>OY728155.1:1202176476-1202801476 GCA_963277665.1 Viscum album | reverse complement strand
TCAAAATGACATTTAAATTCTATTATTAATGGGGATCACTTCAAATAATGCTAATCAAATACAATAAAAATTAATACTAAAAAACTATTTTTCTAATCAACCTAGATATATATAACATGATTATAATCCTCTAATCCTAATTTGATATCTTAAGGATTTTATTTCCAATGAGATATCTTTGATAAATCTAATGATCTCCGTGTGGTTTTTCATTACCTTGGTCTTTTCATCTTAATATTCTACTACCTAAAATTTTATAGATGACCGTAAAATAACTAATATTTTATTATTAATATGAATGATTATTATAAGATTTATAGAGTAACCATTATTCACCCATTTTCATCCACTATGAAATATAATGCATCATTTTTCATGTGTATGTGAATACTATTATGGAAATATCCCTACCAGAAGTATCAAATCTTATCCAAAGTGTGACGTGTCCACATACAAGTATCATTATATGAAATATGTTTTTGAAATGTAGTGAGGGTCTATGTCCATCAATGGGGATGTTATATCCTATGTATGATAACATAATATCAATAATAAATAATAAATGATATAATAAATAAAATGAGTAAACATGCAAAAATTATACAAATGAAATACACATAATGCTTTATCCAAGGTGGTAATCCTTCCCAAATAATATTCCAGAGATTAATAAGTAATAAAAATAATTAACATTTGTGGGGTACTCTATATACTTTCATAGTTCGCACTAGCTTCATGCTCTTCTTCTCAACCATCCCTCAGAGGTTCCTTTCCGATAAAAAATTATTGGGTCCAAAAATTTATAAGTCCACCAAAATTTACAAGTATGGAATTATTATAATACTCAGTAGGGAACTACAAATGATTACATAACATTAGTGAAGAATATATAAGATAGTATATATAATGAAATATTTGAATTAGAAAATGGCAAAACCATAAAAGAGATGATTCATCAAGAATTGAACATGTATGCACGAACACCATCCCAAACTTTTTTGGTTCATCACTATAAAGGTTCATAGATTAAAACATGTACTGGATCTAAGGAAAAAATAGATCACCCCACATAGATGGTGGTTGTCATTAATATCATCACACGTTCCACAATGTCAATCCTCTGCAGAATATTTTCTTCAATAAACTATAGACCAAGTATGTAGTATCCTATACCATTGTTAGAAATTTATCCACATATATACATCTGTCAACAATGATATCCATAACCATATTTAAGTATATTTGGATTGGATTAGGATAGTTAACCAACCACCAATTCAAATCCTTCTATAGGGATAACCATCCCCAACATTATGGACGTTTGGACTACATCTCACCATCCTCGATGATCCACCAAATCATCTTGATAAACATAACACAATTTCATAGGCTATGAAATAGAAAATCCAAATATGTTGAATTAGTGAAAAACTATCCAAACCATGATCAAATTCCTATAGAAACTAATTATCCCATGGTCCTAATAAATCATGTCTCACGAACATTCATACACCCATATGAAACTCATATCAATAATGTCTTTATCAAGAAAATATACATATAATAAAAAAAATTTACATCACCCAAAATGGTTAGAAGCTTTCTTAATAATTGGTTTCTTGTCAAATCCAAGGATTATAAATTGGGTTTTCACATAAACTGCATTTGCACCAACCGACACATGATAACCAACCAAATCCTCCTGAAATAGGTACCAAACAAAAATTTGTTGTGTTAAAAAGTTTTAAATAAATATAAAAGATATATGTTAGAACCACTTATTTCCCAAATTTTATCATCATAAAGTCGGGTCCTCAAGCTTAGTTGATGAAAGGAGAAGAAAACAACATCTAAAAAAGGGTTCTCCGTGTTGCAATGAAAGGGATACAGAAAGTAAGTGTGCTTCAAACAAACAACACAACATAGAATGTAGAACCTTGTTGTAGTGGTGTTCTCTCCATGTTATATAGGTTACTACCAAAATGCATAATAAATGTCTCAAGTGTGGACCTACACTAAAAACAAATCATTATAGTGTAGGGATATAAATACAATGAGGAAAATTTCTGAAAATTAATCATTATGGTGTAGGGGTAAGTAAAATATTATAGAGTCATATCGATAGTGATTATGTATATGGAATGATTCTAAATAGATGAATGAGGAGATATCATATTCATGGAAATCACCAATGGTTCAATCTATGTAAAGACCCCTCTTAATCCTCCACAATTCCAAATTGAAATACCATTCTTCCAAACCAAAATGAGTTACAAATACCTTATTTCATCCACCTATTGAACACCATCACTACAAGATGAATAAAACTATATTCATTTCTCCTATATATTTTTATAACTATAGAGAAAAGGCCTACCGACATGCTCTTAGACACCATGACATAGCTGCACGCTCAAAGGTGTATCATCCAGAATTTCATGTTGATGGAATTAATAACTATATATAAACCATCCTTCTATAGAAAATCCATAACCCCATATCTCTACTATGAAACTCACATGCCCATTATTCCACATTCAAATCTTATACAGTGCGGTCCCATGTGCTATAACATAGCTGCCCTAAGTTTTTTCTAAAATTATTTCTAAATAAACATAAAATCATACATATGCCTCCAAATAAATATTCCAAAACCATAAGATATTTGCAATAATTTGCCTAATATAATATGAAGGAGATATGGGGGGGATTTCATTATGAAATTTTTTTTCATGGTTTTATTGATATCCATATCTGATAACTTAGAGTCCCCATGAAGTCCCCCTAGTGTTAAAGAATTTTTTTATTATGTTTATGATGTTGAAATAATATGACCTATCTATAAATAATCTCATGAATTTTATTTTCCCATAGTTATTTAAAGAGAATATTCATTTTCCATTCATTTTTTAATCTTTATGTATTGATGATACAAAAAGAGTATTATAAAGAAAATATAATTTATTTTTTTCTTTTATTGATTAAACATTTTCTTCCATATCTATGCTTTGAAAAATTCAAAAAAACAATTTATTATCTCTCTAAGATTGGTTAACATGATTTCTATACATTTTTAACTTTTAACATAAAGGAAAAAAGGAATCGTCACGATATTTCCTGAATGAGGAACTTTTGACTTTTATACTAAAAATGAAAAAGGAATATTTTCATTACCCTGTACAACATGAGTGGAATTTCTTAACATCATAAAAATTATTTTATTAGAAAATTGATTTATAATTTTCCATATTTATTTTCTTGAAAAATCTATTCCTCAATATTTTACTAATTTCTTGTTTTAAAATATTTATTTTCACTGAAAGGTTATTTTACTATTGAAATATTTAGAAGGACAATTAAAAATAATTTTTTATCTATGATGACTTTATTTTTCATTTATTATTATTTATTAGAGATATGATCCAATGATAAAAGTTCTTAGTAGTTATCAATATGGTTTATGTTTATGCTGAAAATATGGGTTTTAAACCCACTTATTTTCATGGGTTCTATAACGATTACTCTTTTATGAGACACCTTTCACTTCATGGGTTCAATTATGAAGATTATTTTATGATCACCTGTCACACTTATTTATGATTTTAATCATGTGGATAATGAGAAATATATCTCTCTATTATGTAGTGAGTAAATATGGATAGCTCATGATAAATTTATATTATATTTGACCGTAAATTTATGTTCACAAGATTTTGTGTGGATATTTATTTCCTTCCCATATGATTAGGAAATAAACTATTTATTATTTCCATATGATTATGTGATGGACTTATTTCATGTCATTAACATTACGAATTATCATATTTATATTTATACATGTTTAAAATGTAATATGATTGTGTTTTACCCATTTTTATGTCCATGTTAAGCACTTATAGATTCTTCTCAATGATTCTATTTATAAATCATGTTATACAAATGAACATGATTTATTACAGGATTCATGATTATATTATATGTTATGTGGTGTATATTTTTATAATGATAAGATCATATTCTCATGACCTTATGCTATTCTTATGTAAACGTGACTATTGATTTCATAATTTTTACACTTAATAACATCTGAGTTCAACCATTCTTATTTTCCATACCTTATGTCCTTTTAAAAAATATTATGTAGGTTTTATCTATGAATATTATTATGTTAGGTTTTATTTGTGGGAGATACTGAAGATCATTCATGGATGTATATAATTATATGTATTAAATATTCATCTAATAAGATGTAATATTTATATATAGAATATGTGAGCTACTATAATAACCAATTACAGGTTGAGGGAGTATCAGTAGTAGTGTTTTCTTCATCCTTTTTTAGATAATGGAGCACCTATTCATAATTTTTTTATCACTGGAACTTCACTAAATTTATTTCCTGTGACATCAGGGTTAATGATAGTTTGGATATATCACAGATAAACCAGTAGTGATATTATACTAAACCCCAATAACACCTAATATCAAAAAAATTATGGGGATATGTCTAGAACATTACTACTCAAACATTATCTATTTCATTGGATATACCTATTTTTGACACCACAATCTTGATAAAAATATCCAATTAAATTCAGAACTCACACATTCCCAACTAGGTTTAAATCTAGTTTTCTCAATGTGTACTCATTACTTTCTCTTGGTGTCAATTTTACACTATGCTGTCAATGAGTAGATGATGATATTTTTGAAGACCTCTATGATTAATTAGTCCATGTATGGGTCTAATATAATTTTTAGGAGGTAAATGAAGGTATATAGAATGTTTTTCATCCCAAATGACATAACTAACTATGTAACGTCCCGGTTCTGGAAGCCACCCAGAGGCGCCCTGTATCTGGTTGGTCAAATGGCCTCAAGCGCATTTCCCTGAACGCCAAAGGCTGCCGACTAGCAGCGAGGGCCTTGGGTGTGATAGTGAAGAAACTATTCCCTCATTGGCAGAGTACACAGTAGAAATAATCAACACATACAATAGCGGAAGCAGTAAATATCCAACAACAGTGAACTTAGGAAAACTAAAACAGATAAACAACTGGGAAACATATATATATATATATATATATGAAATGATGCATGATACATATGTCTAGGAAAACAGAAAAACAAGTCACAATTCTGAATACAGTAGTAAAACAAAGTACAAAAGAAAAATAGATGAGCAACTCCTCAGCATCGCAAGCCTCGACTTGGTCCCAGGCTCTCCAGATCCAAAGCAAGTCAAGTATGTGAAGTAGAAGGGCGCTTGCCCTTATCTATACCTGTAACAATATAATCTGATTGGGCCCTAAAGCATGACCTAAACAGGGTGTGAGACTAAATCCCAGCAGGCAACCACCTGAAGATCTATGCCTAACAGTCGGTGAGTATATGGTAGGTAAAGTATAGTAAATAGTAAATAGTAAGTAGTAAACAGTAATACAAAGCAGTAAAAAACCCGCAGATCAAACACGAAACAATGAAGCAAACAACTAATCACAAATAGGTAACCCTCTGGGAGTACTCACATCCATCCCCTCTGGTCCTACCTAAGAAGTACCATCAACCCTCTAGTTATTAAACTCAGTCTAACCCCTTTGGTTTGGTCATACGAAACTATAGACTCTCTGAGTGAGCATAGTCAGTCAATTCCCCTTATAGTATAGGGTAGTCAGGGACTCTCTAAGATTGATCATGTGGTAAATTCCCCTTATAGCCCAATGGTATAGAGACTCTCTGAGGAAGCTCACTGGTCAATCCCTCTTATAGCCTCAGGTCAATCACAGACTCTCTGAGTAAGCTCACTCAGTCAATTACTCCTATATCATGGAGTGGTTTAAGGAAATTCAAACAAACAAAGACTCTCTGGGGAAGCTCACTCGGTCTATCCCCTTATAGTATATTAATTTCAAGACTCTCTGAGGAAGCTCACTCGTTCTATCCTCCTGTAGTATATAATATCTAAGACTCTCTGGGAAGCTCACCCGGTCTATCCCCTATAGTCTATAATGTCCAAGACTCTCTGAGGAAGCTCACTCGGTCTATCCCCTTATAGTATATAACACCAGGTTCTCAGGGCCCTGTGCCAGTCAGTGCATAATAATGATATATAGCCAAAGTAAACCTACAGAGCTACTTGGCTAACCTGTCTATAGCATCTCAAGGATGTCAGGAAGCAGTACTCCATCCTATGGTCACAAGGCATGGTAAAAAGGTATAATGGTCAAAGGCTGAATAAGAAAAAAAGGTCGTAAACATAAAAAAGCATGGAAAAAACATCCAAGCATAGCAATTATCCTTATACATGACCAAATCACCTCTAAACAAGCATACAAGTAAGGCAGGAAAACAACAGGGGTAAAACAGTAAACACGCAATACCTCGTTCAAGGGTATTGGTGTAATTTTCACCTAAAACTCAAAGACATTGAAGGGAAAGGCACAAACCACCTACCTTGATGCTAGGAGATCGATATTCTTGAACCACGAGGCTTGAATCTCCTTAGAATGTCGTATATCTATGAAAATTCACCAAACTTTCAACCCACGATAACTTGAAAAAGAGGAGGAATTAAAAAATGATGCTCTAGAAGAAGGAATAGATTACCACATTGGTTCCAATGCAATCAAAGACAGTAAATTCAGAGAAAATATGGAGGTTAGGGGGCTCGAAGAAGTCTCTGTGTCGTATGACTTATCTCGGTCGAATGAGACCGAGAAGAAGATGATTCTGGCAGTCAGATGCGAGCCCGGTCCGTTTAATGAAAAAAAGAAAGTACATGACTTGTAATTTTGGAGTACACAGCGTGTACTAGACTTTTCTGTAATCCCCTTTAAGCAGCCTCCAGGTCACCTCTACATGGCCATGTGTGTGGCCATGACATGGCCAGCACACATCCTCGTGTGGCAACGAAGTACATGGAGTGTACTCATAAAGTACACGACATGTACTTCAAAAATTTCTAGAAACTCATATTTTCTCAAAAACTCCAAAAAAAGGAAAAACATACCTGAAAAGATGGTTTGGGTTCTTACAAACTTCCCCCTTAAAGAAATTTGTCCTCTAATTTCCCTAGCGAGGCGTAGAAGAAGAAACCCTGAACAGCTCCAACCACTACGATCGTACATCGGTCTCCCTCTCCCAAGTATCATCCTATACTCACCCGTGCTGCTGTAGAACCCGTACCAGAGGAACAAACCGGACATAGAGAATCTTTGTACTGTGATCGATAATCGGGATAGGATACTCCTCAAACGATGCATCCGCTTCGAGCTCAACCTCCTCAGGTTGAAAGACATGATACGAGTCTGAAAAGTGATGCCAAAGCTGATAAATGTATAAGAAGTCATGCATATCTCAGTACCTCTAAGGTAACTTCAACCGATAGGCAATCATCCCAACTCTCTCCAACACCTCAAACAGCCCAACGTACCTTAGTGAAAGCTTACCCTATCTTCGAATCCTCTTATGTCCCAACCTCGGTGCGACACACATGAAAACGTAATCCCCAACCACAAACTCTAGAGGTTTTATCCGCTGATTAGCATAAGACTTATGTCAATACTGTGTCGTATCCATCCTCTTCCGAATCAACTCTACCTACTCTGGGGTCTCCTGAACAAGATGAGGTCCCTGTAAAGCTACCTCTCCTACCTCCAGCCCGCATAAATGTGATTGGCATGGCCTACCGTACAAATCCTCATAAGGTGCCATCTGAATAGTCACCTAAAAACTATTGTTTTAGGAAAAATCCACAAGATGTATACGCTTCTCCCAAGAACCTCCAAAATACAGAAAGCATGCTCAGAGCATATCCTCAAGCACCTAAATCATATGCTCAGATTGACCATCTGTCTGGGGATGGTGAGCTATACTCAAAAGTACCTATGTACCCAAAGCCTTATGAAGCCCCTTCCAGAACTAAGAAGTAAAACGTGCATCCTTATCTGAAACAATGGAGTGCAGAACTCCATGCAGATGTACAATCTCTCGGATGTAGAACTGCCCTAGATTGTTAACATTGAAGGTCTCCTTGATCAAAAAGAAGTGAGAAACCTTCGTGAGTCTGTCAATGACAACCCATACTACGTCGTTCCCTCGAGGAGACCTCAAAAAACCTGTCACGAAGTCCATCGCGACATCATTCCACTTCCACTCGGGAATGTGTAACATCTATTAAATCCCTGGTGGTCATTGATGCTCTACCTTCACCAACTCCCAAGTGGAACACCTCATGACTAAACCAGCAACGTCCCTCTTCATACCTGGCCACCAATACTGGCAGTGTAGATCATGGTACATCTTGGTGATGCCAGGATGAACTGCCCAAACCGAGGAATGATAGTCCCGCATCAGCTCCTCACGTATGTCTGCTGGCAACAATACCCATCCCTAGAATCGCATGATCTCATCCTCGCCTATGGTCCACCTAGGAACGTGGTACTATCCTTCCATTATTTTCTGTAGTACTAGGCCTTCAGCATCTGATAGCTGCCTCATTTGTAGCCGATCATGAAGAGTAGAGGTAACAACCACATAAGAAATAAACGTCTACCCCTGACTATCGTGAATCTCCAAATGCATATCAGAGAACAGAGCCATAAGATGCCACTCACTGCTAAGCCTCCTGAACAACCTGTATTTGATTCCTCCTGCTCAGTGCATTATCCACAACATTGCCCTTCCCAGGCGTGTAGGAAATCTCAATGTCATAAGACTAATGGTACTCAACCCACCTTCACTGTCTCAAATTCAGATCACGCTGAGTGAAGATGTGTTTGAGACTCTTGTGGTCGGTAAACACCAAAAATCTCTCTCCCAAAAGATAATATCTCCAACATTATAAGGAATGAAAAATAGCTACCAACTCAAGATCATGTGTCGGGTAATTCCTCTCATGTGGCCTTAAATGCCGAGACCCGTAAGCAATGACTACATCTTCCTGCATAAGCACAACTCTAATCCTGATACCTAAATCATCACAAAAAACCATATAACTGTTGCCCGGATCTGGCACGACTAGTATCGGTGCGGAATTCAACCTCCCTTTCAGCTCCTGAAAGGCGGAATCACAAGAATCTGGCCACAATAACTTCTCCCCATTCTTAGTCAGACCTATAAGTGGTTCTTCTAGGCCTGAAAATGCCTGTATGAAACATTTATAGTATCCAACCTTCCCTAGAAAGCTCCTCACCTCAAATACATTATTCGGATTCTACTAATAAACTACTTATCTCACTTTCTCTGGGTCTACTGACACTCCTGCCTCTAAGATAACATGACCCAAGAAGTGAATAATGTCCATCCAAAAGTGGAATTTTGAGAGATTTGCATATAAATGATGCTCCCTCAATGTACTCAAAATGATATCAAGATGGATATCATGGTCGTTTCAAGTGTGAGAGTACACCAATATGTCACCCAAAAAAATAACCTTGAAGGAATCCAAGAATGGATGGAACACTCGGTTCATCAGTACCATGAAAATTGTAGGCACGTTCGTGAGACCGAACGACATAACCATATACTCATATAAACCATACCTACTCCGGAAAGCTGTAAGAGGTATATCAGATGGTCTAACGCGCAACTGATGATAACTGGATCTCAAATCAATCTTTGAGAATAACAAGGATCCTTGAAGTTGATCAAAGAGATCATCGATCCTCAACAAGGGATATCGATTCTTGACCGTCAAATGGTTTTACGTCCGATATTTCACACAAAGCCTTAGGGTACCGTCTGCCTTCTTCGCAAATAGGACAGGAAAACCCCAAGGAGAAGTACTGGGTTAGATGAAACCCTTCACCTGAAAATCCTCCAACTGCTTTTTGAGCTCCTGTAACTCAGGTGTAGCCATCTTATAAGGGGGAATGGACACCATGGATACTCTTGGAACAAGCTCAATCAAGAAGTCTACCTCACACTTTAGAGGAAACCCTGAATAGTCCTCTGGAAAGACATCTCTAAAATGATCCACCACTAGAGGAAGGTATAACTATGAAGTCCCTTGATAATCTAAGTAAAGAATAGTGATCTGGGTTGTAACTCCTCCCAAACCATTATGCTCTGGACCCGCTCTGCTCGCCTGGACATCCCATTCGCCTATATGATGAAAGGATCCACCCTCTAGTGATATGAAACTCACCCTGTGGCGATAACAGTTGATGACTACCGAGAAGAGAACTAGCCAGTCTATTCCGAGAATGAAATCATATCCTGTCATCTCTAGGACATACAGATCCCAAAGGAAGTGACACCCACCAACCTCAAGAGGTCACTCCTTGCACTAACATACACTAGCTGCCCTAGTTCCCAACGTTGTGTCTAGTGTCAAGATGTCAGCAGAAGAAAAGTTGCAGAGACCAAGACTCTCCACAAAAGTTACATATATAAAGCTATGGGAAGCCCCTGTATCGAAAAGGGCTAAAGATAAAACTGAGGATACTAAGATCATACCTCGAACTGTAGAGGGGCTGGGATCCTACTCCTGATGGGTCTGCTCCACTACAAAAGTTTGGCCTGCTCCACGGCCATGTGACCCTACCTGACCACTCTGAGCTGATCCACTCTACTGTCGCTGGTAGCCTGTAGACTGACCACCACGGCCGTGACCTCCACCTCAGCTTGAACGGTCAGAAGAACTCCAGTTCCCAGACTGGTGAGAAACTGGAAATGCATCTTCTGAATGCAGGGTCATATAAGAACCCCTACCACCAACTGCCAGTGAGAAAATATGATAGAAACGCTGAAGATGGCCCATCTTTCCGCAAGATTGGCACTCCAAAGGGTCTCTCTGGCACTGAGGCCTAGTATTTCTACTCCTCCCGCATTGGTAGAATACAACCTAGATGCCCGAAGATACATTCTTCCTACCCTAGTCTCCTTAAGCAGACCCCCTATGATGCTTCCTGCTATCAGTAGGAGCAATAATAACTCTGGATGTCGAACCGCCCCAGGTCACTGCTCTAGAATCCCTCAGATTGCACTCAGTGATCAGCACCTGGTTAATGATAGAGTATATCGAAGTCAACCTAAAGATGTTCACTTGCGATTAGATGTTGTGCCTCAGACCATCCTATAACTTCCGCACAAGGAACAACTCATCGCCTACTGGAATAGGCGTGAAACGCTGCACCTCAGAAAAGCGAGAGGAGTACTCCATAACAGAAAGAGTACCCTGCTCCAGACTCATAAAATCCCAGGCTCTATTGGCCCTCAAAGTCTCCTTGTAGTAGTAATCATAGAAGATGCACCGAAAATCATCCCAAGTCATACTCTGCTGGTGCCCTGACTATGAGATCACCTCCCACCACCTCTTGACGGAGTCCTAGAGAATATAGGTAGTATGATTCACCCTATTCTCTAGAGGTATCTCTAAATTCTCAAAAATTGTCAGTGTAGCCTCTAGCCATGACTCTGCAGCCTGGGGTCCTCCATCCCCAGAGAAAGTAGGACGATACTGTTGCTGGAAAACCCGTGTCAATTCTGCCATCGATGGGGAGGGAGGCAGCGCTCCCTGGAAGGTCTGCATCATCCTAAGAAAATCTTCCCTAAATTGCTCATCAGCACCTGCAACTGATACAACTTCTTGTGCTAAGGATGGCACAGTAGGAGGATCTGAAAAAGGTCCCTAATCGACCATATCTAGTGTATGTTCACCATTTGGCAGCTGACGTATAACTGGAGGACGTCTCAGTGACATAACTGTGAAAGGTCAAAAGCACTCCTTAGATCAGGATTATCAAGTATTGAGAACACCAGAGTACCAGAGGGTAACATTAGAAAGAAACATTAATGTTTTACAAAACATGACTACACGGAATGTATAAAACTACACGACATGTTCTTTTAATCCATTCACATGGGCGTGTACTTCTGCCACACCTGGTCGTGTAATGCCCCAACCACATGGCATGTTTCCCCCCACACACAGTGTGTACTTGAACTCTATTCCCCTACCCAAGTATCCTTACATGAATAACCCACATGATCCTCTTAATCCTAGACTACATGACATGTATGACCACCACACGGCGTGTACTAGACAAGGTTTCAATGACCCGTGTTGTTAGTTACACGACTAGCTACACAGTTCACACTACACAGCGGGATCCCTGAGCACACAGTGTGTACTTGAAGGTTTTCCCTAACCCGTGTTGTTCGCAACAAAACCAAGTACTTAGGTTACGTGGCACGTCGTGTGAAAAATAGAACATGAAGTGTAAAGTCAAAGTTTCATCCAACAGTTTCATTAGTCACATGGCTAGACACACGATCACTACAACACGGCGTGTACTTACCGTACACGGTGTGTTCCTGAAGATTTTTCACAACGACATGTTTCTGCCCACACAGTCAGTGACATGGTTAAAAAACTACACGGTTTGTATTCATAAAGTGTACACCGTGTATTCTGGGTTTTTCTGGGCAGTAGCCTCAGAAACTGCTCCGGAGCTCAGAAAACATAGAAAACAAGCATGAAGGTTCCAGATTCAGATATGTGAGGGCCAATGCTCCCCGCGAATCAAAGCTTGGCATCTCATACATATCATATACAAGGGAAGTATGTTAATGATCCACCAAGTTCTGATTCATGTGGGCCCATAACACCTCAAAAATAGAAATTTGGTGTTCATTCCAGTAAATATCTACACAAACAATACCCTATAAAAAACATGGATTTTTATCAATGATATTATCACAAAAAAATGCATATTTTACACATCATCTATCTCAACATCATGAAATCACTAATGCATCCTAGATGGCATGGAAAAATGCATGACATGGGATTTCTAGCAAGGGCATATATGATGCATGAGATGGAATACCCTCATCTCATCAGGTTGCAATAGAAATAGAACCTCAATAATATCAAAAGTAACAACACAAAACATGTGAGTCACCCATCGGTGAAAATCAGATCAACCGTAAAAATTGCAAAACCATAAGAAACTACAATAAATGAGGTAGATTGGATTTTCCCTGTACATGGGTTAGCTACTCCCGGGAAAAACTTATTATCAAGTACCTATTCCATCCTATCCCTGGATATAGGCTCCAAATAGTAAGTCAAGAGAAAATAATCCCTTTGATACCACTTTGTAACATCCTAGTTCCGAAAGCCACCCAGAGGTGCCCCATACCCAGTTGGTCACATGGCCTCAAGCGCATTTCCCTGAACACCAGAGGTTTCCGACTAGTAGCGAGGGCCTTGGGTGTGATAGTGTAAAACTATGCCATTATTGGAAGAGTACACAACCAAAATAATCAACACATACAATAGCCGAAGTAGTAGATATCCAACAATAGTGAACATCAGAAAACTAAAACAAATAAACAACTAGAGCACATATATATATGAAATGATGCATGATACATATGTCTAGGAAAACATCCAAACAAGTCACAATGATTAATACAGTACTAAACCAAAGTGATAAAGAAAAATAGATGAGAAACTCCTCAGAATTACAAGCCTCAGCTTGGTCCCATGCTCTCCAGCTCCAAAGAAAGTCAAGTACCTAAAGTAGAAGGGCGCTTTCCCTTATCTATACCTGCAACAATATAATCTGTTTGGGACCAAAAGCATAACCCAAACAGGGTGTGAGACTAAATCCTAGTAGGAAACCACCCGAAGTTCTGTGCCTAACAGCCAGTGAGTATATGGTAGGTAAAGTACAGCAAACAGTAAACAATATGCAGTAAACAATAATACACAACAGTAAACAACCCGCCGATCAAACAAGAAACAGTGAAGCAAACAACTAATCACAAACAGGAAACCCTCTGGAAGTACTCACAACCATCCCCTATGGTCCTACCTAAGAAGTACCAACAACCCTCTAGGCAGTACACTCAGCCTAACCCCTCTGGTTTGGTCATACGAAATTATAGACTCTCTAAGAAAGCACACTCAGTCAATTCCCCTTATAGTCTAGGGTAGTCAGGGACTCTCTGAGGAAGATCACGCGATCAATTCCCATTATAGCCCCAAGTTCTAGAGACTCTCTGAGAAAGCTCACTTGATCAATCCCTTTTATAGCCTCAGGTCGATCACAAACTCTCTGAGGAAGCACACTCGGTCAATTCCTCCTATATCCTGGAGTGGTTTAAGGAAATTCAAAAAAACAAAGACTCTCTGAGTAAGCTCACTCGGTCTATCCTCTTATAGTCTATAATGCTCAAGAATCTATGAGGAAGCTCACTCAGTCTATCCTCCTGTAGTCTATAATATCTAAGACTCACTGGGAATCTCACTCGGTCCATCCCCTATAGTATATAATGTCCAAGACTCTCTGAGGAAGCTCACACGGTCTATCCCCATATAGTCTATAGCACCAGGTTCTCACAGCCCCATTCCTGTCAGTGCATAATAATTCTATATGACCAATGTAAACCTACAGAGATTCTTGGATAACTAGTATAAACCATCTCAAGCATGTCAGGAAGCAACAATCCATCCTACGGTCACAAGGCTTGGAAAACAGGTATAACGACCAAAGGATGAACAAGACTAAAAGGTCTTAAATAGAAGAAAGGGTGGGTAAAAAATACAAGCATAGTAATTATCCTTATACATGACCAAATTATCTCTACACAAGTATACAAGGAAGGAATGAAAACAACAGAGGTAAAACAGTAAACACGTAATACCCTATTCAAGGGTATTGGTGGAATTTTCACATAAAACTCAACGACTTTGAACGGAAAGGAACAAACCACCTAACTTGATGATATGAGATCGATATACTTGAACCATGAGGCTTGAATCTTGTTATAACATCGTATATCTACAAAAATGGACAAAATATTCAAACCATGATAACGTGAAAAAGAGGAGAAATTGGAAAATGATGCTCTAGAAGAAGGAAGAGCTTACCACTGCGGTTCCAATGCAATCGACAACGGTTGATTCATAGAACAGAAGGAGGTTCGGGGGCTCCAAGAAGTCTCCACACCATACGACTTCTCTCGGTCGAATGAGACCTAGAAGAAGACAATTTTGGCGGTCAGACACGAGCCCGGTCCGTTTAATGAAGAAAAAGAAAGTACACGATGTGTTCTTTCAGAGTACACCGCGTGTAATAGGATTTTCCGTACTATGCTTTAAGAAGACTCCATGTCACCTCTACATGGTCGTGTGTGTGGCCATGACATGGTCAGCACACGACCTCATGCAGCAATGAAGTACACAATGTGTACTCATAAAGTACATGGCGTGTACTTCAAAAATTTCCAGAAACTCCTCTTTTCTCAAAAACTCCAGAAAAAAGAAAAAAATACCTAATAAGAAGGTATGGGTTCTTACAAAGTACTCAAATACAACTTAACTACTCTAAATCATTGTTTTTGTAATATCATAATCTCTAACTCGCAACTGGTTGTATCCCAATCGATTATCCATCTTCCCATGGGATCTCCATAACTTGTCTAAAAAATACCAATCTGAGGAAATGGGTATTCATTATTCAACATCACCTTGTTTAGATTCATGCAATCAATAAAAGGATAAAGGATATCATCCAACTTCTAAGTAATAACATAGTTTCACCCTATGGTGAAGTAATCAGCCTAATAAATTCCTTCATTTACATGTCACATAGCTGTTCATTTATCTCCTATAGCTCAGTTGACACTATATGATATAGTCATATAATAATTTTCTTCATAGTTAGTGGTTGATATGACTAAAATTAAACTTCTCTATCAGGGGGAGTCCCACAAAATCATCTGGAAATATTCATTTAAAGAGATCCATAAGTTTAGGAACATATGGGGTTGTCGGAACTAATACTATTCTAATAAACAAGATTGCCATTTATGCTATGATCATCCTGAGCTAACTCAAGTAAAGTCCCACTCTTCTTGCACATAGATCCCATTATCATGTTATCATGTACTTCTATACCTTTTGTAAATTTAATGTCATAGTTCTTTGACAACATTCAATGTGAGATCTGATGAATGTCACGCAATAAATGTTAAGAATCATGTTAATGGCCATAATCTCCAGAATCATGAAGTCACATAGATTCCTATAGCTAGGGACAACAATTGGACTCTATTGGAATTTCTATATATATCCCACTTTATTTCTCAATATTTTTTCAAGGGAGAAAAAATTAGAGGATAAACAAAAAATTTAGAAAATTATAAAAAATAACCATGTAGAAATGATGGAATATGAAGCATCGATATTGATTGAAGTATTAGAAAAGTTGGATGTGACCAAAAACATATATCTAATGTTATATGGTTCACCATCATCATCTAATGAAACATGATCCACTTAATATACTATAACTGATTTAGCACTACATCCATTTACTTGAGTTTTCTTCTTATAGGATGTCTACATCCTCTCTAGAGGTGTTTCAATAATAGCATTTCATTTTTTCCTTGAACCTATCTAAAAGGCCTTTGAAAAAATGATCCAATTTTTTCCCATCATTTAAAAAATGGTGTTTCTCCATAGACTGTTTCCAAAAATTTCTACAATAATTCCCCTAAGACCAATTTTTTATAAATTTTTGGAATAATCTCCCATATGGGGATACTAAAGATGTTTGGATCTAAATTTCTTGGTTTCCACACATATTATATTTGACTTCTTTTCTCTTTCTACTATAAGAAGAAAATCTAATGGTAGTGAAATTAATATACCTCATTAGAACACTTTAATATAGAAGTAATCATACTACTCTATATTACACCTTCTATTTCTCAGTGTTTTATGTCTTGTAAAGTGAATATGAGTTTGTAATCATGAAAAATCTTCTAGATAGACATATGATTTCTAGTCAACATCATCCCTAGAAAATTTGATCATTCTGATCTTATTTTTAATCCAAAAAGGAGAAATGTTTTTTAACACCATAAACATAAAAGTGTGTGATGATATATTCATATAACTGTGTTGAAGATTCCTAAACTATTGATAATGGTATTGGTTCATCATTTTAGTGATGTACTTATTGAGAAACATTTACATGATGGTCACCCATGTATGACCCTCTCCCCTCCCACTGTGAATCATGGATGTCCAATATATCCAATTTGTTCCCTGAATGATGTTTTTTTAATGATAACTCTCCATTACTCATGAATCTGTACTAGCACAAAATTTTTCTAAATAAAGTCTTCCAATAATCTATATCTTATAGAACACTAGTCCCCTATAATTATAATTAATGAAGATGTATTAAATACTGATCATGGTTATTAATAGTCCTATAGGTGTATCTTCACTAAATATTCACTCTCTGAAAGTGTCCCAGCATAGTGGGATCTATATCCTTGATCACTCATACTAGTAAAAAAGTGTTCTAGGGAACATCCTCCTACACTACTATTGGTGTCACGAATGCACCCATGGATGTAGTAGCTGGAATTCCTATTCAATATATGTAAGGAAATATTATTGAAATATGAAGAATATTTGGAACACAAAATGTCATAACAAGTCCATGGGATTACACAAAGGTTTTACAATGAGTATACCTCATCCCACTATATAACCCTCATAACACTAACCCTTCATTACACACCTTCATGTTAATCATAGTCAACAATTATATTAATAATAAAGTACACACAGTTAATCAAATTATCTCTTAAAAAGATATATCATAAAATTATGGAATCAAAAAATACAACCCACAAAAGAAATTATCTAGATTTTATTGAAAAAACCAATATATTTTATGAAATAAATACTATAAAACAAATAAATAAGTATATATATTGTTTGTGAACCTACAATCCAAGTCATGATGAATAAAAAAATATGAAATCCCATAAATCATATATGAATATAACTTGAATAACTCAATATAAATATAATAAAAGTAACATAAATAAATCCCTATAATTTATGGGAAATTTGCGGTCCACTATATAGTTTTGACTAGGAACTAATATAGTTATTCTACCTAAGTATCAAATATCTTATCATATGTATACTATATCCTAAATGAAATAAATGAGAAGGAAAAAAGTTAGTGAGAGTAGGACCTCTCATACCAATATGTGATATCCCTATATAAAATGTGATGTCCAAGCAATTTTTTCACTAAACCAAATCTATGACACCACATATACAAGTGGTTTCAACCATTAAATGAGTGTTTGAGTCCATAGGTGGGGTGAGTATACACATATAAAAATGTCATAGGATCAATATTAAATAATAAATAATACTATAAAAAATTAGAGTTGTCATAAACCCCTCCCTCCAAGTACACCCTTCCTGAGATTGAGATGAATGGATAAAGATAATGATCTCTAAGTCCAACCTCTAGTAGGACGTGGGTTTACAACAAGCACCGAGGGTGAAAAAATAATATAAAAGGGATTAATTACCCTCTAATGAAAATTGGATATGGAGAAGTGAAAAAAAAATGTAAAAAATAAAATGTTAAACCCAAAAAAAATAATAAGGCCTTATCAATGTCAAGAGATATAATATAATACTCCATGTAAAGTACCAGAAAAATTCTAATCACAATGAATAATGAGTAGATTCAAACTAAAATGTAAATGTTTAGTTTATTTCCAATAGTTCTTCTAGAAACATGAATACAACTTTATATTCTTAGGTTGAGCATAACATATATACATAGTAGTATCATACCCATGGACTGAGATCAACATGTGAAAAGTCATGATAAAGCACTAGTGAATAAATAGTAGAACCAACAAGAGTTTAAAAAGAACAACTAACCAATCCTAGACTAATTGTGGCTTCCTTAACATATCATGAATCCAATATAGTTACATAATATTGAGAACATAATAAAGCAAGTCCCCCTGAAGACCTTTTCCCATGGATTACACTCTCTCTTTCCCCAATGTCGAAAATATTGTGCTCATATCGCATGAATGCATACCAAATCACCTTTCATCACATCATCAGAACAAATATCACCTAATGAAACTTGATCCAACACATCATACCTTTCCTGAAGACACATGGGCTTACATATGACACCTCACCTGAAAAAACATGGGTTGTAAAAGATCACATTTCCTGATGACACTTGTGCTAAAAAATCACCCCACACCCATTGAAACATATTCAAACCCCATACCCTCTCATTATGACACATCATCCAACACATTACACACAATCTATAGCCATGTGTTGTATCACTACTATTGGTAAAAAATCCATCAAGGTGTCATTGAAGCATTTTTGAGGTGATTGTGATTGTTGACAAAGTGGACAACTAAGTGGTGATTGTTGACAATGAAAAACAATGACAAACATTTTTTTTGACAAATAGGATTCCATGGTGTAATGTCGAGTTCAAGAGATGTGGTTAACAATCCATGTTTGATTCATGAATGTCGATAAAGAGATGGATGATCTGGAGGCGATATAAAAAGAACAGATACAAGGTGGCGCAGTTTTCCAGTGTTTGCCAAATTTTTTAGGCCTAAAAATCATCAAATGAAGAAAAGTGGTTTTTGGAAAAGGGACTTGCATGCCATGTAATTGAAGGCTTGGAAACTTGCGTGCCATATGTTTTTCATGATCATATCATCAAAATGTGGAAATGGGACAAGTGTCGTGCAAGTATTAGTGGTGTCGCCTAAGTGACTTGCGCATCGTGGAAGAGACTTGCATGTCGATGCCTTGGAAGCTTGAGAACTTGCGTGCCTATGGTTTTTCAAGATCAGAAGATCAAAATAGGACAAAGGAAAGAGGTTTGCGCATGTTTGGAATTAGTTCGTGCAAGTGACTTGTAGGAGAAGAGACATGCGCGCCGAGACTTGCACGCCGAGGAGAGACTTGCGTGCCGTCGCGCAGGGGTGACCAAATTCCTATAAATACTGGACCACCCCTCTTCATTATTCACCAGAGTTCAACAATTTGAGAAAACAGAGATCCCATCGTGTAGGTGTGGTGGTCGCGCAAGTGGTGGTGTGTCGCGCAAGTTGGACGTGCGCGCCAGATTTGAAGAAGGGCGATTGTCAGCAGTTGCACGCCAATGTTGGTTTTGGCATAAAAGGAAGTGAGTCGCGCAAGTTTGGAGTTGAGGAAGCTTGTGTTGCGCAAGTGTGTGAGGTGGACTTGCGCACCGGTTGTGACTTACGCACCGATACTTGCGTGCTGAGATAGACTTGCATGCCAAGTAAGGTTTATTTCTGACAGTGATTTTTTGGGCTGTGTCGAAGCTGGAAGTTTTCCTGATACCTTTGGTGCAATGAGAGATTCATCTACGGGTGAAAGTTGGGTTTCAATAGAGAATCTACAGAAAGAGAAAGATTTATTCCTTCATGCAAATGAAGAGACCTACATGTCTATAAACTGTGAGTGGATCCTTTCCAGAGTAGTGAGCGAAGGAAGAGGAAGAGGGTGATCCTCTCCACCAGCAGTGAGCCAGAGAGAGAGAAATATGGAGTGACCCTTGGGAAAGCAGTGATCTGACCCTAAACATAGTAAAGGCAGTGAGCCTAGGACAGAGTGATTATTCCTGAACTTTGTATCCACATCTAGTTAAGAATAGTGGAATTTGGTACAACCGGCAACTTTTCGGTGTATGCTCCTTGGACGTAGCCCAGTGAGGGTGAACCAAGTAAAAATCGCTGTTTCTTCCTGCTTACTTCCCGGCATTGCATTTAATGCATCATCATCAGATTAAGAAGAAAATAAGTGATCATAATAAACACAGAAGTGGAAACAAAGTTACCCTTGTAATAAAGAGGTCAAGATCTAGTGGGGAAGGAAGAATTTTGAAAAAGAATATCTATACCCTGATTCACCCCCCTCTCAGGGTATATAGTCACCTATTGGTCATAACAATTTCTATCATAGGGAAGGTTTCTTTTATCAGATTTTTTTGCTCCAACTTGGTTCAGTCAATCTTTGTGGTTAAAGAATCAGTCTGCTCTTATCACGGTGTTCCATGGCAAAGGGAAAAACATCAAAGAAGAATCAGAAGTCATGTGGTATTCCTCAATGTAGAAGTGTGTATGGAAAAAGTTTGATTCAATTAAAATAATCAAACTGCTTACTGAAAGAAGGCCTGGATGAATATGATAGGGAAAATATTAATTCACTCAAACATGAGGTAGGAATGATTGAAGTAATTGAACATAAAAGTGATGCCGAAACAACTGATGAAGAAGATGTTTCAAGAAGGAGGCCACCAGTAGATGTTGTCAACAGGAAAGAGGAAGTTGATCAGAAATTGGATGAAGAAGTAAAATCTAATGATATCTAGATCAAAGTATTAGAGATTGAGGTCAACAAGCTAAAAGGCTTAAATCAAAGGCTTATTGATGTGGCTACTGAACTAAAGGAGAATAATGATTCTCAAAGTGAAGAACTACAACAGATGGCTAAAATGAAAGGGAAACAAAAGGGTGATGATTATGAAGAGGATCAAAAGTCAGATGAAGTTCAGAATATGAAAGCTAGAAATGATGATTTAGAAGAACAGTTGTCTGAAGAAGTTCAGAATAATCAAATCCTACAACAAGAGAATGAATCTTTCTCTAAATCTATTTCTGAGGAAAAATTGAAAGTGGTGAAGCAAAGTTACATGGTGGAAAATCTCACACAGGAACTAGAATATGATATGAGAAGTGAGATAAATCTCAGAAAAGAACTCAATGCTCAACTTGAATCAAGAGATAAGAAGATTTAGAAATTGGAGGGAGAAATAGAATCAGTCAAGAAATAAATGGAGAAATCTAAATCCAAATACAAGCCCAAGTTGAAGGGTGCACTGCACTTACTATTTTATTATCCTTCATTAAGTGATGAAAAAATGAAGAACAATTATGCAATATCTGAAGAGAAAAAATAGAATATTTTATCATCTCAAAGACCATATAGTTTGGGAAAATATGGCATTGGATTTGATGAATCACCTCCCGTGCATGGAAGAATGTGATCCATGAATAGTTCTAGGAGTGGAGAAAAACATATAGGTGCTGGAGATAGGCCTAAGAGGATAATTACAAAAAGAAGTGATGACATGTGCTTTTTCTGTGGGATTCATGGCCACATGTCAAGCTTCTGTTCAGAGGCTCTGGAATAAATTTTAGGCTATGAAAACAGAGACATTACTAAATCTGAGAATAAGAAGAAGCATCATGATAAATTAGAGAGAAGAGTCTCTCAGAGGAAAACATTCATCAGATGCTACTACTCTGGTAGAAAGGGACACACAATGAGTATGTGTCTGGAAGCTCAAGAGATCAATGTCAGAGGAATAAATCAAGCGACATCAACATCTCGACATTGGAATGATGAAATGAGGTATGTCATTTATGGAAGATGTTTCACATGTTCTCATCATGGGCATTTTTCCAGACAGTGCAGTAAGAAGAAAACAGGGAAGGAAAAGGAACCCAGAAATAGATTCTTGAATTCAATGATGCATCAAGAGAAATAGTACATTGGGAGGCAAAGTGGTAAGTTGGAAAATAGTATTAGAGCCTCAGGGGAATCACATGGAGATGAACGAAAGGTATATCAGGCACCTCCTCTGTCATAGTCACAACAGATCTCAAGGAGAGAATGTGATTAAACCTGGAATATTAAGGGGAGATCTACTATAGCTATGATAAAGAAGAATGAACGTTCAATGGAGGACTCACCACTAGTGAAAAATAGTGTGGTGACTCAGAAATCAGATAAAAGAAATATGAACAAATAATGTATTGAAAAATTTTCATGTCGTGTTCCACAACGAAATGTGGAAGAAGGTGAAAGATCCTTGCAATGATGGAAGAAGAAAGGGAATATTGAACGAAAATATATTCCTGGTCAGGGAAGGAATCAAGAAAAATGGAATTTTGGTGGAACATCAAAGACAAAAATGTGTACTAGTGGGTTTAAGTGCCAAATTGTGAAAAATGCCAAGCTAGAAGAATCTAAATATCATAAAAGGATCAGAATGTGAGTAATGAATGCCTAGTCATATGGCAAGAGCAGTTAAAATTGGCTAGACATCTAGAAGAAGCAAGGAAAGAGTGCGATCCTCTGCAAGAAAGAATCAAATGGTTGACCCATTAGGATCAAGCACAATCCTTGTCCTGAGGACTCCAGAAGTGCCCCTCTCCCTATGTATATAAATGTATTTAATTGATGATTCAAGTGTTTCAGGTTTTGGGGACATACGATCCAAGGGGAAATGGCATCTAAAGATGAAAATTGGAGAAGTGATATGATTCATAGTTTCGATCATCTCAAATCAGGTACCAGGGTTCAATAATAAAGGGAGTAATAGAGCACAATAGGAAGTGATTGTGTTATTAACTTCGTCTCTTGTTTCCTATACTGAGCACCAAATCAGCGGGCTTATAGATTTTGTTGATGGATCAATTTTGAGTGGAATATGAGAATAAATGATGAAAGAAGAGAAGAATGGTTATGAGTATAAATAGTGGGACTAACCCCAGGAAGTGTTTCATAACATAGGGGGGCATCATTTAATGGAAAAATCAGTTGTAAGATCCATCAAAGCAATAATCAGATGAATCAGCTCAGGAGTTTTCAATTGAGGGAAGACTTATTATCAGATAAGTAGCAATAATCATGCATCTCATTCTTATCTATTTTGGTCTAAAAATGTGGTATCAGATGACTGCTTTCAGGATACTAATAAGCTTCTAGAGAAAATCAAAGGTGTGTCAACAAAAATTTGAGAGAAGATGTTCAAAGAAATGAAGTCGTTGAACAATGACACAGTGAAAAGTTTTCTGTTAAAAGTGAGGAACTGGTAAGAAACTCAGGGAGAGCATATCTGGATGAAGACGATTCCGAAGAGGATACTAATGGTGAGTATGAGGAAGTAAAATCCTTATCTACACAAAATCCAAAGAGTTGAGCTGAAATTGACAAGAAAAATATCATCAGTGATCAGACAGCTCCAGTTCAGACTCGAAGAATGAAATCATTACAGAAAACATCGTATTTATCTCAGGGGGAGTCAAAATGTTTTTCTGATGCTGCTGAAGATGAAAACTAGGTTCAACTTATGAATAAAGAGCTCGATCAGATTGAGAAGAATTAGACATGGGAGACTGTTTCAAGGCCAGCAGACAAGAATGTCATCGGGACTAAATGGGTCTATCATAAAAAGATGAATGAAGATGGGATAGTGATTTGAAACAAAGAACGACTAGTGTGCAAGGGATACTCCTAGATATAGGGAATAGATGTTGATGAGATATTTTCACCTGTTGCAAGGCTGGAGAAAATCAGAGTATTTTTGGCCATAGCAGTGCAAAGAAAGTTCAAAGTGTTCCAGATGGATGTCAAATCCGCAATCTTGAATGGTGTTCTAGAAGAGTAGGTGTATATTGAGAAGCCAAATGGTTTTCTCATTCATGAGGATGAAAAAAAAGGTTTGTAGGCTGAAGAAGTCGTTGTATGGGTTGAAACAAGCACCAAGGGCATTGTACTCATGGCTTGATTAGTACTTGAATAAGCTTGGTTTCCAACATGGAGGAGTTGATTACAATCTTTATTTCAGCAATGACAGTAATCAAATGATGATGGTGATGGTGTATATCGATGACATAATTTTTGGCGGATCAGATGATGCTCAGTGTAGACAGTTTTCCGAAATCATGAAAAATGAGTTTGAAATGTCAATGATTGGAGAATTGACATTTTTCCTTGGTCTACAGGTGACACAAGGAAGGAATGGAACATTTATTTCTCAATCTAAATATTCCAAGGAGGTTTTGATAAGGTTTGGAATGGAGAATTCCAAGGAAATGAAGACTCCGGTTGCTACTCGGACAAAATTATCAAAAGATGAAGATGGCAAGGCAGTTAATATCATAGAATACATGCGAATTATTGGAAGTTTTTTGCACTTGACCGTGGAAAGTCCTGATATTGTTTTCGCCACATGAAAAGCAGCAAGATATCAGAGTAATCCCAAGGAAAGACACATTTTTTCATTGAAAAGAATACTTCGGTATATCCAGGGAATAGTGGATTTCAGCTAAACATATACTGAAAAATCTCAGGCAGAGTTATTGGGATATACTGATGAAGACTGGGCCGGTTCAGCAGATGATAGAAAATCAACATCAGGAGGTGCATTCTATCTTGGTGGATTGTGTATTTCTTAGCTTAGCAAGAAGCAAGATTTCATTTCATTGAGAACCGAAGAAGCTGAGTATATTGCGACCACTCAAGCATGCACACAGTTATTGTAGATGAAGTAGTAGCTTGAGGATATGGGAGTTGAAGTGAAGTCTCCTATCGGAATCCAGTGCGATAACTTGAGTGATATCAATCTTAGAAAAAATCCCATCCATCACTCAAGGAGAAAGAACATTGAGATCAAATATCATTTCATCAAGGAGAATGTTGAGCAGGGAATTGTGAAGTTGGAATATGTGCCTACAGAGCTATAGGTTGCAGACATTCTGACAAAGGCCTTACCCAAGGAATATTTTGAGAGGCATCGACTAGATCTGGGAGTTCAGTCGACTCCCCGCACTTGAAATAGTGTGGATGTGGAACCACCCCCTCTCCCTGAGGTATAATGTGTTTTTCCATAATGTGCTGATATGTGTTCTCTACTCTGTTACAGACTGCAAAGGAGTAAACTTTGGGTTTGTTGATAAAGGGGGAGAAAATAGTGATTGTTCAAGGGGGAGACATTTTGTCTATTTGATAAATATTGACAGATAAGAGGATAAGCTAACAGGTGGAGCAGCTAGATAGAGGGAGTTGAAGCTAGTTGAACGTGCTTAGCCACAACTTATCTTGGAAAACACAAGAAATATGGCTAAAGAGGTTTTGATGCTAACAAGAATGGGGAAAGTATTAAATTTGACGATGCTAGAAGTGATCGATCACAGAATAGATATCACAATAGTTGAGGATTCTGATAAAAGAAGATGAGTGGTGTGGGGCATATATTTTCAAAAATTGGTATCAGTACGGTGAAAATTGGTATCATTTTGGTGTCAACAATGGGGTGTTATAGTTGAAGTGATTCATTGATGAACTTTTCATTTACTCTTGTTTCTCATGCCGAGAATTGCTCATGTGGTCTTAGAGTATGTGTTGACAGAATCCTTGATCGCTATTAGAATCGCAATGAGGCGAACGGTGGCTGAATAATCAATGATATATCTTTTTATGGAAGGGTTTTCAACAAACCCAAAGGGGGAGATTTTTGGGGAAAAATCCGTCAAGGTATCATTGAAGCATTTTTGAGGTGACTGTGTTTATTGACAAAGTGGACAACTAAGTGGTGATTGTTGACAAAGAAAAACAATGACATACAATTTTGTTAACAAAGAGGATTCCATGGTGGAATGTCGAGTTCAATAGCTATGGTTAATGATCCATGTTTGATTCAAGAACGTCAATAAAGAGATGGATGATCTTGAGGTGGTATAAAAAGAACAGATACAAGGTGGCGCCGTTTTCCAGTGTTTGCCAAATGTTTTGGGCCTCGAAATCGTCAAATGAAGAAAAGTGGTTTTTGGAAAAGGGACATGAATGACGTGTACTTGAAGGCTTGGAAACATGCACGCCATATTTTTTTCATGATCAGATCATCAAAATGTGGCAAAGGGACAAGTGTCGCGCAAGTATTGGTGGTGTCGTGCAAGTGACTTGCGCGCCGTGAAAGAGACTTGCACGCCGATGCCTTGGATGCTTGAGAACTTATTCACCTCTAGTTTTTCAAGATCAGATGATCAAAGTATGACAAATGAAAGAGGTTTGTGCATGTTTGGAATTAGGTCGCGCAAGTGACTTGCAAGAGAAGAGACATGTGCGCCGAGACTTGTGCGCCGAGGAGATACTTGCGCGCTGTCATGCAGGGGTGACCAAATGCCTATAGATACTGGATCAACCCTCTTCATTCTTCAACAAAGTTCAACACATTAAGAAATCAGAGCTCCTGTCGCGTATGTGTGGTGGTCGCGCAAGTGTTGGTGTGTTGCGCAAGTTGGACTTGCGCGCCAAATTTCAAGAAGGGAGATTGTCAGCAGTTGCGCGCCAATGTTGGTTTTGGAATAAAAGGAAGCGAGTCGCGCAAGTTTGGATTTGAGGAAGATTGTGTCGCTCAAGTGTGTGAGGTGGAATTTTGCTCCAGTTGTGACTTTAGCGCCGATACATGCGCACCGAGATAGACTTGTGCGCCAAGAAAGGTTTATTTTCGGCAGTGATTTTCGGGCTGTGTGGAAGCTGGAAGTTTTCCCGATACCTTCGGTGCAATGAGAGATTCATCTATCTATGAAATTTGGGTTTCAACATATCATCTACATAAAGAGAAAGATGCATTCCTTCATGCAAATAAAGAGACCTACAGGTCTATAAACTGTGAGGAGATCCTTTCCAGAGCAGTGAGCGAAGGAAGAGGAAGAAGGTAATCCTCTCCACCGGCAGTGAGTCAGAGAGAGAGAAATAGGGAGTGACCCTTGGGAAAACAGTGAGCTGACCCTAAACATTGTAAATGAAGTGAGCCTGGGATAGAGTGACTATGCCTGAACTTTGTATCCACATCTAGTGAAGAATAATGGAATTTGGTACGACCGACAACTTGTCGGGGTATGCTCCTTGGACGTAGCTCAGTGAGGGCGAACCAAGTAAAAATCGTTGTGTCTGCCTGCTTACTTCCTTGAATTGCATTTAAAGCATCATCATCAGATTAAGAAGAAAATAAGTGATCATAATAAACAAAGAAGAGCAAACAAAGTTACCCTTATAATAAAGAGGTCAAGATCTAGTGGGGTAGGAAGAATTTTGAAAAAGAATATCCATACCCTGATTCACCCCCTCTCAGGGTATATAGGCCCCTATTGGTCCTAACAACTACTATAAATGAATGAGAAGGGAAGAGTATGTATCCATGCATTCATATAACCACCATCATGGATGTTGTGGAAAACACCAGAAACCCTAAAACATTAATCATTAGTATGGTTATCCTATATGGGTGGGTTGAATAAAAAATTAAAATAATGTTAAATGATATATAAATTTCACAATATACCCAACATATGTGTTATCATCAATATAACTAACGTAAACCACATTACCACAACCACACCACACATCTACCATCTGAAACTTTTCCTCCACAATATGAAACAACCAAAAAAGAAAACCCTAATAAGCACACCTAATAATTAAATACCAATTAAAATATTTCCATATTTAATGAGTTTCTATTTTATTTTATTAAAAATCCATTTATTTTACATTTACATGTCAAATTATATTATTCATTTGTCAACCCTTTATTTATATATTTTAGCCACCATAAAAATTTATATATTTTCTAAATATGAAACTAACATAACCCTATCAAATAAAAACTAACCCAACTCATATTACAATTACCACAACACTACATAAACCATTACTACCACACCATATCAAATAGCCCATCTCAACACAATAACCACATGATGCAACCAACACACCTCAAAACCAGTACAGAACATAACCACAAAACTGCCCAAATCTTATTCACTCCAACCAACCACCACAAGCCACATCACATATAACTAAAATCCTAGCTAATAACCAAAACCATTTCATAAAATCCTAGAAAAAATAAGAAAATATAACAAATAAACCATACAAAACAACAATAAATCATAACTTCCACATTTATTAAATTTATGTCATCAAATTAGTAATTTATTTGTTAGGGTATAATAAAACAAACATGATTTCATGGGAATAAAATTTATTATCCCTATATACTTTCTTTATCCCTTAATTTAATGTGTTTTAAATCAAAAACACTTTAATGGTCTTATGTCATATCATTTACTGCACAAATAGGACACCCATTAGATTTTATATTCTTCATGGGAAACACAAGCAATAAATACATCAAATTGAATATAAAATTAGACCAAAGATGTAATTATTCTACATTATCATCAATTTTAGTTTATTCAAAATTATTATATACATTATGATTACCATTATAATCCACCTAGAGGAAGGAAAAAGTCTAAAATCCCAACACATAACACCTAAAAAGAGAGAAAAAGGATACCCTACCATAAAAAAGTTATATAATCCACTACACACTTTAGGGTGAATAAGAAGCAACATAAAAACCACAAATTCATTATGTAATACTTGTATTATCTTAAATCACAATAAAGTGTGCTCAAAATACAACACAAACATACCTTCAAATAATGTTTTTTTGAAAATATGATGAGTGAATTCAATGAAACAATGGTTCAAGGGAGATTAAATATCATATGATCACAAAAAATCAACCATCATATCCAAATGATAATGGAGATTAAATATGGGTTGTAAAGTCTCCAAAAATATCCCAAAGTTCATCCACAATACTAGTGAAAGAACATCAGAATAATGTAAAAGTTAGTCAAACAAAACCATTATATAAGATGTATGTCTCCCCATTTTTGGTGTTAATTACTTAGGTACATTTAAAAATCTATGTTGTACATGAATTACATGTTTAAAAAATTTTCATTTAGATTTGTAATCCTTTTTTTCTAAAAATCATGGAGCTATGGATATAATAAGTATGGTTTTTAAATTTCCATCTTATGATGTGAATCAATTTCACGATTTTCGCCTCATTTTGATCAAATCTATATATGAGAAACTACTCAAGATATAAACCACACATTATCATCATAAATCTCTATATTAAAATGTGAATCTCTCCTATAAGGGAAAACTATAGCTTTGAATCATTCTAAAGCTCATGGACCTCCTTAATAAAATTTCTAAAAAAAACTTGCATTTTAATAAATAGGGAAGGAATGTTCCATTACATTATATTCCTCCCCAAAAAATATTTCTCAAAAAATTCAAAAAAAAAATGATGAATGAAAGGGGTATAGTAAACCGTCCTTTGGGTGACCTATCAAGGATATTATCACACCGTAAACATTACCACCAAACCAATAAAAAACCAAAACACAAGTAAAACGCATCGTATAACCAAATTACCACCCCTATAAAGACACAAAATATAGAGAAAAAATATTTTAATACATAGATATAATATATTTTTAGATGAATATTCAACACATTAAAAAAACATAGCTAAGTGTTGGGCATTTATTGTCTCAACAATAATCTAGAAATATTATTGATTTTGATGCTCACAAAATACCATTATATGTTTTACTAATGATCTTATGTTAAGTATATTTTTAGAAACTTTTATTCTTAATAATTTTTATTTTGGAATAATATTCAAGCATTTATTCATGAAAAGTATTTGTTAAAGTGTTTGAAATGCTTTTAAGAATATTACGGAAACACTATTCATAGCTTGTCATTTTCTGGAATCACTGTTCATTCCTTACATAGAATAATGTAACATAAGAATAATACACTACATTTTTATTAAAGGTTATGATAAAGGATCAGAACATATGGTTTATCAACCCTACATTGGAAGAAACTTCTGAATAAAGAACATTACTTTTGAATGAAATCATACGTTTTTCAAGGAGAAATAGTATAGTTAAAGAATCCTACATAAGTAAGGAACACTATTTTAGAGAAGAAAATGTATGGATCATCAAACTTAATTTTATGATCAAACTTACTTTGTCAAACTTATGTTCAAATAATTAACGCTACTTATTTGAACCCTAGGTTTGGTATTTTTTTTGTTATGTAAAGGAACCTCACGTTTGACTTTTTAACACTAAAGATTTGAATTTACTACTTTATCAGAGTTTTTTGTAATAGTCCTTGAAACATATCAGGGATTTTTAAAGCTAATTATAATTAATTTAAAGGATAATATTCAGTGGAAATTTTCTCTCATATTCTTAAGGGATGTTATGATGACTCTGAGTTATTTTTTTGAATTTAAATTCTCTCAATTTGTCAGTCATATTTTACATATCAGAAATATATCTACAAGATATATCATTATATATATATTTCTATGTTGGATATTTTTATAACACAATATGGAGTTCTCTTGGCTGTGTTGGTAATTTTTATTCATCATGTTTTTTTGTGAAAATTAATTTATAGTACTATAATGATTGAGCATCCCCAAAATGAGGACTACATTTTGGAGATATATATGTTCCATCCTAGAAGTGTGATGCTTTGAATTTGATGCTTTTTTTAAAATCAAATATCTCTTGTGAAACTAGATCTCTTAAGACATATTTCAATGATTATTATTCTTCTAAAGATTAATATACATCTTCTTTCAGTTGCATTCTACTACAAATGTGAGGTTTGAACTTTTTATCAAAACAATATCTATTGATTATTACAGGTGTTAGCTACTTTTTTTAGTCATGGTGGAGTATCAACTTCTCATGTTATGTTGTGGGTATTTCAGTTCTCTGTTTAAAGAATAAGAAGTCTCTATTTTTATCCTTTTTTGTAAGGGTAAAAACTACCTACACTCAGTTGTGGATTGGTCTAATGAGAAGAGGACCTGAATAGTGAAATTCACCAAGCCCATAGGGAGGGTTATTGGAGATGCCGAATATGGGATCATTGTGCCCCGGACCACTATAAATTTATGAGATCTATTTTCTATTTTTCAACTACACATACTCACATAGAGAAATATCAGCAACTCTATTTACAATTAATATAAATTGAAAGAATTGTGAAATTTTTAAAAGGACACAATTCACCCATCTTGTGTCTTCTTCATAGACTTTCCGACCTAACATTTCGTATCAGAGGTAGGGCTCTACAAATTGTCTTTGCCTCTAAAAAACAAGTGTTAACGATTCATATGAAGATCAATGTAGAATCTCAAAGATCGAATGTCATTGGTTTTCACTCCATATTTCAATGGTAAGAACTATGTATCCTAGAAATCACGTATGTTAATCTATTTAAAAATCATTGATTTAATGTATACTCAATGATTGTTTCTCTTTATGAAATTTATGACAAACCCGAATTCTGGACTGCTTCTTTAAAGGCTGACTATGAAATGAATTATATAGATATAAACACTATCATCTGTGGTCTTAGACCAGAAGAATTCATCTGTGTCTCACAATTCCCTACAACTTATAAAATGTGGAAAACAATTTCAGTTTCATATGATGGTACTGGGAATTTAATATAGATGAGTTATGTAGTAGAAAAATTTAAATTAAATACATTTAGAATGTTTTAGAGAGAAACTATTACACAAATGAATAGAAGACTCATAGAAATTATAAACAACATTACCGCCATTGGTGTACCTATTCAACAAACTAATAAATTGTTGAAAGTACTGAGAGAACTACCTAATCATTGGAATGGAATTTTTTCTGCAAACAACCAATCATCACCTATCAAGAATCTTACAATGAGAGAATTGATTAGAACTCTAATGATATGTGAAGCTGAAATTAAACATGAAGGTGAAGATCAAAAATTCCTATTGAAAAAGGATAACACTTCTTTAAAGGTAACATCTCAAAATTAGAATAGAAAAATGAAACAAGAAGTCATATAATAATGAAATTAAAACTCATCTAATTTAGAAATCAAGCTCTTTTAATTAGCCATAAATTTAGCATGTTATATTGGAACAAGAGAGGATTTAGAAAACCCTTAAAAAGGGATAAGAAAGAGTTAATATAATTAAGATGATATGAATGAGAAAATTTTGGTCACATAAGACCTGATTTTCCTACATTGAAAAGTGAAATGAGAAAGACATAAAAGAAGTTTCAAAAAAATAATCACTATGAAAAAAAGGAAAAAGAGCTATGAAGGCTACATGGAGTGATTATGATGTATCTGACAGCTCATCAATCTCTGATTCATAAAAATAAGAATCAAATCTGAAATCCAATATGTTCTTTATGGCAGAATAAGAGTAGTTAAAACTCTAATATTCATATGATTCTGATTCTAGTTACTCAAATGATAAAAGGGTAGCCTACTGTACTATTCTAGAAGAAATATATGACTCCCTATTAAGGAAACACAAATCATTAAAGATTATTCACAATGATATTTTCGGAGAGAGAGATAATTTACATAAATAACATCAAGGGTTAGTTGAGAAATTTATCTCATATACTACTAACTTTATTGACCATGAAAATAAGATTAAAATTCTACAGGATAAAGTAGAAACTTATAAAAGTGTTTATCTTATATTTTAAAAAGGATAAAATATACTAAATGAAATTATTGGTAAGAATGTATTTAAAAAATAAAAATTTGTTATAGGATGTAAGGGTGAAAAATCAAAACTATATAAGAATTATTTTGTTCCTAATACAAAATATTTTATTTTTCTTTTTTTGTAGAAAAAAGGACATATAACAAAAAAATATAATATGAGAAATCCTTGAATAAGTGGGATTAAAAGATCTTTTATTTCAAAAGATTAATTCAAAGTAAACTACGTAATTCATGACAAAAAAAATAGATTTGGATTCCAAAATTCTTGTTAGTTAACACTGCTAGACCCAAAAAGATATGGGTACCAAATTTTTTTTGTTTAAATTGTCTTTGTAGGTAATATGTCACAGAAAAAAGAAAAGCTATATGGTATATGGATAGTGGCTGATCCAGACACATGATGGAAATCCATAGAACTTAAATACATTGACATAGAATTATGGAGGTCTAGTCACCTTTGGTAATAATTCCAAAGGAAAGATAATTGAACTTGGAATAGTTGGATATCTTGAGTCCATATCAATCAATAAAGTAATATATGTACAAGGATTGAAGTATAACCTGATAAGTATATCTAAAATCTATGATGATGGATACAATGTTTATTTTTCTAACAATTACTACTCAGTATTTAATGATCATTTTCTTAAATTTAGAGAACCCAAAATAAAAAATGTATACACATTGGACATAAATTCATTATGTAAAAATAAGTGAGTTGTTTAAAATGCTAAGATAAATGAGTCATGGAATTGGAACAGAATACTTGGGCAATTCAATATTTATGATTTACATAAAATATCTAAGAAAAAATTAGTTTCAGATTTACCTAGTCTTAATTTTGATAGTGATAGATTCTGTGATGCATGATAGATCAGAAAGCAACACAAATCTTCCTTCAAATATGTTACCAAAATTGCTACATCAAATCCCCTAGAACTTATCCACATAGATCTATTTGTACTATCTAGAGTATCAAGTTTGGATGGAAAATTATATATATATATATATATATATGTGTTTTAGTTGATGATTATTCTAGATTCACCAAGGTATATTTTCTAAAACTAAAAAAATAAAGCATTTTCCTTTTTTCAAAGTTGTTGCAGAAGTGTTCAAAATGAGAAAGGTTTTAAAATAATTTCATTAAGATATGATCATGGTGTAGAGTTTGAAAATCAAGAATTCAATTCCTTTTTCTCAAACATGGGTATTAAACAAACCTTCTCTACACCAATAACAACTCAAAAAAATTGAATTGTTGAAAGAAAAAATAGAACTATTCAAGAATTGTATAAGACTATGCTAAATGAATATAGTCTTCCTACCTATCTATGGGAAGAAGGTATAGGAATAGCTTGTTATATAATAAATAGTGTTTTAATTTGGACAATTTTAAAAAAGAATCCTTATGAACTTTGGAATAATAGAAAGCCTATGGTAAAGTACTTTAATGTTTTTGGATGCAAGGTGTATATTCTGAACACCAAGGATAATCTTGGTAAATTTTATCCAAAAGATGAGGAGGGAATATTATAAGGTTATTTTACAACTTATAAATCTTATAGAGAGTTTGATAAAAAGTAAAGGATTGTTGAAGAATCAGTTCATGTGAAGTTTGATGAAACTAACCCTTTTAATGAAGATAAATGTCAATATAATGAAATTAATGACTCTTCTGACAACATGAGACTTAAAAACCTAAAAAATGATTTGTAAAATAAAGATAAGTCTAGTTCAGAAGAATAATATTATACTGAACGTAAAAGTATTCTTCCCATAAAGTCCAGATATCTGAAGAATCATCCTTTAGAAACTTTTATAGGAGACCTAGACATTGGAATAAGGACAAGAAGAAATACAGGAAAATTAGTTGAATTCTATGACTTTATATCACAACTTGAACCTAAAAATTTTGAAGAATCCTTAGAATATAAAAGTTGGATGTTAGTAATGAAAGAATAATTGAACAATTTTAAAATCAATAAAGTTTGGGAATTAGTTTAAAGACCACCAAATTGTCTAGTTATAAGAACAAAATGGGTCTTTAAAAATAAACAAGATGATCATGAGACTATAAATAGAAATAATGACGGATTGGTAGAAAAGGGATATAATCAAGAAGAAGGTATAGACTATGATGAAACCTTTTCCCCAGTAGCTAGATTAGATGCTATTGGAACCCTTTTATCATATACATCTCATATGAATTTTAAATTATATTAGATGAATGTTAAATCCACCATTTTAAATGGTTATTTAATAGAGGAAGTTTATGTTTAGAATCCTCTTTGTTTTAAAAATAATCAAACAAAAAATTTTATTTTTAAGCTTAATGAATCTCTTTAGGGACTTAAGTAAGAACCCAGAGCTTAGTATAAAAGATTAAGTTCTTTTATTTTGAAAAACGGTTTTACTGTTGGTTTGGAAGATCTAACCCTTTTTAAGAAGTAAATTTGTTCTAATTTATTTTTAGTTCAAATATATGTTGATGATGTTATTTTTGGATCAACAAAAAAAATTGTAATGATTTTTCAGAAGTCATGCAAAAAGAATTTGGGAGGGGGATGATGGGAGAATTGGATTTATTTTTAGGACAAAAAATTTATAAAAAATATTATGGAAATTTATTAAACCAAATAAAATATATTACTGATTTATTAATAAAATTTGGTCTTGAGAAAAACAATAAATATTCAACTCCCATGTGTACTAATATTAAACATTATTTGGATGAAGCTGGAAACACACTAGACACCAAGTTGTATAGAGGTATGATTGGTAGTTTATTATATATTACTGCTAGAAAACCTCATATTTTGTTTTCAGTATGTTTATGTTCCAAATTTCAAAAAATCATAAATAATCACATCTTACTACTATCAAATGAATTTTTAGATATTTAAAAGGAACTATTTTTCAATATATTCTTTATCAAAAAAATTATTATTTTAATTTATTATCATATTCAGATGATGATATTGGAAGTTGTATATTAGATAGAAAAATCAATTTAGGAACCTGTCACTTCTTAAGAAAATTGTTAATATCATGGTAAAGTAAGAATCAACATTCAGTTGCCCTATCAACAGGAAGAATATGTATCTACAGGAAGTTGCTGTGCACAAGGGTTGTGGATAAAAAACACACTGATGGACATTGGACTTAATTTTAATATTATACCTATCTTATGTTATAATACAAGTGATATAATTATTTCATAAAATCCAATAAGTCATTCAATAACTAAGAATATTGATATTAGACATAATTTTCTAAGAGATCATGTTCTCAAAAAGGTTATATATTAAGAATTTGTTAACCCTAAATATCTATTAGATGATATTTTCACTAAACCACTTCCCAATGAATGTTTTAATTTTATTAATTGGTAGATTGGTTTATTTAATTATTAAATATTTTATTTTATTTTATATCATTTTATATTAAGTTTATTACTATAAATCTTATTTATTTATTTTTCATATTTTTATCTTAATATATATTAGTTATGTTTTAATTTAAATTTTTTTACACCACATAATCATCAAATAGTTTGTCTTAATTACTCCATGAAAATGGAAATGAAGATATGCATCACCTGTCAGAAACCCTTCATCTTTAAAACCCTTTGTTTAACAAAATTATTTTCATCTAAACTGAAGCCCTTGTTTTTTCCTTCTAAACCCTAGAACCCAAAAACCTCAGACTTTCAGATTTTTGAAATGAAAAAATCCAAGCGAGTCGAAGAAGGAGACATAGGTGATTTGAAGGGACAATGTGTTACAAGGAGAGAAATTATTCAAGTAAAAGTGGTTGATTATTATTGATTATATCAGATGAACCTGCTCCTGAAACATGCATTGGAACTTCAAGAACTTGAATCTTCTTTCAGCAACATCAATTAAAAATTTCTTTGCAGGGTAGAACTAAAATATTTGTACAAGAGTGTAGAGTTCATTTTTGGTGACTCTGACGATATGATGCTTTCAAGTATTGAGATAAGGAATTTTAAATCTCTTCAATTGATGTTTTGAAAATCTTAGACTTCCCTCATGAATAAGTTTTTCACTTCGATATTTGATCGATTAGAGACAAGAATATTTATTCCAAAGACATTTTGTATTTTTTTTGTTTAACTCAAAACACATTAAGAAAATGATTTTAAGGATCTCGAGGCAGATTAAAAGATCTTTCTAAAGTTCATTCAGACTGGTATTTCCCCAAGGATGACAGAGATGGAGAAAATTTTGTACCCTGATTTGTACATCATGTTTTTACTTCTAAGTGACATTAAGAAGAAGTTTTTGAGATATATGTTTATATATTTTCATTATTTCTGTCAACTAGGTGCTAGGATAAATTTATATCCATATAGATGAATAATATCTAAAATCTTGTTTAAAAAGGATATTATTTAGTTAATAGATTCAAGGTTTAAGTGTCATCATATCAATGTTTTAAATGATGGAACTCTATGAAAATTAGGATTTTTTCTAGAGTACAGTTAAAGGAAAGATTTTACTAGTTGGTGCTGAATATGAATAGATCTCGGGAGATTTTGCTCAAGGGGAGCATGGAGCTGTTAGAAAGGAGCGTATAACTGAATCTAGAATAGATGCACATTCTCAACCGACTCAGAGGGGTATTAGGTTTTATACTGAAGTAGAGGACGATGAGGAAGAACAAAGTCAATATGAACTTTTTTGAAACCTATAAATAGATATGTTCATCAAATTGAAGAAAAATTATTGGCTTCTATAGAAGAAACTTGCTCAGTTTATCTAGATGAACCGATTCTTGAAGAAGAAATACTAGTGGATAGTCAAGCTAGAGAGACTCCTATTGTACCTCGGATCAGTGATCAAGTACAAGTGAATATTCAAGAGGTAGTGAATGTTCAAGAAGAAACTATTTAAAAGGAATATTCTCATGGAGAACAATGTGTACAAAAATAAATAATCGACGTTATAGATTGGGTTGTGAATATGAATATAGAACAGTAAGGTCTTGTTTCTAGAGATCAGACTGAAGTTCTTGACAATAAGCCTTTTTCAACTGAAAAATCTGTGGAAAGATCAATGGTAAATACATTGCCTAATATTGTTGATTAGAAACTAGATGTAGATGATGGGACATATGATTCATTGTCTCATCAATTTGAATAAATTGTGATTAAATATAACAAGTCTCAGGATGAGAATGCCACTCTGCGATAATACCTTGAAATTATAACGAAGGAAATCTAGAAACTAAATGAGAATAAATTTTTTAAAAGGGATTTTTATTACTTTAAGAGTGATATGTTTAATGAGATTAGGAGGATCAGATATAAAGCCTTTTCAAAGACATATTTTATTGATTTGAATTGGTATATGGGAATTCAGTTTGAATTAGTGAAAAGTTTAGGGAATCAAACCTATACATCTAATTCTACCCCTACAACTGGTCCAAATTTGATTAGAAGATTTTAGGCCATTACATCTGTTATTCCAAAAATAAATGATTGTCTTTTGTACCTTTTATTCAATAGTGATCCTTTTTCAGTTTTTTGAATAATAAGAAATTTATTGTTGATCAATTGACTCTGAGTGATCTCAGTATAAAACTTCTACTGAATCAGTTTACATAAAAGTTGGAACAATTAATGTAGAAAGAGGAGAGCATACATGAATTTTTGAAAGTAAATATTGTGGATGATTTTCATGTTAATCCTGATTCCATACTTCTAATAAAGCAGTTGGGTGATAATTTAATGAAAAAGTTGCGGATGCAGATGGATAAAATAAATGAATTTTTTAAATCTACTCAGAATCCTTAAAAGATTAACTGAGCCAACTCCTACCCAATTATTTTGTACCCAAACCAATATTTGATTATAAAATTGACCATTATCTTTATTAGTTTCATTATTTTTATATTATTCTATTTTATAATTAATGAAATTTTATTCATTTCTATTTTTTTTACTTTTTTTTATATTCTTTTAGATTTTTTTCTACAATCCAAACATCCACTCTAGATTATCTTTATTAGTTAATAATAAAATTCACTTACTAATCTGTCCAACATTAAATGTGTTTTAATCTCTTTATTTACATTCTTTTTGTTCGCACAAAAAGAGGGATAAATTTGGCTAAACAGAACATTTATTTTCAATTTTGAAATATTTGGTGAGAAATTTGGATAAACAAAAAAATTATTTTTATCAAAATTGAATTTATTTCACTCTATTTTAATAGAATTCTAAATTATGTTACTACATTTGTAGTATAAATTTATGGATTTTGTGTTCATAAAAATGGGGGATATTTGTTGGGCATGTACTGTCTCAACAATACTCTATAAATATTATTGATTTTGATGCTCTCAAAATACCGTTGTTTGTTTTATTAATGATCTAATTTCAAGTATATTTCAGGAAACTTATGTTATTTAAAATTCTTATTTTGGAATAATATTCAAGTATTTATTTGTGAGAAATATTCGTTAAAGTACTCAGAATGCTCTTAAGCATATTTTGGAAACACTGTTTATGTATTGTAATTTTTTGGAATCACTGTTCATTCCATATGTTGAAGAACGTAACGTAAATATTATACCCTATGATAGTATTAAAGATTATGATAAAGTATAAGAATGTATGGTTTGTAAAAACTATATGGGACGAAACATATGGACAATGAACATTAGGTTTGAATGAAACCTTACGTTTGTTTAGAAGAAAATGCATGGTTAAAATCCCCTACATAAGTAATGAACCCTACATTTGAGAATAAAACGTATGGACCATCAACCATACTTTTATGATATACCTTATGTTTTCAACTTTATGTTCAAATAATGAATGCTATGTAGTTGAAACCTATGGGTGGTTCTTTTTCATTATATGAAGGAACCTTACATTTGACTTTTCAACACCAAAGATTTGAATTTACGACTTTATTAGAGTTTTCTATAATAGTCATTCTGAAATATGAAGGTGATTTAAAGCTAGTTATAATTTCTTTTAAGTATCGTATTCATCATATATTATCTCTCCAATTCTTAAGGGAAGTTACGATGACTCTGAGTTGTTTTCTTTGAATTTGAATTCTCTAAATTTATTAGGTGTCTTTTGAGGATCAAAAATCTTACTGTGAGATATATCATTATATATATGTTTCTTTGTTGGATATTTTTATATTAGTATCTAGAGATCTCTTGGATGGGTTAATAATTTTTATTATTCAAATTTTCTTGTGAAAATTAATTAAAAGTACTACAATGATCAAGCTTCTCAGAAACAAGGAATACATTTGGGAGATATACATGTTCAATCCTGAAAGCGCGATGATTTGATTTTGTTTCTATTATTAAAATCAAAGATCTCTTGTGAAACAAGATATATTTAGACATTTTTAAAATATTATTATTCTTCTAATGATAAATATCATTCCTTTGTTAGTTGTGTGCTACTAAAACTGTGAAGTTTGAACTGTTCTATCAAATTAATATCTATTGATTATTATGAGTGTCGGCCGCTTGGTTTTAGTTGTGGTGGAGTATCAGCTTCTCATGCTATACTGTGGATATTTTGGTTCTCTATTTAAAAAATGAGAAGGCTCTATTTTTAGCCTTGTTTGTAAGTGTGACAACTACCTACAATTAGTGGTGGAATGGTTTTTTGAGATGAGGACCTGGCTAGTGAAATTTACCAAGCTCGCAGGGAGGGTGAATGGAAGGGTGGACTAGGGGATCTTCATACCCCGAACCACTATAAATTCATTTGCTTTGTTTTTTATTTTTCCACTTCACATACTCTCATACAGAAACATTTCCAGCTATATCTATTGTTTATTTAAATTGATAGAATTGTGAAATTTTTAAAAGGACACAATTCACCCCATCTAGTGTCTTCATCATAGACATTACAAACTAACACTAAGAACCATAATGGTTTAAATATTTAGAGAAAAGATTCTGGATTTTCTAATTTGGTGAGTTGTCTTCAACATCCCCCATAATGTTCTTTAACTTTAGAACCATTGAAAAACATACCCTACTAAATATAATTCTTCATAACCTAATGAAATGAAAATTAATAAAGGGTGAGATCATATGATCTTTAAGGGTAAACACATGATATTTGTAATCATATCATGAACATAAGGCTATGCGAACATTAGAATAATGAATAAAAATTTTACCATGTTTATTAGAGATCATAATCATGATCCATTAAAAAATTATTACTAATTCATAATACATGGATCATAAAAAATCATATAAAATGATATATGAGAGTATAACATTAGCATAATAAATAATTTTTTTCACATAAATATGGATATAAAATAATATATCAAGGATATTGAAAAATTAATTCATAACATGTTTTCTATGGGAAAACCACCCATATACCAAATTTGGTATTGGGACAACCTCATGTGTGCCCGTATTTAGGATTGTGATATCCTCTAACATATCCATTGAGAGAATATACAATTAATCATTATCTAATTAATTTGAGGGAGATTTTGGTCAAACCTAACCCATAATCCACACATTTATGTTCAACAAGATTATATAACATTAATCATATCCAAACCCTTAAAAATAATTTGGATTCATAAAATATTTCATCATAACATAATGCATGGAAAATAAATATCTTTTATAATAATTTCATAATTTCAACATAACATAACCCATAAAAAGGTTGGTGTTTTGTAAACATTTCAACATATCATAAATTCTGGATAAGTGAAAGGTTTCATAATCATTTAATAATCTCAACAATGAATTCTCATTATAAAAATAAATTGGTTTCATAATCATTCTTTCATTATAAATACCATATTGGATAATTGAGTTTATTAAACAATTTTTCATCATAAACCATTTATAAAATGAATTTGAATGGTATGATGGGATCAAATCTCTTGTAAATCATAAGTTACAAAAATTGATTCCATATTAGAGGGAAAATGATTTTGAAATAGAAATAACATGGACCATTTCATGGGTAATATAATATATTTCTTAAAACATATTTTTAAAACATAAAACATTTTATCCTTTTTATTGATAATAATATTAAAACTATATAAATGATGCTTTAAAAATCATTTATATGTTTCTTGAGGAATCAATTCTTACCACTATTAAAAATATAACTAAAACATAAACAATTCTCAAAATAATTTCCTTTAAAAAATATCCCTAACATTTTATAATGGAATCATCAATGAAAGTAATGGTCATGACATGTTTAATACGAATTTCAGTTTAAAATCACATTGTTGGTAATAACCTATTTTTTGTTACTTATTTTTATTACCTTTACATCTATCTTGGTTCCATAATCTATAATGTAATAAAATAAATATTTTCATATATACACATCAATTATATATTTAATATTAATAATTAATGACGGGGTTGAGAAATTAAGTATAATATGATAATGGAGATTGTAGGCATTAAACACTCATGGGTAACATTTACATTTTTCGATGATCATTATGGATAGTGGGTAATTTATATTTTACCTTTGAATAATGATTAAATATTATAAATAATATATAATTCCATGATATATACCTATAAAAACCATCCATGTTATTTGGTGATGAAAATATAGATTCACATCACTTCTTGATCGCGGTAGTCCCCATGTACACAAACGACGTTATCATCATTATATGAGTAAAAATATAAGAAGGAAAATTGTATATTATCACTTTAAAAAGTTAAATATGTCATTAATAACAAAATTATTTAATTTAAATAACCTAAATTCATTATAATTATCAATATTAACTACCTTGTAAATCATTTGTTAAAAATGAATCTTATCTCTTCATAAGGTGCTAGTTTGTCCTACACAAGAGAAAAATTATCGTATCTCATACATAATGTAAAATAAAAATTATAATATGATATAATGACTCCATAAGTATAATTATTTAATAAATATTTTTAATTTAAATTATATAAATCATCATACCCAACCGTGAGTGGTGGTATTTTAAAAATTAATAATATCAGTTCGTGGGGTGGAATTCCACTGTACACATGAATGATGGCTTCGTAACACATTTGATTGAATTAGGGATTGTTTTAGGACATTAAAATTACCTTAAAATAGCTCATTATATGTAATATAATAATATTATATGACATAATCATTTAATAATAATTTTTGATGGAGGAGTATGAAATAAAATATAGATGCTCATTTAAGAACATTACCTCTTCTTTAGGTGACCTCATTACATTTTCACCAAAACGCATTCCTAAGATGGATTAATACTCTATATAAGGAATCTTATATAATGGTATAGAATCATAGAATTTATTTTAGAAGGTATTGGATGAACTCAAAATGGTTTATTATGTGAATAAGAGGGGAGTGTGGGTGCATCTTTTTAGGTGAGGTGAGTGGAGCACATGTAACTTTTTAAATGAAAAAGGTGTAACCAAAATTTTCAATTTAAAAAAGAGTCCATAATAGAGTATTATCATGAAATAAACATTATATTTTACAAATATGGCTTTAAAATATATTTTATAGTTTCTTTTAGGACATTTTAAAACTTATCATTCTAGTTTGGACAACAATAAACCAATTTTTAAATTAACCATAGTAAATATTTTTTTCTATTATTACTATTTATTATGGATAAAATTTTAGTTTAATTAAATAGATAATATAAAATTTTCCTATTCAATATACATAATCCATTTTTTATAATTAATATAACAGTTATGAAAAAATAATTTAAAATAATTTCATCACATTTGATGAGAAATCACATTTTCAAACTCTAATTGTTCAAAATTTTACAAGGATTTTAATAATGAAATTTGATATTAAAATGATTTTAATGACTTATATTGGATTAATAGATATATAATTTGACTAATTTTAATTTAAATAAAATTTAAAATATTATTTAATTTTGTAAATAATTTAACGAAAAAAGAATTTTTAATAATATTTAGTATTTCATCAATAAATATCAAAAAATTAAACTTTTCTAAAAAATTAACAAAAATTCACCAAAAGATAATTTTGAAATTATTGTTTAAAATTTGATAAATTTTATTTTAAATCGGATTCCTATATTTTTCAAAATAATAGTTAAAATATTTTTTTAAAAAAGCGACAAAAATGATTATTAGAAAAATATAGCATTAAAGAATAAAGCTACAGTTAATTTATCACTTGTATAAAAAACACATAATTTTAATTTCAAACATTTTATTGAATATATATTATATAAATTTAATTTAATTCATTCAGAAAAAGTGAATTTTAGATTTTATTAATATAGAACATATTTGTTTACCTAAAAATGGTTTTCAAAAAATGATTTCCATGATTTTGAAATAGTCATTATTTTAATTTATAATGAATTGGTAACCAAATAATTAATTTTTTATATATTTATAAAAAATATATTTTTGATAATTTATTTACTCATATATATACATTTCATTCCAATAACTAGTTTAGAACTATCATATTATATAATAATATTTTAATAGAATTTAACATCTTGATAAAACTCGATATTTCATGTAACATAGTGTAATATATGTGTTATGTGTAAATAAGATTAATCATTACATCATGAAAAATGAAAAATCTAAATAAGAATAAACTTATTTGAGAAAAAATATTTCACAAAATCTCAATGTGTTGTATTCTTCCACCCTTAAAATGAATTTGTCCCTTGAAATTCCTAAATTTTCAAAAAACAACTAAGGATAATTATACCTCATTAAAACCTGGTGTTACCACTTAAATTCCCCAAGATAATAGTTCCTCTACAAAACATTGATCAAGTAATTGGTCTTGTTTTGTAGAACCATATCTACTTCATCCATAATCTCTACTGATTATTCCCCATATGAAATATCATTCTCCTAGGGTACAACTTATGAGATTAGTACATGTGATGGTTTTGGTATGCATTTCAATTAGAACCGATGGATGTTCCAAATGATAATATGTTATGACAATACGATGATGTATTCCAATGGGACTGAAATACCTAGTTCATAGATTTCATAGAAATACCTTCTCCCCAAATTTAAATTATAGATATTGTCAAATATTATTAACATAATAATTATCTTTAATTTGTTTTGCCATTATGTTTTTATAATTAGATGTAACCTTCTATTCCATCTCATCATATTTATTAGGTCCAAATATCTTTCTTTATGAAAATTCATTTCAATATGTTGGAGTTATAAAATTATTTCCACAAATAAACATATATGGATCCATTTAAATTCCCAAGTGAAATCTATTATTGAATTCAAAATAAATTTTATGAATATGTTGATCCCATCCTCCTATGAAATCTATAGAATAAGATATTTATTTTCCTCTTGTCTTTGAATTTTTCTCTCAGACTGACCATCAATGTGGGTATGATACGTTGTTATGAAAATCAACTCTATATCATTAGATTACTGATTACCTAACCAAAAAATTGTGAAAAACATCATATCCCAATTAGATAAAATTTAATTTAGTACTCCATGAATTATTACTACTTTTATAATTAATATTCAGATGATAGGATCTAGAGAGAAATCATCTCTTATAGCAATGAAGTGTACTAACATTATAAGGTGATAAATTACAAAAGATGATTTCCCCAAAATCAAAGATCTTTTAAACCCTGAAGGTTACTAGTAACATTAATCATATTTCCAAAAATTTACTAGGATCTACTCCTTAAATAATTTTTTCTTTAAAAATTATACATTACCAAAGTGTATTATTTTTATAATGTTCACATCAAACATCCGTTATCTTGATTAAATCCCAGAACATTAAACCTAAAAATAAGTTTTAATGAATTTTAACATTTGATAATATTTAAACACAAAAATTGATCAGGGAATATACAAATATTATGTTACTCTTAATTGGAAACATATATGCTACCAAAATAAAATTACCCCTTAATTCATTTACTTATCTCTTATATTTTGTCAAAGAAATTTCATTGGAATATTGGGTTCATCCTTATAATAATTTAATATCAGATGTGATTTAATTATTCTATAATCCATGCATCATAAGACAATCAACGATCAATATCAGAATAAAGTTCTCTAAAATATGATCAAAAATATTTTTATATGGATTATTCATAAAAATAAAACATGAAATTCAGTAATATGATGTTTAGGATAAGAGTTCACTAGTTATCTTGATTCACTTCAAGAATCATGATTGCATAATCATTTCCTTTTTACCTTTTCATTAGATCATTTTGTGACTTATCATCCATTTAATCCATTATATTGTGGAATTTATTTACATAATTCATATACACATTTAATTTGAAACACTTTAGTGTGGGTAATACATTCTGTGTTTCATTCACTCTATTTTCATTATTTTATAAATTCTTTCAATAATATCAAAATTCAATTTCTTTATGACCTTCCCTTCTGAACCAAAAGAATTTACTAAATCAATTAGGTTTATTTCCACCATGTTTCTTCACACACATCGTGAATAAAGGATACCACGTATTCTTATTTCCATGGTTTTTATATTTTCATTTGAAGTCATTTTTTCAATTCTTAAAAAAACATTTGGAATGTTATGCAAATCCATCATCTATTTTTCCATTAATACCACATCAAAACATTTCATCCTATTTATTGAATTCTCTTATAGATAACTCCCTTAAAATATTTCCCTTTAAGCCACTGAATAACTTATCAACCTTTGAAAAAAATTACTTATTCAAGGAAAGTACTTATTAGAAAATAAAATCATGAATTGAACAAAATACATGGAGTTAGTTTGAACATATTAACTTGTAATATTGAAGAGATTACACCATTTGTCTACATCTCCTTCTAAAATATAGATACTAAAAATGAATTTTTATTTATCCAAACAACGGGGAACCAAGAATTACTTTTTTAGTTTTACTTATATACTACTCAACTACTACCAGATCAGTAAACCAACTTCATGTAGCTGTGATTTAACTCATGAAGGTCTCAATATAACAATTTTCCATACATTTCTCATTGGTATGCTCATTATTATTCATTACTTGAGAAATTTTTTTGTCTATAGAAACCATATTTTTAATTCTATTTATCATCATTTTTGATTTCTTAGAATGACATTCATTTCATTTTCCATCTCACTCAACATTAACAAAGTTCCATAAATTTACAACCATGTACTCAAATGAAATGGTATATATTAATAATCAATATACAATGTGGGGAATCACATAATCATGATAGTTTACATGTAGGAAACCTATATCATTACAATTTCTCTTTATTATAGGAGAAAATAGTTTTAACCTAGAATATTCATAGTAATAATATATTTAAATCCATCGTGAAGGTTTTTAAAGAATTTTTGGATTCAAAAAGCTTATCTCCTATAAGAGCGAAACCAGTTTTTTAGTAAGGTCCCTATTATTCACTAGGTGTATAATGAGTAATGATTAATGAATCCTTTTATCATTATAAACCCTATGTACAATTGTTCTAGAGCCACATCCAAATATAGTATATATAAAAGGATTATATTTATTGGGAACCACTTAATATATCATATACCAAAATTCCAAGACAATATTCTATTCATGGAATCATCCTTAAACATACCCTTTGATAAATACCTAGACATATCCTTAAAAATAACTATAGCGATGACATGAAAATTTTCTCATCCAAGTTTCTAATTTTTAACTAATACCCTCCTATTATACCAAAAATAGTGACCAACTATTTTCATATAATGACATTATATCACTGTAGATGAATATTTGATATAATACACTAACACATGCTCGAAGACCATAATATTTTAGTGTATTTGTATACTAGGACCATAATTATATAATTAAATGATAGATATTAAAAATCCTCAATAAAAATTATCCCCTATAGTACTATTCACAAAAATACCCCACATAAAACCTATATTCATAACCTTGGGAAATCATTTATAAGAAAGGGTAATATTTGATGACCAGCAAGGGAAAATAAGAGAGATATTAATTAATAAAATAATCATTATTTCATGAAAACAGGAGAGTGACATTTGAAAACTATACCTTGCATATAAGATACCATAATCTCAAGTCATAGAATAGTGACTAGAAATTCATAAGAGATGAATCATAAAGAAAACAAATAACATTATTCATTATAGAATAACATTTACACAAGTTATAAATTTGTGGCATAAACATAATAATATAAAATTATATGTTACGGATATACAACATGACATTCATTACATGATGTATAAGGATTCAGCCTTAAACCTTATATAATCTTGAGTTTTGATCAAGAATTTACTTTATTTCACATTGAGGATCTTTATAGGATTATAGTTTTATAGAATTATGACATAACTATTATATTACATATCTAACATTATAATGTAGACAGTTCGACTCACTATCTATATTTCTCATAAAACAAAAACTCTTTAAAAAACATGGTATCATTTCATATTTAAATAGCATGATTTTTTCTTGATCCCATACTTGACTCCATTATTCTTTATGTCATATGAAAAACAATTCAAAACATGGGATGAGAATAAAAATATCAGAAAGGAGTATAAAATAAAGAATAAAACCATTAGTTCGTTAATATTTGAAACCCATGAAAACATTTTCATAAAATCATACTTTTCACACATAAAACATAAACTACTTAGCATAAATCATGTAATAATATGATTTCTAAAAAACTTCATAGAAATCATAAAACAGAAAGATAACTTTTGGAATCAATATCATACTAAAATTTTAACTTTCATAGCTACATTGGGAGTTACCATCATGGTTACATTTGGAATACCCATCACACTATATTCCCTAAATATCCTAGGAGAAAATTTATCGTTTACATTCATCACATTACCCAATGTATTAGAGAGATATCACGGGATCACCCACCAATGGATTATCATGGAACCACCCATATACTTAAGAAATGCCTAATAACCATAATATAATCACAACACACAAACCAAGCATAATGGAAAAATAACATTTCTACTTTAAAATCATATTTCATCTTTACAAGTCACACATTAATAAGAAAAACATATAATTTTAAAATAAAATGGTAAACTTGTATAGTAAACATAAATACATAATAGTGACATAAAATAAATAAATTATATTCATGACATATATGTTAAATAAAACATTCCAGGTTATTGAAATAATCAATCAAATTTTAAAACATAGTTAAAAAATTTAAAAAGAATAATTTTGAATCAAAGTGTCCCACACCACATTGAAACTTTTGAAAGGAATTAAAATTTTAAAACACTCATGTCCATATAAAAAAAATATTTAAAAGTATTTTGAAAATATATACATTAATGAGAAATATTTATAATAATAAATATTTAAAACATTTAAAATAATGTTTTATTTAAAGAGTAAATTACCACATGAGAATATAATTAAATAATAATAATTAAATAATAACATTAAAAAAATTATAATATCATGAGAATAAGAAGATTCCTAATATAATATTTCAATTGGAAGTATATACACCATATAAAAATGAATTGGTTTATAATAACAAATAAGTCTTAATGGAATGTAAATTGATATGAAATCCCTTACAAAGATCATATCCATAGATTAAGGATAAATAAATTAAATAACTATTTGTGACATATCTAAATTAACCCAATATAAGTGTATATTAAGTGTAAAACAAAAATTAATATTTCCCACATATTCTTGAAAAGACAGAACCAAGGACATGGATATTTAACTCAATGAATAGATATTGAGTTAAGATTTCCCTTAAAAAGATTGTATAAATGACATAAAAATTTATCAATGGGGTGATTATGCATAGAAATAGTATATATTGGAAAATTAAGTTCAAATTTTGAAATAAATAAATAAACAGTTATTCCACACATAATCTTGGCATAATATAATCAATGAAGTATGCGTAAAACCCAATGAGTGGAAAATGAGTTTAGAAATTCCCATACCTTGAATCCAACTTGTGCTGCTCATTCATTAATTTATAGAGTAATAAAATTAGGTTAATTTATACTTAATTTATAACCTTTTTAATATTTATTATTCATTTTATATCAATTATTACCATGTTATAGAAATTACTTAATTATTTGAGTTGATATCAGACGTTTTGTCGATGTTCTTTACTTGAGTCAAAAATGAAATTGTTTTGATGAAAATTATACTTGTGATCATAATTATATTATATCAAAAATATTATTAATGATTTATATATCATATATATCTAGAATTTATTTAATTAGAATATTCCATAAAATCTGGAGATAAGAAATGAAATGCATCGTTCCTGAAGACGGTAGTTCGTACGTACACATGAACACTATTTTCATTTCATTGTCATATTAAAAGAATGGAAAGTAAATGATACATATGTATATTATAATTAAATTATAATATATGTGTCATATATGTTACATAAGGTCATTTAGGTAATCCTTTATGTGTTTCATGTATGGCATGAATGAGTCATATTAGTTTGAGGGGGCGGTAGTTCACACTTCATCAAATGAAATTATCGTATTTACACATTTTGGAAAGCATAAAGGTCAATTGTAAAAGACATTATAGAAGCATAAAGAAAAAATTAATATAATATATATCATATATAAATAAATTTCCATCATAATTCCCACCATGAGATGCAGTAGGAGAAAATTGAACAATCATTGTTTCGTGAGGGAGTAGTTTGTCGTACACAGAAACAATATATTTGTATCCATTAGATGAAGTTGTGTGTAAGTGTAGTTAAAATAATTATCATAAAAACATACTACTATATTTATGATACTTATTTTGTTATGTAATAACAGAATAAAAAGATCATAGGGAGTGAAGAAGGAAAATACTGGAATAGGACTTTAGAGAAGACGCTTCCTCTAAAACGGGTAACTCCTTTTGATTTGAGCCAAAAAACGTTTTTGAATTTCCTTATTCCCAAATTAAGGGTTATAGGAGTATGTTAGGGATGTTGGGAGACTATTTAAGCTTATTATGGTTGAGACAATGGGTTTGATAGATTTTATTATGTGGGTAGAGTTTGTGGCCTTTTATAAGGGGGAGGAGGGGCACATTAGGAAAGCCTTAAAATATTATTTTATTATAAATTGAATTTCAGTTTCTAATGGACCCAAACTCATTTATTTAAAATATAATATTATTTTGGGTCATATAACTATAATATAATTAAAATTAGACATGTTTTTAATATTTTATAACCCTTATATTTTTTAACCTTTATTTTACCCCTTTTAATCTCACCATTATATTTTATTATTTACAATTTTTGGGTTAATTTAATTACCATAAAATGTCAGAATACCCAAAAAAGTGAAATTTATGACATATATGGACTTATAATAACCGTTTTACTGAATATAATATTTTTATTAATTTTAAAACATTTAATGAAGTATTTTATATTTTAAGTACTAAATTATGTAAATTTTGACACTATTCTTACTTAACTTTTTCAAAAATTAATAACAACTTGATTACTTCAAAAACAATACATTAAAACAATCCTAAAAAGTTCATATTCATCCATAAAATTCATGTATGACATAAATTATGTCATATAGTATTTATTTTAATAATTATAGTATCATTTATTTTAATCTTTCGTTAATAAGGTAACCACCGCATCATCATTGTGTCAAAAAATATTTATTTATTTGATGTCTAAAAATTAAAAATAAAATACCCTAATTTAAGACAATTTTTTTTTCTAATGAATATTTATAGTAAAATAGATTAGTTATATAATCCTATAAAAAACTATTTTCAGTAAAATATATATGTTTATGTTATATTTATCTTTAGTTTATATTAATTCTTCTAACATGTCATTATCACACCCAAGAGGATCCATGAGGTCCTAAATTCTTCCCAAGTATTCCCACGGTCAGATATATATCGTAAAATAGGATTAGGAAATGTGTCCGGGTAGTTTTATATTATTATAATATTATTTTCTACCCTTATTTATCAAATTTACACTTTAACCATGGAAAATAAAAATAATTACTAAAGTTACTAATCATAATGTACAAAAATAAAAGGTAATTATTTACACAATTTTTAACTTATGATTCAAAATAGGGAGTCAATTTTTCCAAATTCAAAACAAAATTTTTTAGAAATTAATTTAAAATTAATTCCCATTGTTAAAACCATAAAGCGGGTTTTTAAGAATTAAAAACTATCAAAATATTAACATGAGTTTATTTCCAATTTAAAAGTGAAATTACATTCAATGACAAAAATTGGATTAAATGATAAAAAATAATCTATTTACACAACAAAACCAATTAAAAATATAATCTTACTACAAAAATAAATTAGATGGAAAGGTAGTTTTGAATTAAAATTTAGTATTTTTAACTATTAATTAAAATATAAATTTATCCATAAAAATACAAAAAATTCAACGAAGGAAAAATTTTATGTCCCGATTTTAAATAAGAAGTTTATTTTTTCATATAAAACATATAAAACTTAAAAGAACTATTTTTAAAAATGTATTTCCATAAAAAGGCGGTAAATCAACCTTTTAAAAATATTAGAGTATTTTATTCTTATAATTGGATTCTTTCTCATTTGTTGCCTCTAAAATTCATTGGATAAATTTAAAAACATTTAAAAAATAGGTAAAATCATAATATATTTAATTCTATTAATTCATACTAATACAATAACAAGGCTTTAAGTAACATTTAAATAATAATAATATTATTGTATTATTTTTCAGTATAACTCAACATTGTGTGCAATATAAGATTTTGGAGAAACCTATTGTTGTGTGTTGTGTATGCTATTAAAAAGTGTATTATTAAATAAAAAATTAATATATTATTCATAAATATCAATTGATATGAAGATATATTATTCAATAAATACCTGGGTCACTAGATCATTCCCCCCTTTTGGAAATTACATCCCCACAATTTTAAAATTGGGAAAAAAAACTTTATTGAAAATCCCCAATCATAAAAAGAGTAAAAAAGATGATCACATTAAAAGAAATAAATTGAAGTAAAAAGGTCACCTAAGATAACAGATACGAGGATTCCATGTAAGAAAACATTGATATGGAAGAAAAACTAACCATCTTATTCTGATGGGGAGTGATAGAAAACATGATCTGGAGGAAGTTAACAACTAGAAAACAATAAAATTTTTATAGGTTAAACATTATTTTATTTCACAGTAGTAAAAGTAATTAGAAATAGTTTTTTTAATATTCTTTTCATAATGTTGAGGAATTTATTTAGGAGCTTTAAAAAGAACATAAGGAAACATACTTACTTGTTACGTCTAGTTTTATCCTTTAATAAATATCTACCACAAACTAATCTTTTATCCAAACATTGAGTACTCACAATGACTTGGTCACACCTCAACCTCTTTAATAAACATCTAGAGAATCACATAATCCACAAAGATGAACCATATATATTCCTAGTATTTAGAAATTAACCAAAACCAAAATGGTTAGTAAAAGATCATATAATCCCCAAAAATAATAATCATTTATGAAAAGAAATACTACTCTTAATATCCAAAATTCAACAAATAATACCCCAATGTTCAACGAATACCATGAAAAAAATCGTTATATATATAATTTCTCAAAAATAATAATCCAAACTAAACTTTAAAGACAAAAATCATAAGGATTTGATCACATAGTCCTCTAAGATAAATCTTACCATTTATCTCAAAATTACGTCAACTACTCTTAATGTATCATACTTAAAAGTAATTTACATAATCACATGTTCTCCATGATAGGTTAGTCATTTAAATAAATAACCCAAATTACCATATATCCACAATAAAAACATAGATTCCTCCAAATTAAAATTCAACCATTACTCCAAAAATAAAATCCCATAGTATTTTATTTTTGTTAGGCATATAGGGTTCCTAAAATAGAAAAATTCTTCCAAAATAACATTTATAACCTAATCACCAAATAATTTTCCTATACTAAGGACATCCATTTGATAAAAACATAAGTTACCAAAATCACCCTATTCTTGATCAATAAAATCATTTTACTAAAAATAATAAGATATACTTTGATTCTCGTGGCCTTTCCCAAAGTGATGGGTTGTCACCAATCTTGTGGACTATCCCTTTTATAATACTAAAAAATAACCCTAAAATGTTTTAACCTCAATGGTTTTCTTATAATATTTTTTTCCTTACCAACTCATAATAAACTCACCATATTAATTCATAAAGTATTATATATATATATATATTGATTTTTTATTTCACCTCCATATGATAAAAGAAAACCATTCCCAATAGAAAGATCATCATACAATGATCTTGGTGTCCACAAGGTTTCATCATTGTATTCCTCACGTAAATAGATGGTCCATGCATTACAACAATGATTTATAGGTCCTTCAAAATCATTTTATTCCTTTATCCAAATACACCTTATACAACTTGGATCATATGGATGTTCACTGAAAAATAGTTTTAGAAAATAATCATGTATGACATAAAATTTCAAAACATCTGATAAAACATGATTTCTATAAAATAGTCAGAATGAGTTTGAGTTGAAACTTTAAATCAATGGTCCATTTAAAATACCATAATTTTTTGATGAAATACTATATTTGAAAAGAAAATATAAATAGGTTGCACTAGGTTCTACTTCTTCCACACCTTTTTTCAAAATCATAATATTCTTCAAAATCTTGTGATAAGGTAAAATATTTGAAAATGCTTTTATAATATTTACCTTTCTTGAAAATTTGTGAATATCGAGAAAACATGATTTGATTTACTACAACCCATGATCCATGATTGTATCTATGATATAGTGGATGAGTTTGATATCTCAAACAACTGCTTACAAGTGAGTTATATGTTAGAAAAATTTTCATAATCATCTGAACTAGACTTTGCAACAATTATAACAAACAGATCATTAGGAAGAGATAAGAGTATTGATTTAGATCCTCCTCCTTCCATTTTTAATCAAATTACCTTGATCTAGAAAAGTTATAAAACAAGGTTTTAATTGAATGAATAGACATTTCTAATTACCATGTGGTCATCCAAAACACTTAATTCTGAATGTTTTCTAAATTGACCTCTGATACCAACTATAAGGCCTTAGTCTTAAACCTTACATAATCTTGAGTTTTGATCAAGAATTTACTTTCTTCAACAATGAAAATCTTTTAATGTTTATAGTTTTTCAGAATAAGGAAATAACTATTACATTACATCACTAAAATTACAAACTATACACTTCTACTCACTATCTATTTTTTTATAAAAAAACTCTTTAAAAAGAAACATGGTATCATTTAATATTTAAACAACATGAATTTTACTTGATTCCATACATGACTATATTCTTCTTTATGTAATATAAAAATCATTTAAAAACATGGGATGAGTATAAAAATCTCAGTAAGGAATAAAAATTAAGAAATAAAACCATTAGTCCATGAATATTTAAAACCCATTAAGACATTTTCATAAAATGAAGATTTTCACCCATAAAACATAAAATACTTAGATTACTTCATATAATCATAAGATTCATAAAAAAATAATTGAAATAATAAAACATAAAGATAAATTATGGCATTCATAGCATACCAACATTGTATCTTTAATAGTTACAAAGGGAGTAACCTTCATGGTTACATTTGGAATACCCAACAAAATATATTCCCTAAATATCATAGGAGAAACTTTATCATTTAACTCGATCATATTACCCAATCAATTAGAGAGTTATAATGGGATCAAACACCATTAATTTATCACAGAACCACCTATATACTTAATAAATACCCAAGAACCATAATATAATCATAACACCCATACCAATCATAATGAAAAAAATAACATTTCCACATTGAAATCACATTTCATCTTTAAAAGTATCCAAATAATAAGTGAAAACACATTATTTTAAAATAAAATGTTAAACATGTAAATTAAACATAAATACATAATAGTGACATAAAATAGATAAATTACATTCATGATGTATATTTTAAATAAGACATTCTAAGTTATTGAAATATTCAAACCAATTTTAAAACACATTTAAAACATTTAAAAAATATATTTTTGAATCAAAGTGTCCCATACCAATTTGAAACTTTTGAAAGGAATTAACAGTTTAAAACACTCATGTTCATATAAAAAAAATCCTTAAAACCATTTTTAAAACATTTACATTAATGAGAATGATTTGAAATAATAAATCATTAAATTTTTTAAAATGATGTTTTAGTTAAAGAGTCCCTTACCACTTGAGAAAATATTTGAATAAAAAAAATTAAATAATAACATTAAAAAAACATATAATTTAATTAGAATAATGATATTCATGATATAATATTTTAAATGGAAGTATATACACTATATAAAAGTGAATTGGTGCATAACAACAAATAATTCTCAATGGAATGTAAATTGAGATGAAATCCTTTAAAAAGAACGTATCCCTAGATTAAGGATAAATCCTTGAAATAATTATTTGTGACATATATAAATAAAAACAATATAAATGTATATTCATTGTCAAATAGTTAGAGGACATTCATAGATATTCTTGTAAAGACAAAGCCAATAACATGGATATTTAACTCAATTAATGGTGTGTGAGTTAAGATTTCCCTTAAAAAGTTCATATAAATGACATAAAAAATAATAAATGGGGTAATTATTTGTACAAATATTATATACACAAAAATGGAAGTGAAAATTACAAAATAAATAAATAAATAGTAATTCCACACATAATCATGGCATAATATAATCAATAAAGTATGTGTAAAATCCAATGAGTGTAAATAGTGTTTAGAAATTCCCTTACCTTGAATCCAACTTGTCCAGTTCATTATTTAATTTCCTGAATAATAAAATTATGTTAATTTATACCTTATTTATAAAAATTTTAATGTTTATTATTCATTATATATATGTTATTACCGTTTTATAGAAATTAAATAATTATTTGAGTTCATATTAGATATTTTGTTGATGTTCGGTACTTGAGTAAAAAATGAACTTGTTTTGATTCAAATTATTCATGTGGAAATAAGTCTATTATATAAGGAATATTATTAATGATTTAAATATCATATATATTCAGTATATATTTATTTATAATATTATACAACATATGGAGAAATGAAATGAAATGCCCCGTTCTTGGAGACAGTGGGTTGTACGTATGCATGAACACTATAATCATTTCATTGTCATATTAAATGAATGAAAACTAAATGATACATATGTATATAATAATTAAATTATAATATCTATGTTATATATGTTACATTAGTTCATTTATTCCATTCTTTATGCGTTCAATGCATGTCATGAATGACTCATATCACTTTGAGGGGGAGGTAGTTCACACTTTCTCAAATGAAATTATCTAATTTAGACATTATGGAAAGCATAATGAAAATTTTTAAATAAAAATTAAAAAAGAATAGATAAAAAAATAATATAATATATATCATTTATAAATATAGTTCCATCATAATGAACACCATGAGAGGTGGTAGGAGGAAATTGAACAATCATAGTTTCGTGAGGCAGTAGTTTGTCATACACAAAAAGAGTACGTTTGTATCCATTAGATAGAGATGTGTGTACGTGTAGCTAGAATCCTTTACATATAAAAATCCAAGTAAATTTAAGATAATGTTGTTTTTATGTAATCATAGAATAGAAGGAGCATAGGGAGTGAAGAAGGAAAGTAATAGAAAGGAACTTTAGAGAAGACTCTACCTCTAAAATGGGTAACTCCTTTTGATTTGAGCCAAAAAGGCTTTCTTGAATCGAATTATACCTAATTTAAGGCTTCTAGAATGAAGGGTGGGATGTTTGGATATTATTTGAGCAGAATTTGGATGTGATAATGGGATTGAGAGGTGTGAGTAAGTGGTTATAGGTGGTGGCCTTTTATAAAAGGGAGGATGGGCACTTTAGGAAAGTCTTTAAATATTATTTTATTATAAATTGATTTTTGAGTTATAATGATCCCAAACTCATTTATTTAAAATATATGATTATTTGGGGGCGTATCCCAATAATACAATTAAAATTAGACATGTTTTGAATTTTTTTAACCCTCATATGTTTGGTTTAACCTTTATTTTCCCTTTTTAATCTTAACAATATATTTTATTATTTACACTTAATGGGTTAATTTAATGATAATAAAATGTATATAGACCCACATAAGTAAAATTTATTACATATTTGGACTTATCATAACCATTTTTATGAATCATATTTTTGAGGAATTTCAAAACATTTAATAAACTAATTTATATTTTAAGTTATGAATTATGTCAATTTTTAAACTATTCATACATGACTTTTTGAAAAATTCATAACAACATGATTAATTAGAAAAAAATACATTAACTCAATAATTATATGTCATAGTAGTCTAAATATTTAATTTATGTCATAAATTATGTCATATAATATTTATCTTAATTGTTATAATATCATTAATTAGAATATTTCATTAATAAGGTAATCACTACATCATCATTGTGTCACAAATAAATGTATTTATTTAATGCCTAAAAATTTTAAATAAGATATCAGATGTAGTAAATCTTTGTATATTTTTAATGATTATTTATAGTTAAATAGACCAGTTATATAATCCGATATTAAAATTGTTTTAGTAAAATATACATGTTTATGTTATATTTATCTTTACTTAAAATTAATTCTTATAACATGTCATCGTCACACCCAAGTGGATCCATGAGGTCCAGAAATCGACACAAGGATACCCATGTTAATAAATATCTAATAAAATTGGGTTAATACATGTGTTAGGGTAGTTTTATATTATTATATTATTGTATTCACCCTTATTTACCAAATTTACCTTTTAACCATGGTAAATAAAAATAATTCCTAAAGTACAATTCATAATGTTCAAAAATAAAAGGTAATTATTTAAAAAACATGGAACTTTTGATTCCAAATATGGAATCCATTTTTATAAATTCAAAACAAAAATTTTTGAATCAATTAATTTATTATTAATTCCCATTGTCAAAACCAAAAAAAAGTTTTTTAAGAAGTAAAAACAATCAAAAGACTAAAATGTTTTTATGTCCAATTTAAATGTGAACTAGTATAGAATGACCAATGTTTTCATGAATTATATTTTTTAATATAGAATGACCAAATATGGTTTAAATGATAAAATAATCATCTAATTATACTTTAAAACCAATTAAAATGATAATATAACTATATAAATAAATTAGACAAAAAGGCAGTTTTGAATTAAAATTAAGTATTCTCACTATTCATTAAAATATCAATTTCATCAGAAAAATACATAAATTTCAACCAAGGTATATTTTTATGTCCTAATTCTAAATAAGATGTTTAATTTTTGAAATATAATATAATAAAGTGAAAAAATTATATTTAAAACCAGGTTTCCATCAAAAGTTGATAAACCGACATTTTAAATATATTAGAGTATTTATGCTTAAAATTGGATTCATTCTCATTTTAAAACTCTAAAATTCATTAGATAAATGTAAAGACATTTAAAAAATATGTAATATCATACTATATTAAATTTTTTTCATTCTTTATGATACAATGGCTAGGTGTTAACTACCATTTAAAATAATAATAATATTATTGTATTAATTTTTGGTATAACTCAACATTGTGTGCAATGTAAGATTTTGGATAAACCTATATTTGTGTTTCAGGTATCCTATCGGAAAATGTGTCCTATTTAATGTAAAATTAATATCTTATTCATAAATATTAATAGATATGAAAATTTATTATTCTATAAATACCTGGGTCATTACATCATTCCCTCATTTTGGAAATTGCATCCTTGCAATTTTAAAATTAGGCTGAGAGACATTATTGAAAATCAATAATTAGAAATAGAGTAAATAAAACTATCACTTTAAAAGAATGAAAAATAAGTACAAAGTTCACCCAAGATAACACAGACTTGGATTCTGTTTAAGAAAACATTGATATGGAAGAAAACCTATGTAAAATCCTGTTACCTTGCTCGTGTATGTTTTTCTTTTCCAAAGTCCACTTTTTGGTTAAAATTCCTTACATGCATTTAGAGGTTTTTTTGGACTTACTGTAGACTGTAGAATAGGTATATTCGGTGAACCTGATGTGCACATCATATACTTGGTGCTGGTTGCATGTCGTGGATTGGGATATCACATTGTTATTAGGGAGGTCACACTGTGAGCTGGTACACACTGTGTATCTGAGTTACACGTCATGTAGGGGTAAAATAGTGTATTTTAACTCGAGGTGACAGTTTTTTTGGCGTAGCTTATCAAGTGTGGACTACATGTCATGACCAATGGCTACACATTGTAAACTGTACCATGCCTAGGTTAAATTCACGCCTTTAGTAGTTTCACTCATATATTCTTTCCATATCTATTGGATATTAGACTAGTGCTCTCCTGATGTGATTTTCAAAGTCACCTCTCCTTCCAAATCAATCTAATTGACTTGGGATCATTATTACATTTGGGGTGAGTCTCTCAAGGTAAGTGTTCTCTCCGATTCTTCCTTACAATTGATCACGATAGAACCCTGACCATTGGTTATCAGATCCATTGATCCATGTTTGATGTTTCTTGTTGTCCTTATCAATATACATTGTGAGATCTTGTTATTGAGATCATTACTTGGCTGTTTGTGGTGCAGTGGAAGTCTGTTCTTGTGGTATGTAGGATTTCTACTATCCACCAACCCCTTGTTATCTATTTTGAATCAATCTTTTGAGTTTTGGGTTTGATTCTAGGGCCTTCGTTGACAGCGTTGCTGTGTTTCATTACTTTTGGATTCCATTGTGGGTGTGTGCGACCCGAACATTGAGGTAGGTGGTTCTATGTCTAGCCTATAATATGTAACCTACTTGTTTTTATTTTCAAATTTCATTATAAATTGATTTATGAAATTGGCATGATTGTTTTTGTGTGTTGAAAATGGGTTTTCAACGATAAATGGGTTTTCCCTGACTTTTGAAAAATTTATTGTGAAATGGTTTTGAATGGTTTTCAATTCATTGAAATTGAATTATGAAATTGAGCACATGGGTTACCTTGGGTACTAAGGTGGAATGCTTATCTTTAGGCTATCTTCTATTTCTTTGTGATTATCAAGGAGTTTTGTCATCGGGCTTTCCTATATTTCATAGGATTTTTGTTATAGGGGAATGATATTGAAATTTTTGGGGCTTTACTCATGAGGAATTCCTCTCCATTTTAGGCCCATTTTTCTAGGATTAGGTTTTGTGCTCTTGATTATTTTGGTACAAGTAGTTTTCTGCCTAGACCTATAGAATTACCAGGGTGTGTGATACCTATGCTTATTTTAGTATCACTTGGATTTATAAGTTATCCTTGATATGCATGTTTATGATTGTGTAAATTGATATGAAAAATGATCTTTGAAACTATTATACCTGTTTTTTTAGAAATATGGAAAAGGTAAATGCCAATAATGTTTTCTATAAAAATTCTTTACTTCTTATCATGACATGTTTTAAAATTTAAATAAGTATATTGGTATTGTTATATAGAGGCTTGTTATATAACACCTAGGAAGGATCCTACTAATCCTATTAGGTCAATCCCTCTACACTACTCTAGTGGTGTGTAGACCGTTGTTTGTATTCTAGTGCATGGAAAGGAAAGGCACAACAATGAGGTGGTGCAGTTCATGTCAGCTGGGATGGGTAAATGGTGGTGATATGGTTGGTGTTCGTCCATGCCATCATTGGATTAGCTATTTCGTTTTGAGTTTCTTTCAGTCAGAATTGTATTTTGGAGTTTTAGCTACTATTTTTATTGTTATGTTTCTGCTGTTTTCCTTACAGTTATAGAATATATAATTCTTTTTATTCAACTGTTCCACTATTTATCTAAAAATATATGATATTTTTTCAGTTTGGGTGAAATTGTTTCTTTTTTTTTTTGATGCATGGGTTCCTGTTGCCATCCAATGGGGATCAGGAACACCCTTTTTGTATGTGACAGATCGGTTCGGGTGTCGGTTTTGAGGGAAACCCAGGTCAGTTTGTTACAGTTTGGTATCAATGGAGTTCTTACCTCCAGAATCATTTCTTGGGATGCCAATTAGAATGAAGATATGATTTTCAGGACTTGAGAGGTATTTTTTAATGAGTTCCGGGCCATCTCTTTTCGTAATGATACTGAAGTTACCATGGGATGTCGGGATATGTGTCTCTAGTGTTAATTTTTGATTTTAAAAATCTTAGTTTTTGCTTATGTTTTTTCTAGTTTTACCAGAGATTTATTCAGTGTCTAATCATTCTTATGTTTCTGTGTGCAACAATATGCCTCTAAGACATCTTCTATAGGTTCTTTAGGAAGGTATAGCTGATGCTCCTCAAAGAAATCGACCTATGGATTAGAATCTCATCGATACTATTGTATGTGCAGTTTTTGATGTCAATCATGATGTGCCATGTGTTCAGAATGTAGTGGTTGAGGTTACACCTAGAGTTGGAAGAGGAAGAGATCGATCATGAGAGTTCTTGCATGAAAAGCCACCATCCTTTAAAGGGATGAATGAACCTCAAGAGGTATAGGATTGGAAAGATAATATTGATCAAATTATTGACTTCCTAGAGAGACATGATAATATCATGGTGAAGTGTGTATCATTCAGACTAAAGGGTTCTGTCAAGCACTGGTGGGACTCTACGGTTCAGGGAGACCGAAATGTGGGCTTGGATTGGAAGGGTTTCAAAACCCTATTCTTTCAGAAGTTTCTTCTACAGTATCTGATATTGGAAAAATCTATGGAGTTCCTATCATTGTAGTAGGGAGAGAATTTGGTGTTAGCCTACACCAATTAGTTTGTTGATATTGTCCGTTTTGTTCCGAACGTGGTAAGGAATGACCATCTAAAGGCGCAAAAATAACGACAGGGTTTGCGACCAGATATTAGATCACAAGTGTTCATGTTGAAGCTTTCTATGTATGTGGAGATAGTGGATAGATAAATTTCGTATGATATGGACATGGAAGGCATGGTCGGCTTTACCACATCTTCTCTTCCAATTGGTAATAGATTTAGTGGTGTGCATGGGAAGAAGAAGAAGTGATAGGACCATCGTAGGAGTGGTGGAGGTGGCTCTCAATAGAGATCCATCTCTGCGCCATCTGTTGTAGCTGGAAGTGTGCCTCTAAATTGCTACCAGTGTGGAAAGGGGGGTCACACTATATTTTCATGTCCTATTCCCACTAAGACATGAAATAGCTGGGGATGTGTTGGTCATCTATATAGTTTCTATCAGGCTATGAATATGCCTCGTTATGGTCTAGGATCGTCAGCTCTAAAGGCTACTGAGGCGCATTCATAAGATTCAAAGACTATAGGGCTCCATCCACATGACTCAGAAGTGAATCATTTACATGAATTAGATGAATTTTGAATGGATATTGATTCAGGTATGACAATAGTGAGAGGTACACTCTTTATTGCAGCTTCAGTAGCTATTGCATTGTTTGATACTATTTCCTCTTGATTATTTATATCTCTAATTTTTTTTTGATATTCTTAAAGTTCCAATAGAACTTAATCCCTTTATAATGGAGTTAGAGACACCTCTTGAAAATAGGAAAGAGTAGGGTTTCTTATGTCCTACTTGTTCGTTCATGATAGCTATCTTGGAGTTGGTCTGGGATTTTCTCATTCTTGATATGGATATGTTTGATGTGAACATCGGTATGGATTGGGTTTTCACTCATCAAGATGAGGTTGATTGTTATCATTGACATGTTTTGTTTCTTTATTTCTAAGGGAGATATCATGTGTTTCAGTGAGATTAGGACCTGAGGTCAGGTCTTATAGGACTGTCCCACCCAGAGCTCAAGAGTTTGTTAGTTTCTGTTGCATTTAAGCTAGATGATGTTTCTTCTATTGAGGGTATTCCTTGTTGTTTTCTGAGACATTCGTAACATTTTTCTAGAATACTTATCCCATCTTCCTCTAGAGAGGGAAAGAGAGAGGTATATTTCAAGATTGACTGGTTCCAGGTACACAGCTGATATCAATTTATTCTTATCATATGGCACCAGTGGAGTTGAAAGAGCTCATGATTTATTTGAACTACCTTTTAGAGAAAGGTTTCATTCTCCCTAGTGTTTCTCCTTGGTAATCCCCTATTCTCTTTTCTAAGAAAGTGGATGGTTCACTTTAGTTGTCTATGGACTATGAGAAAGTGGAATGGAAAATAATTAAGAAAACTATCATTTTCCTTAGGTGGATGATTTTTTGATCAGTTGAAGGGAGAAAAGTGGTTTCAAATATTGATCTTTGATCAGGTTATCATTTTCTTAGAGTCTATGAGTCTGATATACCAATGACGGACTTTAGGATAAGGTACTTTCATTACGAATATCTTGTTATGCCTTTCAGTCTGACTAATGATCCTGTTGTTTTTATAGACTAGATGAATCAGATATACCACCAATATCTTGACACTTTTGAGGTAGTGTTCATGGATGATTTTATGATTTATACAATGTCTGAGTGTGAGAATGAGCACCATTTGAGTTTGGTTTTGAAGATTATAAGAAATCACTATCTGTATGGAAGGCTTTTAAAATGTAGTTTCTAGATTCAAGAAGTAATGTTCTTGGGAAACATAATTAATGAGCATGGATTATAAGTTTATATAGGGAAGTTAAATGTTGTTTTTCCCTAAAAGGAACTACAAAATGTCATTGATATAGGAATCTTCCTTGGTCTTGATGGATACTACCGATGGTTCATCAAGGATTTCACTAAGATGTCATCAACTTTGACTGATCTTACCACAAAGGAAGTGAAATTCTCATTGGATGAAAAATGTTGTTGTTATTTTGGTGAAAAAATGAATTCTAACATCGGAACTTGTTCTGATCTTACCTGAGCTTGGTAAGGTGTACGTGGTGTTCTGTGATGCATATGGTGCTGGTTTTGGATGTATTCTTATGAATGATGATCATTTTGTAGCTTATGGATCGAGTAATCTCTTACCCCATGATAAGAACTACCCCACTCATGATTTAGATATTGCTGTAGTGATGCATACACCTTAGTGGTGGAGGCACTATCTCTTTGTGGAGTAATTCATAGTTTTCTATGATAATATTATTCTAAGATATGTCTTTTCCTAGATGGACTTGAATCTCAAATAGAGAATATAGGTAGAATACATTCAGTAATTTGACATTGAAATATCCTACAATTTGAAGAAATGGAATGTAATATAAGATTATTTAATCAGGAAGGTACCGTCATATGCTATTTTGGAATCGAAGGAAGAGTGGAATCTTTTGGGTCTTTTCGCACATTTTCACTAGGATGCTTAGGAGGATGTTTCAGGGATGGTTATGAATCACGTTCAGTTATCATCATCTCTCCTAGAGTATATCATTCAAAGTCAACAAAAATATGATGAGTTTCAGATGATTCGAGAAAACCTTTATGGCGGGGAGACATTTTCTAGTTGGTCTCTTTCTTTAGATGATATACTTCACTTTGGAAAGTGAGATGTCATCCCCACATATGTGATAATTTTAGTGTTGTTTGATTATAATATCTCTTCATGGGACATTCATCCAAGTGCTAAAAAGATGTATTATGACATAAGAATATAGTTTTGGTGGCCAGGTATGAAGCATGACATTGTAGATTATGTGTCTCGCTATTACACCAGCCAAAAGATAAAGGAAGATCACTTTATGCACTCTGGTTTGCTTCTACCTTTCTCGGTCATTTTTTGAAGTGGAATGAGGTGTCCATGGATTTTTTTGGGTTTTCTTGGATTCCCTAAGAAAAAAATGGTATCTAGGTGGTTGTTGAGGGGTTGACGAAGTATACTCACTTAATTCTGATTAAAGACACCACTGAGGATAAAGATGTATATACAGGAGATCATGAGTGAATACTTTTTCTATTATTTTAGATATGGATCCTAGGTTTACCTCATGGTTCAAGAGGAGTCTTCAAGTGGAAATGGGGACTCAAGTCATGTTTATCAAAGCCTTCCATCCACAGACTGATGGATAGATGGAGCGTGTAATTAAAATCCTAGAGAATATGATTCATGCCTTTTTCTTGGATTTTGGTGGATCATGGGATATCCATCTAGGAATGGTTGAGTTTATTACGATAAAAATTACCATTCATCGACCAGAATGGCTCCTTTTGAGGTGTTATATGGTTTCCCGAGTAGATAACCTCTTTATTGTGTAGTGGTGGGAAAGTAGCTTTGGTTGGACCAGGTCTGGTTCAAGAGACATCAAAAAATATTCACGAGGTGCGATGACATTCGGCTACAACATAGAGTTGACATAAATCATATGAAGATCGGCGGCTCCATCCTTTGGAGTTTTCCATTGGTGACTGTGTTTTCTTAAAATTTTCTCCTCAGTTGGGTCACCATCAACTTGGAAAATAGGGAATGTTGGCTCAGAGATATGTTAGACCCTTTGAGACCACTAAATGTCTTGGGAAGTTTGCCTATCAGTTAGAATTTTTGACTCAATTGATAGTTATTCATGTTGTTTTACACATATCACAACTCATGAATTATCACCCTGACCCAGCTCACATTCTGAGTTTGGATGAAATTGAGTTAGAACCAGATGCTTCAATTTTGGAGAAACCAGTGGAGATCATTGACTCTCATACAAAATTATTTCATGGGAAGTCGATTCTCTTGGTCAATATTCTATGGTAACAAGGATAAGATACTCATGAGACTTGGGAATGCGATTCATTGATGAGGGAGTAATGGCCTCAAATTGTTTCAGGGATTGAATCTTCAACATGACTCTATGAGGATGGAAAATATTTATGGTGGGGAGTTTGTAACATCCCATTACCTTGGTGGGGTATTGTTTTCTTTTAATAAGTACCCATTTTGGTTAAAAGACCTTAAAAAAGTATTTAGAGGTGTTTTTTTGGACTTATTTCATACTACAGAATAGGTACATGTCATTAACCTGAAGTACACATCATGTACTTGGTGTTGTTTTCATGTCATGGGTTGGGAGATCACGTCGTGATTGGGGAGATCACATCGTGAGCGAGTACACAACATGTACCTCAGGTACACATCATGTAGGGGTTAAATAGAGGATTTTTAACCCGATGTGATGGGTTTTTTGTGTAACATATCCAATGTGGACTACACATCATGACCTAGAGGTACATGTTGTGACCTGGCCCACACCCAGGTTAAATTCATGAATTTAGAATCTTTTATAATCTATTCTTTCTATGTCTCTTGGCTCTCAAAACAATGCTTTCCCTATGTGATTTTTAGATGCACCTCTCTATCCTGATCTATCTGGTCATATTGGGATCATTATTGTCTTTATGGTGCATCTCTCCAGGTAAGTGTTCTCTCTGATTCTTCCTTGTAATTGATCTCTATATCTCCCTTGCCTTGTGTTATCAGGTCCACTAATCCAAGATGGATGTTTTTTATTGTATTAATCATGATCTGTTGTGAGATATTGTCTCTAAAGACATTCCTTGGCTGGTTGTGGTGTGAATAATGACCATTTTTGAGGTATTCATGATTCATTCTATCCACTAACCCTGTGAATTCTATTTTTAATGAATCCTTTGAGGATCGGGTTTGATTCTAAGGAATTCATTGATAGAGTTGTTGGGTTTCTTTGCTTTTGGAATCCGTTGTAGGTGTGTGCGACCTGAACATTGAGGTAGGTGGTTCCATCTATATCTTATGATAATAAACTTTCTTGTTTTGGATTGAAAATTACTTTGTAAATTGATTTATGAAATTGGAATTATTGTTACTGTGAGTTGAAAAAGGGTTTTGAAAGAAAAATTATTTTTTCTTGGATTTTGATAAATTGATTGTGAAATTATTTTTAATGGTTTTCAATGAATAGAAATCGAATTGTGAAATTGATTACATGGGTTACCTTAGGTACTTAGGTGGAAGTATTATCTTGATGAAATCATCCATTACTTTGTGATTATAAAGGAATTTTGTCTTGGTTATTTTATCTGTTTTCTAGGCCTATTGTTCTAGGGAACCAATATTGAAATTTTGGGGGTTTTACTCATGGGGTATTCGTATGCTTACTAGAACCATTGTTCTAGGATCATTTTTTTGCACTTCATTATTTTTGGTACGAGTAGTCTGTTTCCCAGACTTGTAGTATCCCTTGGTGTGTGATACTTACACTTCTATTTTGTATTTATTGAATTTTTGAGTTAGACTTGATATGCATGTTTATGATTGAGTAAAATGATATGGAAAATGTGATTCAAAACTGTATACCTACTTTTGTTTGGAAATATGGTAAAGGGAAATGATTACCATGTTTTCTCTAAAACATATTTACTGATTATCATGAAATGTTTTTAAATTTAAATAAGGATAAAATAATAGTTATACAAAGACTTGTTATGGAACACATGGGTGGGATCTTACTGAGCCTGTTAGCTCACACCGTATGCACTACATCATTGGTGTGTATAACTTTGTTTGTCTTCCATTATAGGGAAAAGCATGGCACTATTGTGAGGCGTTGAGGTTCACTTTAGTTGGGAAGGGTAGAAATTTGTGAGATGGTTTGGGTTTGTCCATGCCATCATTGGAGTAGCTATTTGGTTTCGAGTCCCTTGTAGTAGGACTTCTCTTTTGGAGTTTTAGATACTATTTCCATTGTTAAGTTTCCACTATTTTCGTTATAGTTATGACATATATACTTGTTTGTCTTCAATTTTTCCTTTCGTTATCTATATATGTATGCCATGTGGTTGTTCAAGTTGGGTGAAATCAATCCCTCGATTTTGTCATTCGATGCCCGGGTGCTTATCGCCAGCCTGTGGGGATGAGGAAAACCCTTCGGGTTAGTGAAATATCAGGTCGGATGCTAGGTTTGAGGGTATCCCAAGTCAAATACCGAGTTTTATGGCACGCTGGGTTTTTTTTTACAAACTAACCATCTTTTTCCGATGGAGAGTTATAGAAAACATGACTAGGAGAAAGATAACAAATAAAAAACTATAAACATGTGATCGGTTAAATAGTCATTGATTTCCTAGTATGAAAAGTAAATGGAAAACGTTTTTTGTTTTAATATACTTTTATTAATGTTGAGGAATTTATTTATGATCTTGACTGAGAACTTATGGAAAAATACTTAATTGTCAACTAGAGTTGTATCCTTTCATAAATATTTACCACAAACTCATCTTTTCTCCAAATAATGAGTATTCAAGATGATTTTTTCACACCTGTAGCATTAGAATCAACTTCTGGGGAATCACATAATCCAAAAAAGATGAACCATATATTTCCATTGTCTTTATATAATAACCAAATCCAAAATGGTTAGTACAATATTAGAAAATCCCTTGAATAGAGTAATCCTTTATAAAAAAATACTACTCTTAATCTCAAAATACAACAAACAATACCCTAAAGTTCAACAAAGACCATTCAACAAATAATTCACCATATAATTCCTCAAAAAGAATAATAAAAACTAAAATTTAAACCAAAAATTTCCAAGTATTTGATCACATATTCTTCCATGATAAATCATAACATTTATCTCCAAATAACATCAACCACTCTTAAAGTCTCATTCTTCAAAGTAATTAACCTAATTACATGTTCTTCATGATATCTTAATCATTTCCAAAAATAACCCAAATCACCATATGTCCACAATAAGAACATAGATTATTACAAAATAAAATTCAACAGCTAATCGTCAAATAAAATCCCTCTATATTATATTTTCATTAGGCATATAGGGTTCCCAAAATAATAAACTTCTTCTAAAATAAAATTTACAAATTAATCACAAAATTATTTTCCTATACTAAGGATATCCATTTGATAAAACATATGTTACCAAAAAACTTTTTCTTGATCCATAAAATCATTTTACTCAAAAGAATATGTTATACTTTGATTCCCAAGGCCCTTCCAGACACGACGGGTTTTCACTCATCTTGTGGGTTATCCCTTTTATAAAACACTAGACTAACCCTAAAATGTTTTATCCTCAATGGTTGTCTTATAATTCTCATTTTCATACCAACTCATAATGACCTAAAAATTTTAATTCATGAATTCATATATATATATATATATATATATATTGATTTTTTTTATTTCACCTCAATATGATAAAATAAAACTATTCCCAATAAAAAGATCATCAAACTTTGATCCCGGTGTCCACCTGGTTTCATCATCATCCTGCTCACACAAATAGAAGGTGCATGAATGTGAATAATTATTTAGATATACTTCAAAATCATTTACTTCCCTTATCTAAATACACCTTGTATAACTTGGGTTATATGGGTGTTCACAGAAAAATAGTTTCAAAAAATAATCATGTATGACATATAATTTCAAAACATATGATAAAACATGATTTTTATAAAATAGTTATACTGAGTTTGAGTTGAAACATAAAATCAATGGTCCTTTTAAAATACCATAAGTATGTACTGAAATACTATATTTTTAAATAAAATATAAATAGTAAGTTCAGGGGTCTTTATCATTAACACCTTTCTCAAAATCATAATATGATTCAAAATATTATGATAAGGTAAAATATATTAAAATGACATGATATTATTTATAGTTCTAAAAAATATGAGAATATTGGGAAAATAGGATTTTATTAAATACAAACCATAATCCACAATGGTATCAATGGTATAGTGGAGGTGTTTAATATCTCAAAAAATTCATGCAAGTAAGTTGTAGGTTAGAAAATGTTTCACAATCTTTCAAACATGACTTTCTATAATTATTTCCAGCAAGTCATCAAGAAGAGATAAGAATGTTTTTTGAGATCCCCCTCCATCCATTAGTAATCTACATTCCTTTGTCTAAAAAAGTTATAAAACAAGGATTTAACTGAAATAATTTACATAGCGAAATACAATGTGGTTATCCAAAACTCTTAATCTCTAAAGTTGTCTAAACCGACCTATAATACCAACTATAAGGCCCTGACCTTAAACCTTACATAATCTTGAGTTTTGATCAAGAATTTACTTTCTTCCAAATTGAGAATATTTTCAGGTTTATAGTTTCATAAAATTAGGCCATAACTATTACATTACATCTCTAAAATTTCAAATTATACACTTCTACTCACTATCTATATTTTCTATAAAACAAAAACTCCTTAAAAACATGGTATCTTTTAATATTTAAACAAAATAAATTTTCATTGATCCAATCCTTGACTCTATTATTATTTAATTCCCATGAAAAAAATTTCAAAACATTGGATGAGTATAAAAATATCATTAAGTAATATAAAATAAGGAATAAATTTGTTAATATTTAATACCACCAAAAACATTTTCATAAAATCATACTTTTCTCCCACAAAACATAATCTACATAGCTTACATGATCTAATCATAAGATTCCTACAAAACTTTATAGAAATCATAAAAAATAATGATAACTTATAGAATCAATATCAAACATAAATTTTAGCTTTCATAACTATATAGGGAGTAACCTTCATGGTTGCATTTGGAATACCCATCACAATATATTCCATAAATATATTAGGAGAAACTTTATCATTTAGCTCTGTCATATTACCCAATGCATTAGAGAACAATCACGGGCTCACCCGATCTAGATTTATCATAGAACAACCCACATACATAAACAATTCCCATGAACCATAAAATAATAATAACACATAAACAAGGTATAATGTAAAAATAACATTTCCACTTGTGAATAACATTTCATCTTTACATGTCACGCACTAATAAGTGAGAACACAATATTTTAAAATAAAATGATAATATTTTAAAGAAAAAATCAATTCATAATAGTGACATAAAAGAAATAAATTACATTCATGAGGTATATGGTAAATAAAACATTCCAAGATATTGAAATAATTAATCTAATTTTAAAATACATTTAAAACAATTAAAAAGAAGATTTTGGAAATAAATTATCCCATAAAAATTGAAACTTTTGAAATGAATTAACATTATAAAACACTTATTCCCATATAAATAAATCCTTAAACCCATTTTAAAAACATGTATATTAATGAAAAATATTTATAATAATAAATCTTTAAAACATTTAAAACTATGTTTTAGTTAAAGATACCCTTACCACTTAAGAAAATAATTGAATAAAAATAATTCAAAAATAACACTAAAAAGTTATAATATCAGAGAAAAAGGAGTTTCATGATATAATACTTCAAAGGGTAGTATATATAACAAATAAAAGTGAATTTATTCATAATAAAAAATAATCCTCAATGGAATGTAAATTGATATGAAATCCAATACTAATATCGTATCCTTAGTTTAAGGATAAATGAACAGAATAATTATTTGTGACATATATAAATACACCCAATATAAGTGGGTATTAATTATAAAACAATAACAGGTCATTCACACATAATATTGAAAAGAAAACCAATTACATGGATACTTAACTCAAGGAATGGAGAATGAGTTATGATTTTCCTTAAAAAGTTCGTATAAATGACTTAAAAATTTATAAATGGGGTGATTATGTGTAGAAAAAGTGCATCCGAAAAAGTGAAGTGTAAATTAAAACATAAATAAATAAACTATTATTCCACACATAATCATGGAATAATAATTAATGAAGTATGCATAAAACCCAATGAGTGGAAATTGAGTTTAGAAATTCCATTACATTTAATCAAACTTGTCTCATTAATTATTTAATTTTCTGAATAATAAAAAAGGATAATTTATAATTTTTATAGAACCTTTTTACTATTTATTAATCATTTTATATAACTTATTACCATGCTAGAGTATTTAGTTAATTATTTGAGTTCATATTAGTCACTTTGTCGATGTTCGGTACTTTAGTCCAAAATGAAGCTGTTTTGATGAAAATTATCCACAAGGTCATAAGTCTATTATATATAGAATATTATTAATAATATAAAAATTATATATATACTGTACATATGTATTTATAATATTCCATAACATTTGGAGATAAGAAATCAAAATTCACCGTTCATGGAGACAGTAGTTCGTACGTATGTATGAACGCTACTTTAATTTCATTGTCATATTAAAGAAAAGAAAACTAAAAGATAAATAATTATATTATAATAAAATTTATATATATATGTTATATATGTTACATAAGTTCATTTAAGCCATAATTTATGTGTTTCATGTATGGAATGAATGAGTCATATCTCTTTGAAGGGGCAGCAGTTCACACTTCCTCCAATGAAATTATCGTATTTACACATTATGGAATGTATAAAGGTATGTTGTAAATAAAAATTACATAATAATAGAGAAAAATTAATATAATATATATAATATATAAATAAAGGTCCATCATAATATCCACCATGAGAGGTGTTAGGTGAAAATTGAACAATCATCATTTTGTGAGGCAGTAGTTTTTCATACACAGAAAAAATATGTTCGTTTCCATTAGACTGTGATGTGTTTAAGTGTTGTTTTAATACATATAATAAAAATATCCTAGTGTATTTAGGATACTGGTTTGGTTATATAATCATATTATAATAAGATAATAGGGAGTGAAGAAGGGAAATAAAGGAAATGAACTTTAGAGATGATGCTACATCTAAAATGGGCAACTCCTTTTGATTTGAGTCAAAAGGTTATCTTGAATCGCATTATGCCCATGTTAATGATTTTAAGATGAAGGGAGGGATGATGTAATATTATTTTATTATAAATGGGATGATAAAAGTGTATTTAGAGGTGTGATTTATTGGGAAGAAGTGGTGGACATTTATAAGAGGGAGGAGAGACACTTTAGGAAAGTATGTAAATATTATTTTATTATAGACTTATTTTTTGTTTCTAATGGTCCAAAACTCGTTTATTTCAAATATAAAATTATTCTAGAGAGTATCCCTATCATCCAATTAAAATTATAAAAGTTTTGAATATTTATTAACCCTTATATTTTTGGTTTAACCGTTATTTTACCCTTTTTAATCTTATCATGATATTTTATTATTTATACTATATGGGTTAATTTAATTACCAAAACATGTAAAACCCCAAAATGAAGTGATATTTATGACACATTTGGAATTATCAAAATAATTTGGCTGAATATTATATTTTTATAAATTTTAAATCATTTAGTACACTATTTTATATTTTAAATTACGAATTATGTGAATTTTGACACTATTCACACTTGACTTTTTCAAAAAATCATAACAACATGATTACATTGAAAACAATACATTAAATCAATATTAATATGTCATAATCATCCATAAAATTCTTATATGACATAAATTATGTCATATATTATTTATTTTTATATTTATAATATCATTTATTTGAATCTTTCATTAATAAGGCAATCACCGTATCATCACTGTGTCATAAATAAATTTATTTATTTAATGTTTAAAAATTATAAATAAAATACCATGATGTAGGAAATTATTTATATTTCTATGAACTGTTTATAGTCAAAGGTATCATTTATATAATCCAATACTAAAATTATTTTAGTTAAAGATACATGTTTATGTTATATTTCTCATTACTTTAAATTAATTCTTATAAGATGTAATTATAACACCCAAGTGGCTTCATGGGGTCCTAAAATCGACCCAAATATGCTCAATGTCATGAATATCTCATCCAATTGTATTATTACATGTGTTAATGTAGTTTAATATTATTATAATATTTTTTTACCCTTATTTACTAGATTTACCTTTTAACAAAGGTAAATAAAAATAATTAATAAAGTTAATATTCATAATGTCCAAAAATAAAAGGTACTGATTTAAAAAATTTAATCATTATGATTCCAAATATAGAACAATTTTTTTAAAATTCAAAATATATAACATTCATATATTAACTTAAAATTAATTTCCTTTGTCAAAACTAAAAAGTGGGTTTCTAAGAAGTAAAAACTATCAAAAGATTGACATGTGTATACATCCAATTTAAAAGTGAAATTACTTACAATTACCAAAATTGGATTAAATTATTAAAACATAATATAATTAAACTTCAAAAAAATTTAAAAGATAATCTATTTAAATAAATAAATTATATGAAAAGGTAGTTTTGAATGAAAATACAATATTTTTCACTATTCATTAAAATATGAATTTATTCATAAAAATAAAAAATATTTTAAAAAGGTAAAAATTGATGTTATAATTCTAAAAAAGAAGTTTAATTTGTCAAATATAATATATTATAGTGAAAAACACTATTTTTAAAAAAGGGTTTTCATCAAATGGTGGCAAACTGACCTTTTAAAAATATTAGAGTATTTTATGCTTAAAATTGGATTCATTCCCATTTTAAGCCTCTAAAATTCTTTGGGTAAATGTAAAATCATATAATAAATATATAGAATCATAATATAGTTAATTATTTTCATTATTTCTAATACAATGGAGAGGAATTAACTACAATTGAAAATAATAATAATATTATTGTATTATTTTTTAATAGAACTCTATATAGTGTGGAACTTAAGATTTTAGAGAAACCTATTTTTGTGTATCGAGTACAATATCATAAAAAGTATCCTCTTTAATGTAAAATTTAAATCTTATCCATAAATATTAATAGATATAAAAATGTATTATTCTATAAATATACGGGTCATTACATGTTGGTGTTTGGATAACCACATGTGTTCCTACTTTGGGCATGGGATGACAACTTATGTACCATATTCCTGTATGGGGATGAACCCCATGTAACCATTGGCCTTATAAAATAGTAATCATTGAGAAATTAATCATATGGTAATATTTGTCCCAACCTATCACATAATTGAAAAATATATTTTCCACTAGATCATAGAATATTCCTCATATCAGAGACAATGAAAAGAAATGGTTTTCATAAAGTATTTCATCATTGAATAAATTATGGATAAAAAATGTTTTTTAGAATCATTTCATTATTTAATTATTAGATAAACCATATAGAATAAATTAGTTTCGTAAACCTTTAATCATATCATAACATATACAAAAGTGAAAGGTTTAAAAGTCCTTTAATAATATATTCAAATTAAAATCCATAGTGAAATAATTGTTTTGGATAAATATTCTCTCATGGTATAACCCATTGATAGGTAAAGAGTTTCATAAAAAAAATTTCATCATAAATGATTTTGATAAAGAATATAAATTTTATCCTTTTTTATATCCCTAATATATCATATGTTACATTGAATAACATTATCATAGATAGAAAATTATTTGGATAGAAAAGTAACTTATAACTTTTCTTGATGAGGATGCATATTCATTGAAAATCAATTTTTGGAAACATAATCCGTTTTTGAAATATTTTTCTTTGAAAACATACTTCAAATCATATAAAGGAATAATTAAAAATCATTAAAAATATTTCTTGAAGAAAACATCCCATCAACATTGAAAACACAAATTTTTAAAAATTATTTCGAATGACATTAACATTGTAGGATTATAATGGAATATTCAATTAAAATATGGTTTATAACAACATGATTTTTTTTAATTCCATACATAATGAGTCCTTTCAAATTTTCAATAAAATTAAAATGATCATTTTTTTGAAAAAAATGACGACTGTTTCTATTATAATTTTTATAATTTGATACATTGGTAAATAGTTTTTGATGAACCATTTTATAAAAATGGTAATTTTTTAAAACATTATTGGAAAACATGGTTTTTAGATAAGGGGCCTTTCAACCAAAAATATATTTTTTCCTAAAACAATTATTTTATATTTACTTGAGTACATAAAGTGAGGAAAATTAGAGGAAACATTTATTCTCATTAAATAACCAATATATAATAATATTAATTTAATAATTTAGAGATATATTAAAATATATCACTGTTGGAATCATGATCATAAATAATGCCAAATAATGACAAGGTTGTATCATAAAATTATTACCACATTGAGAACATTGAATTGTAAGCCCCATTAATGAATAAAATTAAATGGAATATATATTATCATGAAAATTAAGATTTTTATTATATTAAATGTCAAATATATAGTATTTATTCAACAAAAAAGAAATAATTTTTTTAATTTGAATATGTCTCAAAGAAATTATGAGAGGTAAAAAATATTATACCTTATGTACTAACTACCTTAATTCAAGATTGAACCTATTATATAATAAATTTATAATTTTTATAATTATATTATAGGACCATCAAAATATATATCAAACAAAATTTGATTTACTTGTTATTATTCATTTCCCATTTATTAATAATTTCTGGTTGATGTAACATTTCATGTAATAACCTCTTTGTTTTTCTTATATGTTTTTGATTTGATATTATGTAACCTATTAATTTGATAATGGTTTAATCAAATATAGTATAATAATCCAGAAATATTTATCCTATTAATATATCAATAATAATTTTATGTCCAATTTGAAAATTTGGTTTTATGAATTGATGTATGTTACAATCATCATGGCATTAATCTGTAGGTACTCATGAGTTACACTACTAGAAATCTGACCTTCCCCAACGCTTTTATACTAAAGTTTTGTAAAAACTCTTGGTATAGGTCCCCTTTCCCAACGGTTTGGCCAAACTGTTGGGAAAGCCCACTTTGAGGTCACTTTACCCAATTGTTTTCCAAAACCGTTGGGAAAGGGTATGGATTTTTCAATGGTTTGGCCAAACCATTGGGATAAGTCCACATTTTGGCCACTTTTCCCAATGGTTTGTCCAAACCATTGGGAAAGGGTATGGCTTTCCCAATGGTTTGGCCAAATAGTTGGGAAAAGTCCACTTTGTGGACACTTTTATCAACGGTTTGGCCAAACCATTGGGAAAGGGTATGGCTTTCCCAATGGTTTGGCCAAACCGTTGGGAAAAGTATACTTTGAGGCCACTTTCCCAACGGTTTGGCCAAACTGTTGGGAAAGGGTGGGTACCAATCCCAACGGTTTGGCCAAACCGTTGGTATAGGTTCCCTATATACCAACGTCACTCCCAGAATCATGGAACTATACCAACGGTTGTCAAAACCATTGGTATAGGTCTATACTAACGGTTTTGACAACCCTTGGTACAGGTCCTTTGATTTTTTATCAGATCTTCTTACCGAGAACATTATATATATCAAAATTTAAAAAAATTATGAGAAAAAATATATATATTTATATAATTACGTTCATGAAAGTCATGTTAGGTTAGTGGTTAGGTAGTTCAATGATAAACTAGGGGTACTGGGATCAAATCCTAGTGAATGTTTTTTTTTGAAATATATATAACAACAGTTTTATGGAACCATTGGCATAGATTTTCATATTACTTATACCAACAGTTTCCAAAACCATTAGTATAGGTCTATACCAATGGTTTTCCAAAAACCGTTGGTATAGACCTATCCCAACGGCTTACTTGCAAACAGTTCTCCAAACCGTTGGTATAGGCTATACCAACGGTTTGGAGGCCTATTCCAACGATTCCAAAACGTTGGTATAGGTTAGTTTTCCAGTAGTGTTACGTTTCCATTTTTCAACGGTCATTATGGGAATATGGTAAGTATTATTGTATATTTAAATTATTATAATAATATCAAAAATAAAATATTATTTCACTAAAGAAAATATACATAACAACCATGTGGTGTGGTGATGAATATACACAGTCACATAGCTTCGTGAAGGATGTAGTCCACACATACCTGAACGACTTTATCATCTTTCAGCAATTGAAATGAAAAGAATTAAAACGATATAATATCATTTTATATAGATAAATATGTAATAAATTTCATAACTATTTCATGTATATATCATATATTCATTAAAATTATCTTTATTGTCTTTTATTTAAAGCGTTAGTGGAAAATCAATCACATCATTTCGCAAGGCGGTAGTCCGCCCTACACAAGAGAGAAATTATCATATTTCCGATTGAAATGAATGTAAATATAATTATATTATATAATTAATCTATAGGAATAATTTTTTATAAATTTAAAATTTAAAATTTTTATCTATCAAAATTACCAAATGTGAGAGGTTGTAATGGAAAAACAAACGACATCAGTTCATGAGGCGGTATCCTTCCGCACACATGAATGATGACGTCGTACAATATTTGATGGACTCGGGGATGGTTATAGGTCATTATATTAATATAAAAATTATAATAATATATAATATATATATTTTAATATATCATAAGGGTTTAATAATAATTTAATAAGGTGATGGAAGAATTAAAATAAACACACTTGTTGAAGAACATTAACACTTCAATAGGTACCTCCCTTACGATTATACAAAAACCCTTGAAAGATTAGAATTCCTCCTAATATAATTATTATATGCTAAGAGGATAGAATTTTTGAATTAATTTGTGATGGTATCTCAATAAAAATATGGGTTTGTTGGTGTGAATAGTGTAGGAGAGGAGGTGGACTTTTAAAAGTGAGGTGAGTGGTAAACTTGTAATTTTGTAAAAGAAAAAGGTGTACCAACATTTTTCAGATGCCCAAATGTTCAAAAATAGATTATTATATATTATTAGATATTATATGGTATAAATATTTATATATAATATATTTTAGACATTTTTTAGGTAATTTTAACCTTTATCATTTTTTTAACACCTGGTAAACCATTTTTTATCTTAACATCAGTAAACAAATTTAACTATTTTTACAATTTATTATGGACAAATTTAGCAGAAATTATTATATAAAATATTTAATTATGATTAAAAATAGGTAATATATTCTTAAAAATCTATCTATTAAAATATTCATATTAGAATTTAAAAATAATCTAACATAAGTAATGAGATAGTGAGTTTTGAAAGACAAAATGTAAAAAAATTCAAAGTTTTTATATCAAAATTCAATTTGAAAATGATTCCAATGTTCTATAATGGAATAATATATATATATATAAATACATATATTAACTAATTTATATTTAAAATAAATTTAAAATATATGTGTACTTTATAAATAATTTAAGAAAATAAATATTTTTCAATAAAAATCCTGAATTGTTTAACTATTTATCAAAAAATTATTCATTTCATAATTTTAACAAAAAAATAACCATAATATAATTATAAATTTATTATTTAGGCAAATATATTATTTGTATCAATTTTATTTTCTAAATTTTCCAAAATATGTTTTAAAAAATGTGTGAAAAAAATTGAACAAGCTGTATTTTCTAGAAAATATGAATTTTTAGCGAAAATGTTTATTTATTCAAATATCATATCAAGAAAAAACATAAAATGAATGTTTAAGAAATTATTGAATTTATAATACATTTATTTTATATAAATTATTATCCAAAATTGTTTTTTCTAATGTATTAAGTTAAAACAATTTTATTTAGATAAAAATAGTTTTTTAGAATTGGATTTCCATTATTTTCAAATAGATTTTACTTTGAATTCTAGTTATTTGGTCACAAATGAATTCATTTTATATACATGTGAAAACTAGATATTTTCATAATTTAGTTATTTCAATTCATACATGTAATTCCCAAGGCTTGGAGATAACTATTATATTTAATAAAAAAAATTTAATAATATTTCATGTTTCATTTAAACTCAGTGTTGCATATAATGAAAGATTTATTAAGCTATATAAGATCAGTGTTGTGTATAAATAATGTTGAATATTTTAATTTTATTTGGAAAAAAATATTTATCATTTTACATAACAACATGTCATCAAGGACCAGCCATGATGTACCTCCTTCCACTAAAACTATATGTAGAACCATCATAACCTCCACACCACCCAAGAAAAAAAGTACTCAAACCAAAACAGAACACTTCCCAATGAACAAAAATCAAGAAATTACATCATCCATGACATGATATTATCCTCATTAGGATGAAATAAACTATGTTTGTGTTTTTCATCCTGTCATCATATAAATCACCTTTATTATGAGTGATGTCTTCTATTATTTAAATGCATGTTTCTTTATCACACACTAAAACATCAAGAAAAAATAAATCTCACAAAAATATAGGATAAAAAACCCCTTCTTAAAAACAAAAAAAAGTAATGTAAAACCAAACTTATCTATTGGTTATAGTAATGAATTTCTATTACTCACTCCCTTATATATTCCCCTAGGACACCATTCCTCCATCACAAATCGTGAAACTATAATTCTCATATAAATAGCTTTCTATAGAGTCATTAGTGTCAAATGACATGAAATATAACTTGGAGATGCTCAATATGCTCCTACATTGACACCTATTTATTCAATATATCGTTGAAAAATATGTTGATGAACCATTGTAGGAACTCATAGAAGATTGAGTTAATAATCTCCATGACACAAATATTGTGAAACCATGACATAGAATTACATAACTAAAAACTCCGTTTTCCAATACCTACACTTGAATTAAGTATTCAGAATATTATCTTCCTCTACCCTCAAATGGTTATATCCTAACCAATGATCGATTTTTGAAAACCAACTATCCCTTAATAAATGTTAAAAAAATATCATCAATCACAAGAAGGGGTTAATGGTTCCTAACCATTACCTAATTAAACCTCTAATATTACACACACAACCAAAGTCCACCATCTATATTCTTTCTACAAAACACTAGAGAAACCCTAGTGAGACATGTAGGGCTGGATAAAACTATTCATCATCTAATCATCCACCTATATATCCTCAACTCATGAAAGTACATAACAACCATTAGATAATGAGAAATATGAATCAAAGAAACACATGGAAGAAATTCCTATCCCCAAATAAAAATTTAATAATGGTGGTAGTGCAAAAATATCATCCTAGAAAACACCCAAGTAATCCCATACAACCCTTGGATCACAATCCAAATATATTTCCACCAATAACTCCACGAAATTGGAAAAAAGAGGATCCACTTTCTGACCACCAATAGGATGATCCCACTCACTAATAAATTCCACACACTGGACCTCCACAAAAAAATTAATAATCACATCATGATAGTGTTTATGATCGATAAATGGAATACAACCAATTCATATGAGGATAAAATCATATAGTTATATATATAATAATAAGAACTCTCACATTGATTGGTGCTTCCCCATTCTAATTTTACATCTCCAGAACACATAAGTGAATGAACAAACATATTATAGACATAGAAACAGAAGGATAAAAAAATTATCTCCACATCCCATTAGAAAATATGAGCCAAATGAGGTGAAAAAAAGAGTGTGGTGCTATAAAATCAAACAATCGATGAACAATAGTAGATGATAGACTGAATATAACATAGAAAAGAATGTTCACTACTAGTTTTTCTGCCTATAATGTGTGCATTTAAACACACCCATACCCTCTACCTATCCACTACTAATATTGAAAAACACACTCTATCCATGGTAACTAATTAAGGAGACTATAATGTGATACCCTATTCCCAGTCCATCTACTCTCGGTTTTAGAACAAGAACTAATGTCCACTAATGTTGAAACTGGCTCAAATTATGATACTTATTCTATTGAAATGGGGTCTAAAAAACAACATGACACTAGAATCACTGAAAAATAAGGTAATGATCATGGATTTTTCTATGTCTCTTCCAATATAGTCCTAAAATGGAAATCCTCTAGCAGGTTCTTGGAATACACTTACCGGAGAGGGATGCAAAGAAATATACAATAGTTAGTTCCACAATTATCAGAACCACGTATACCTAAACACCCGTTAAACACTACTACAATCCAATATAATCAATATTATAGGTTAAAAAATATATCATGGATAACTATGTAATTGAACAATATTCTTGATAAATTCTAACATTTTCATTACCTCTAGATAAGTAGTGATCATAAATGGTGACCTTTCATTCTAGATCACAAGGAATAAAGCCTCCAATATATTTCATGTTCAAGACTCCTCATCTTAAATAAAACTTATTGACAGAATTAGAGGATATCATTAGACCAAATTTTGATATCCCACACACTCATAATCCCTTAGTGGAAGGAGATATTACCCTTCCACTTTTTTTCCCTGATCATCGATGATAGTTATTCCACCTAGAACTCCGACAAAAATATGGAAAACCACACACTTTTCTCCATATAGTCACCAAGATGCAATATCAACCACTGAAATGTAGCTTCCTATAACTAAAAACTTCTATAGACACCCAGAAAATGGAATGTTCATGGATTGGAATGAATGTGATTTTGTGTTCTTAAAACCAATGCTCCATCTAGAAATCTGTGCCAATCCGATCATACATTCCACAACTCTACCACTAAATGTCACACAGATGTTGTTAACTCATTCCATTGTCCCTAATATCATGAATAATTCGACGATTAACTAGATCAGCATAATGAAACCCAAACACAATAATCACTCACAAATGATATCCCAGATCCATACCTTAAAGAATGGAAAATAATCTAGGATAGAAGCATATCATTTTATTATAGGTTACTTATTTAATTAATTAATTTTATTACCATCCATAATTACTTTGTTGAGACATGAAAAAATCAATAGTGATGAATGTACCTCTATGAGATATCCACCTTATAAATAGTTCCAACACATTTAGTCACTTTATATGACAAGTGTTCAAGAACTGGATTATAGAGGGCCTAAATTACCATTTCCAAGCCAATTTTCCTATCCTATATCATAAACAAGGGTTGACTGGAACTAATTCTCTACTAACCAATGAAATACTAAAAGTGGGTACCTCTAAATTCCATAATATATCTTAACCAAAACCTTTGATGCCACACTACAATGTCACCCTCATTCCAAGGATAACCCTCAAGAGAAATAATTGAAGGAAGAGAGATATTGATCACCTAAACCCATATCAAGTAGTACATTTGTTGTTGAAACACAAAAAAAATATAAATATTTCAATGTCAGGGGGAAATAATCTCTAAATAAAATATGATAGGAAGTCATGATAAAAAAACCACCAAGAATACCGAGTATATAATGTAAAAAAATAAACCCAAATCTATCCCACAATTAATGATCATTAACAATAGATATAACAAAACTCTCCACGTAATTTTCTAGAAACCATGTCTTATAGAAATGACTCAATATAAAATCTATCCCACTATTAAAATGTCTATATGCATACATAGATTAATCCTGGATCATGAAAAACTATTTTAAAAATTTACGGTGAGAATAATATGTATACAATATGGGATCATACCAAAGTTATCAAGTCCACATGTTCAAAGAGTGAGATAAAGAGCCAATGACCAAAAAACAAAACAAGAAAACATAAATCAGATAACTAACCAATCCAAGCGTCACTATGGATCCATCACCAAATCACACATCAAATATTGTTACATAATAAAGATAACATAATAATGTAACCCACCAAGAATATACGTACCAAAATATTTGAAACTCTTATAGAGAAATGTTTAACGTCATGTGATCCAAACCCTTCTACACATATCAATTTACATCAGAATGAATCGTCACATCACATATCACCTAAATAAATCAAGGGCAAAGAGTCACACCTTGCTTGAAGAAACTAGGTTTGTCCCATCACTTCTCACCTAAATACAATAGTTCCAAAACATCACACCTCACCCAGACGAACATTTCCCACATATCACACATCCCATGAAGACATATGGTCCATCACAACACTCCTCACCAGAAGAAACTTTTTCCAACACATCATACCACACCTGAAAATAAAATTTCCATTAATACAACTTAAGGGTTTGTGGGAATGAGAGGGTAGAAACTCATCCTCATTGCCACCAGAATGGATGTTTCAGAAAACACCAAAAATCCAAAACCACTGATCATAAAGAAGATTATCCAATTGAAGTGTGGTATGTAAATAAATAACATGTTTATTAATGATATAAAATATATGAGTTCCCATCAACTGTAATATCTCACACAATATCTCAGCCAGTACCCCAAGCATTTATTTTCACAATTGGTGCATCCACTATATGCAACACACAATAAAAATAAAACAAATTACACACATACCAACAATCATTACTGGTTTCATTATTTCAATGTTTACACTGTTTCCATAAAATCCCATTATTAATATATCTCTTTCTGATTTAAAAGACCATTTACTTGTTCATTAATCAACTTATTTATTTATTCATTTAATTTAACATCATAATATATTACATTACTTACAAGGCATCTAACACAACCATGACACTAAAAAAAATTATATCTATCAAACAATCACTAGAACATTATGCCGACCATCTGCAACACCCTAGGTAAAAAAATACATCTTTCTATAATAACTCATGCCTCAACCACCACACCTCACTACCTCAGTACACCACGACCACAAGACAATCCATATTAAATCCATAATGACCAAATTCCACATTCCACATCACATTATGCTCATTGTTCAACTAGTCAGCATGAATTTCACACAATAACCCACAACACACAGTGAAACACAAAAAATAAATAAACAAACATCATCAAATTACGAAATCCACAATTATTTCATGGATATAATCAATTTAGTCTTTATTTAAAATGTGTATTATAAGAAAAAATATATCTGATGAGAAACCAATTTATTATCTATATATAAATTCACTATCTTTGTATTTATGATGATCAAAATAAAACATCAAGGTAATCATAATATATAATATTTAGAAAAAATGATCCCTATAGCTGTTATTTTCATCAAGGGAACCATCAGGCATAAACAGATCGAAAACAATATCAAGGTAGGTAATAGATGAGATTACTCTCAATCCTTATCAATATTAGGTTATTTTAAATTATTATATTAATCAAGGGTATACATATTATCCCATCAATAGAAGGAAAAATTATTTAATGTCCAACAATTTCACATAAATTGGTGGAAATAGGACCCCTAATCTCAATGAATCTTTCTAATATATTTTGCACCACATAAGAAATAAGAAATAACCCGGTAAACACAACTAGAAAATAAAAAACATAGATCAACTAATAACACACATAAGAATCATCAAAACATATTAAAAAATCACCCAAAAATAATGAAACAACACTATATAGAATTAGTAGGTGTAATGATAAGGAATTTATGGAGAAATATAAGATAACCCATCTTGGATCTCAAAAAATCAACCACTAAAAGCCAATTATCAAGGAGAGGGTAGAAGGGTAGAAATTTCTCAAAAAATCACATAGGTTTTGACCACAAAACTAGAGAAATAATTTCCGAATGACACGAAAGGTAATATAAATAAATACTTTATACAAGTTTTAAGAAACCCCATTTATAGGGTAAATTCCACATTAACTGTGTAAAATCTATGTGATCCATGGGTTATAATCCTTAAAAACTTGATTTTGGACATGAATACATTTTTATAAAAAAACATGTTTCCCTAGACACAATACATATATGTTAGATATATTCTTTTTTTATATGAATATATTTATCTAATTTTACCTTGAATATATACAAGACACACAATTCAAACAGTAGAAGATATAACCCACTTAATCACACCATAAATATTTCTCTTATGATGTGAATCTGTCTATTTATATGCAACAATATATCCAAATCATCCATCCCCTTTCAGACTATCACTAATTTCTCACAACACAAAAAAACATCAATGTAAAGGTTGTGTAATGAATGAACCATTACAATAATAATGATATGAAATAAAAATAAATTGAATACCCAATAAAGTATCTCCCAAAGTTATAATTCTATCCAAATTATAAAAAAGGTAAAAATAAATAAATAAATAAATAAATAAATAACCATATGTGGGGTCTAATATAGTCTGTCCTGGTCCTCTCTATCTCCATGATACATTGATAAATTGTTAAAAATATTCCCCTTTCCCTTCCCCAAATCTAAAATTATTAAATTAACAACCATAAAAAAAATGACTGAGATGGGCGTGAGTACAAGACTCAACAAGACACCACAAATGTTTCATTTACATAACTAAAACATATATATAAATGTGTGTATGATGACATAAGTAAATTATTTATTTAAAAATAATAAATACATGTGTCGGGTAATCATGTTCTTTACAAGATGCTAGGAACCACGAGGCCCCCAAATTTGGATTTTCACTGGTATGGATGTAAGATAAGTAAAAAAACAACTACCACCACTAAAACCTAGCTCACTCCACCAAGATGATGTTTATATACGTGAAAATAACATGTTCCACCATGTCAATCCTCGATAATATATTATTTTAATAAAAAATTGCCTATGTACATTGGATTCCCATACTAGTATCATCGATTCATCCACTGATTCACAAAAATCTATTGGGATATCTCTTCCCATAATTAAGGACATCTGAACTATATCAGTTTCGTTAACTGCCCACACACACACACACACACATATATATATATATATATCACTTTATTGGGATATAAACACCTTCTTTAACAGCTGAAGACTTTAAAATATTTTAAATTTTGAATAAATTAAATTTTATTTCTAGATTTCATTATTTTCAACACCATGATAAGCATATGCTACAAAAAATGAGCTTTCTTGCATTATACACAAGGCCATTTTTTACTGAACAAAATTATATTATTAAAATATTATTATTTAATATAATAATATATAATCTAGCCATTGAGTTAGATATTTTGAATAATATGAAATAACATATGAAAAAATTTATTATATATTTTGAATGATATTAATTCAATATATATTTTATATATTAAATAAATTATTTTTTTAGTCATCATATATATTTGATATGCATTAGATATAAACAAAACCAATGTTAGCAATAAAAAGATATATTTTTATAAAGACGATTTTAACTCCTTTTGATAGAGAACTGATTTTAGATCCAATTGTATACTCTTGGATATAATATATTTGGAAATATTTTTTTTCATTTTAGCAAGAATAAATTTTTTTACAGTTGTCTATTTTTTTATTTCTCTCGTATGTTTCTTCTTTTGATGAATAATGATAAAATAGTAAATTTTTATTGAAAACAACATTTTTTTCTAAATAATTTATAGTCCAAAATTATATTTTTGATTGGTTTTAAAGTATAATTATATTAATTTAATATAATGTTTAATCATTTATTCCATTTGAATAAATTTCATATTGAATTTTAATATTAATATTTTTTTTATTTTTTTCACTTTATAAATTCATTTTAATGTTCTCTTTATGAGATTGATTTTAAATTAATTTTTAAACTAATGTGTTATTATTTTTCAAAAATAGACTCCAAATTTTTAATAAATAGGAAAAATTATGGATATAGTTTTTTTATATTTTTGAGAATATTAATAATACATTTAATAATATATTAATTACCACGGTTATGGGTAAATCAAGTGATTATAGATAAAATGACATTATAAATACTTTATAAAAATGATGTCCCATATCATAGTTTTATAAGATGATATATTTTCAACCAAAATATTCATTGGGCTAATTTTATGGCATATTGGTTCCACTTGGATGACTTTATTCCTTTTATAGTAATTTATTTTATTGGATGTCAAATATGTCATACTCGTGTTTTCCATAAGTCCTACATTTTTAATATATGGTTATTTAGTTTATAACATCTACTGTAAATAGTTATTATAAATATAAATGTTTTATATTAATTATGATAATTTATTTGTTATTTTTAGGGATGAAATAATTTAAATAAATTATTTCTCAATGATGATGCAATTACTCTTTAATTAATGAAAATTTAAAATATATGTTATGAAAAATATAAAATTTAATATAATTTTATATAATTATTTATATCCATGAATTTAATAGATGAACTCAACATATTAGGGGTGTATTAATGGATTTGTTTACGCGTTAACTTTTTTATTTATATTTTTACAAAATTCAATAATCAAATACTATAAAAATTGACATTAAGCCACTATTTCTGCTTCAGATGGGAGTTCTCCCTTCCCTGGGAGCTCATGGTCGGGGCCTCTTCTGTTCGTGTATCCCATTAAATTGAACGGTATAGATGTTCTTGTAGCACCGTGACAAGGATGTGGGGGCCCACAAGCGTGATGAGGTGGTGAATGTTTTGGTTGGTTTGGGATTTGCGGTGGCTAGAGGTGGTGCAAAGAGGAGTTAATCTTAGGTATCAGTCAACAGTTACTCTCAACTATAGTCAATGATGATGATTTTTGGGAGGGATTCAAATACACCTACAGTGGTGGAGGGGTTCTTCTAGGATACCATAATACAAGGTTCTTTCAGATATGACAATGAAGGATGGGGCATGGCACAGGGTCCGGTGGTGGCGTATCACGGTGAGCTAAGATGATGATGTTGAAGGAAAGGAAGCAGCCCAACGAGGCTCAGAGTGGGCTCACCACAATCATCAATGGAAATTTTGTAACATTAGTCTTTGTGTGTCTTCATTGGAATCAGGTTGACCAGATCCCCTTATTTTCTTCATGTGGTATATTCAATTGATTTTAAGCTTGGATATATGTTGAATTGTCACTGACGTTGCTAATATTATTGGTGTGTTTTTTTTTCTGATGATGATTTAATAGATTTGTTGCTGGATCTTGGAATCTATTGGTGGATTTGAGGCTTCGTCATGGATTTCTAGGGAGGTCCTTTCCACTCTTATATTTCTTTGGATTCTCGGTCCATTTCCACTTTCTAGGTTGGTTGGGTGAGATGGTTTCTATGGAGGTTTTGGTATGTGCTTGTGTGCGTGGTAGGGTGTTCCACGAGCCATGTCATGTTGTGGAACTATATTTATTATTTGTTATTTGTGATTTTAATTTGGGGGGGGGGGTGGGGGGAAGGTATATGAGCTCAATTAAAGGCTTTGGATGCACATTCATTTTCTCTTGTATCATGATTTCACCAATCTCTTCGAGTCAGATCTGAGTGGGGGTCTTCTTGGTGCTTTGGGATGTGAGGGAGATCGACTGCCGACCTCTTGGTGACTCTGTCTCTATTGGATCACAGTAATTTTATTTAATGGATGGAAGGTTTTTATGAGGTTTTTGTGTTTGAGGACAAAAATGATGATTTTTTTTAATTTAATGTTTAAATTTTACGCCTTCTTGAGCACGTTTCTTCATAGTTTGCATTAGCATGTTTGGTTTTTTGTGGATTTGTAATTTTGGAATGAAAAAGATTCATGGAAATATATAAGGATCTGCTCAAGATGAGGTTCCATAGAAAAATATAATTCTCTATATATTAACCATTCATATTTGGATCAATTAGTTTTTATGGATTTTTCCACAGATAGCAGGCTCGTGGAATTTCTACATGTGATAACTAGTCAAGAAATCATGTGTTGGTGGAGGCTTGAAATAATGATGTATTTACTGGGAAGGTAAAATTCTTGTAGTGTTTATCTAAGTTATATTTAATTTTAATGGTTTTTATTGGGTGAAGTTGTTAAGGTTCACACTAGTCCTTTAAAAGTGTCATTTTAAAATACAACATAATGGATTCTGGATAAATTGAAATTAATGATATTTTAAAATGAATAATATTTTATTAAATGATATGAAATTAATAAAAACATAACATTTTCCCAACCATTTTTGATAATTCTAAATATTTCATCCATGATCTATTTATGGTTCTTTTGGCTTTTTATAGTAACTATATTAACCCTTAATGTGTAAAAATCAATGTTGCCATGGTAAGAGTTGTGTGGTTTAACTGAGGGTAAATGGTAGAAGATAAGGGCTATAATATGGCATGAACATGTATAGAAATTATTGTTTGAGATTACTTAGATCCATCCTCACATTATACAATAAATAACTCACATTATATCAATTTTTAATAGAAATTTAATATATATTAATTTAATAGTTTGAGAGTTTCCAAAAATAACCCGTCTCCTCAATTATAAAAGGGAACCTTCTCCCTCACTTTCTCACACAACATTGATCCTTATATCATGACCATAACATGTGAACTTTATCTCATATCTTCTATTTCCCCATCCTAGAAGCCTCCATTTTTGAATAAATCAATACATAGAAGTATTTTTTTATAAAACAAATGGAGTTACCCAATAAGATGTAATATATTCAACGATTACATCAGTTTTATTTATTTACCCACTCCTTAATTTATAATTAATACATGGTTATATAATAGAACCATTATCATCAATACACTAATATTTTTTAGGATAATGGTTTGACCTACACCTACACAAACTTCCTTAAAATGTGTGGAAAATTTCTTGTTCGCATAGGAAAAACTACCACCTTGTGAAATGATGTCATTCATTTTTCCATTACCAACTCTAATGATTAGTCATTTTGATAGACACATTTTTATATGATAAATATAATATTTATGTTTTCTTAAGACATATATTATTTTTATATAACACATACCTTTATGATTTCTACATTCTAAATACAATAAGACCATTTTTGGAAGTGTATAAGACTTCTTTCTTAAAGAGATGTGATAAGTTCAAAAAATACATGGAACATATAAAGGATGTATTTAATAAATGTATTTTATAATTCTGAAATATATATTATACTAGAAATAAATTACACACACACACATATCACTTAATATTCATTATTTTGATATAGAAATGAAATGGAAGTAGCATTCATGTGTATGTATGAACTACCTTATCCTTGAATGATGCATTTCATTTTATCTCTATAGATTTTATAGATAATTATAAATGTATATTTATACTATATATATATATTTATATCATGAATTAAATAAATAATATGAAAAATAATTATCTATGTAATTTAAAGAACAAATAACAAGTTAAAACATACTAGAGAAACAAGGCAATTAACACATGAAATAGTGAATATGAGGAATGATTATTAACAAAAGCATGATTAAATAATATCATATATGATATCAAAAATATGAGTAAGGTTCATATATAAATTAATAAAATTATTTATACCATTATACATAATGATAAAACATATAAAAAATGATGTTTCTGGTAAAGGATTCTTATCTCACTTTTTACATTAGTGAGATAATATTCAGATTCACTACTTATTCCATTTGTGTGGTATATCTAGTGACCCTTTTGATATATCATATCATGAATCTATTTATATTAATAGTTTTAAATGTTTCATCAAATAATTATTTACCTTTAATGGGTTAGTGATTCAAATATATAAAAGTGGTATTGGATGCTTTGATTAAAATATATCATTTCAAATTGATTATTCAATAAATAAAGAATTTTCTGGACACATAAGCCACAGGTTGGGGACCACTTAATGAAATAATTTTAAGGCATAGGTAGTCTTAGGAGATGAAATAAGTTGGTATCAATCCCTTTGGGTTTTCTCAAAGTAGTATAGATAGGTTTCTTCCCACAGACATAAACAATCTGGTGAAAGGTCATTATGGTAGTGGTTCAAGTGCCAGATACATGATGTCCAATAATTAAGCATTAACTTAATTAAAATTTTTAGTTATCCCTGATATTTTGGTTTATCATATCTATGGATTCATTTAATTCTGATTCCATTGATTAAATGGAATGTGTTTTGGAAATTTTCCTTTCCATATTGATTTTTCCTTATGTAGTTATTTTAATTGCATGTGTTATCTATTATTTACCAATCCATGTTGATTTATTTCCTTAAATTAATTTTTTTAATTCACTTATCATACCCCTAATGATAATTTCATCTTGCACTTATTATTTTTCATTTCCCCTTTCCGTGATAAAGATTCATGTGAATGATTTTGAAGGATGTTGTTTATTTCATTTTATTATGTGTCATGTTTTTATTCTATTTTCCCAATGTATTATTTGTATCATGTATGTCATATGATTTTCCAAAAAATTAAATATTTTAGAAGAAAAATGTATTTTCAACATGTATCTATGTAAATGAAAAAAATAATGCACCCATACTAGGCTTCTAGTGTCGTGGCACTATAGTTGGAATCAGAGTAGGTTTAACATGAACCATAGAAACTATAATTAGAAAACTTATATTAGAAAAAATAACCTCTGATAGAAACTATCTGCAGAATAGTTGAAACGAAAGGAACAATATATCCAACTCTTCAAACAGTATGAATCGTTAGAGTAGGAATCTGCTGATGCTGATGCGATGTCAGACTCTGGTGATGGTGAGGGTTATGGTTTTGATGTGATGTAGTTTTCTTTTTCTTGTCTTTGCCTCCTGTTTGCACCTTTACTTTTTATTAATAAATTTTGGGGACAGGCGTGCCTGATCTGAACTTTCCTGGTATAAGTTAATCCTAGAATAATAGTAAGGTATATATTATGTGGGTCTTCCTATCAATACATCCCTTTTAGGGAACTACAAGTGGACATGTTTATGGAATAGATATATAAAAGGGTGATAGTTCTGACATCGCATGTCAGTCCTAACTCGTCATAACCTAGTCCAAAAAAATGGTTCTTAATAGGCACCTATATTTACACCCATAGGGGATTAGACTAGGATACTTTTTTGTTTATTTTAAAAATAATTATGAATTATTTTAATGTCATGATTTTCCCAAAGAAACTATGATTATGATTATTAGAATAGATGCACTTAAATTTTTAATTTTATTTAATGTATTTTTGTAGTTCTGGGATTATACCATATCTTTCATAATGATATGATATAATCTAGTTTATTCTACTGTTTATAAATGGTTTTTGGAAGGAATAATGGTATCATGAATCGTGGAAAATGTAGTGACTTTCCTGCTGACAAAACCAATACTTCTTGTTTGGGAACTGAGAATATTATGAACATAATAAGGAATCTTAATCATGTTATAGAAAATAAAATTTCCTAAATAGAGAATCCTTTTTCATAATGATATTCTCTTATAATGGATCAAATTATTCAGTAGAATCTCCCATCATTTAATGGGACTACAAAACCAATGGTATCTGATTAGTGAATTAAGTCTTTGGAGAATATATTTATGGAATTGGGATGTGGTGTAAAGGAAGAGGTTAAACTCACAGTGTATTGTCTCAACGGAGATACTGATCAATGGTGGTCATTGGTATAGAATATTAGTGGGGAATAATAAATAGAACTCATGTAGATAAAAACTTTTAATTATACATTCATCGATATATACTTCCCTCATGATCAATAAAATAAGACAAAGAGAATGTTTCTTAGATTACGGTTCAAGGAGGAATAATGTGCTCTAGATTATGATGCTATCATTACAAGTTTATGAAGGTATTATACATATTTCATACACGTCATTGAATGTGTGATTGATCTTTTCACTGATCGACTTATTCCAGGTCTCTAACGTGATGATGTCTTAATACTTTTATTCAAATGATGAACTCGCTTTCTGTTCTATTAACATGAAGAAAGAATTGTATAATACTTTTGGCTTCAGTTTGATTAAGTAGTGTAATATAAAGGAAGATGAATAATAGATAAATTGAATAAGGGAAGAAAATATATTCCAACATGTGATAAATATGTAAAGAATCACCCTGGTAAATGCTTGAAAGGATTTGAAGTATGTTATAAGTGTTGAGAGAAAGGTAACCATGAAAAAAATGAAGAGGGAATAAGGGAAACACGTTTATTAAGTGTTAGAACTATAATAAGATTTTTTACTATGAAAATTAATCCCCAAGAGTCAACGAAATATACCTTCAAAAAACATAAGGAAACATAGTCAAGCGTTTTTTATTGAAACAACATAAGTTGGAAGATTAATGTTCTTATTTATTTAGATCTATAAATTATGTTGTAAAATAATTTTATTGATGAATAAATGATCATATAAATTATGAAATATATAAGGATTGTACTGCTATAAATATTCATCAAGATTTTGAAAGGAGGTGTTGATTGGCATCGATAAAAATGAAAATTGATTCTATAATAAGTTGAATTTTTTTTGAAACACATGTTTGAGGGAATGATAATCCTCAATATGTTCATAATATTGAGTAAATATGTCTGCATAAATAGATTATTGATATAAAAAATGTAAATATGATACTACTAACTACCTTGAAACTGATTCTAATATTTTGGATCATAATACGCAGAAGGGATTTAAGGTTAAATATTTATGAAATGGATTAGATTAAACATTATATTAGGTTTTATAGATTATTTTATTACATCACTATGTGATGAAACCTGTTCTAAGAAAAGTAGTTGAACTACTTCAAGACACCATTGATAAGATTTTTATTATAAAAATGTATCAAATATATATATTTACACACATCTTTATATAGTGAAGTAATTTCATACCTCTATAAAAATGGTCGTAAAACAAAAAATTTTCCTTATTATCATCAATTTTAGGATAAAAATGATCTTTATTTTCCCCTATGGTTTATGGCTTTGTGTTCAAGAAAATTATGAAAAATATGTTCTCTATTAACCTCCATCAGAATAAACTGGTTATATTTACCTTCTATATACATGTTTTCTATAATTTTCGTCTATTCAAAAGCCTAGTTTTGTGGGGACCATCAAATTTAAGTTTACTTCTTACTATGAAGATTTTTTATTAACCCTACTTATGTTGTGCGTTTTCATCTGTTTTTTATATTTAAATATCAAAACCTTGTCTATCGAGATCATGTTTAAATTATGAGGATAAAATTTTATAAAATTAGTGAGAGTGTAACAACCAAAGACATTATAATATTTTCATTTCTTAATAAATTTTATTTTTCTTATATATTTTAATATATACAGCACAATGATAAGATTACACTACACACAAAAATGATTTGTCTTGCATTACACGCAATGACATATTTTACTAAACAGCAATATATTGACAAAATATTAATATATAATATAATAATATATAACCTATATAATAATTTATAGATTATGAATAATATTAATTTACATATGAAAATATTTATTTGAATTCATTGGTTAAAAATTAATTTTAAATGAATATAAGAACCAATTTAATATAATGAGATTGTTTTTAGAAAAACAATTTTTATGGTCACAAAATAAATTTATCCTAATGAATTATATTAATAAATATTGGTGAATGATATTAATGAAATATATATTTTATATATTCAATAAAATATTTTTTAAATTCACAGAATATATTATATATTCATATGGTAGGAAAAAACCCAAAATTAAACGTAAAAACCTATAATTTTATAAAGGATGTTTTAAGATATTTGGATGGAGAACCTATTTGAAATACAATTTTTGAACCTTTCATATACATTATTTTGAAATATAATTTTTTTTATAAAAATTTTATTATACAAAAATTAAATTGGTTTTTTTTATTTTTTTAATATGTTTCATGTTATGATGAATAGAGATAAAATATTTCATTTTCATTGAAAACTGCTTTTTCATCTATATAATTTGTAGTGATAATTTATATTTTTGTTTTGTTTTAAAGTATAATAAGATAAATTTTTTATCATTTAATATATTTTCTCATTTGAATAAATTTTACACTGACTTTGGATATAAAAACATTTCAATATTTTTAATATTTTCACCTTAAAAATCCATTTTCTCATATCAAAGAAATTATTAATTTTAAATAAATTAATCAAATATATATGTTTTTTATTTTGAAAATGAATTAAATATTTTTAATAATTGGTTCAAAATTATTTAAATAGGTTTCAATTTTTTTGAATATGAATTGTAAATTTTGTAATATTTTAATTTCCAAGGTTAAGTATAAATCAAGTTATTATGTGTAAAAATAAGATTATACGGAATATAAAATTACCCTTACATGTTTAGTAATTTTATTGGATGAGATATTTTCAACCCAAAATTTCATTGGGAAAATTTTATGGCCTCTTGGAATGACATAGATTAATTTAATCCTTTTATATTTTTTTATTCTAAGGAATGTCCAATATATGAAACTCTTATTTTTAATAAGTGTTTCATTTTCTATATATGATTATTGGTAGGATATCATAAACTATAAAAAGTAATATGAATTGTAAAATTTTTATATTAATTATAATTTTTTTATTTTTTAAATTTTTACATCAAATAGTGAAAATAAAGACTTCTATAATGATGATGCAATAATTGTTTAATTCATGGAAATATCAAAAAAATAATATAAAAATTTTAAAAATAAATATAATTTATATAATTAATATTGTACAAGAGTTTTTTATATTAAATTTACATTTTTTGGATGTATGAAGTGGTTTTTTCAAAGTTATGTTTTGTATTTATATTTTTTAAAAAGACAAAAAAATGAATAGTGTCGAAATATACATTAATCATATTTTAAAATAATTTATATTTTTTAAAATGATATAAATATAAAAAATATATAATAAAGATTTTTAAAATTTGTATAATGTTTCAAATTTTACTCATGAAAATTTATGGGTTTTTTGGTTATTTAAATTAACTAAATCATCACCTAAAGTTTGAAAAATCCAAGTTTTCACAGTAAAAGATAAATAGTTTAACTAAGGTTTAAAACCAAAATATAAGGGAAATAATGTGACCTAAACCCATAACTAAAATATTGGTTTAGAGTATTGAAACTAATCCTCATATTTTCTTCTAAATAACTTACTTTCGGTCCATTTTTATTTGAAAATTAATTTCTAATAATTTAATAGTTTGAGAGTTTCCAAAATTACCACTCACATTAATTATAAATGGGAACCACCTTCATCACAACCTCACACCACATTAAGCCTTACCAATATAACAAAAAATTAAAAAATAAGATCCCAACATCCCAAACCTCTTCCTCTAATACACCTTTTGGGAATGAAGGAAATAAAAGAATGTTTTATGTATTAAATAAAAGGAGTTATTAAAATTAGACGTAACATTATTCCACAATCACTTTTATTTTTATTTTCCCCCTACCCATAATTTATTATTGTTAAATTATTATATAATAAAAAAATATCATCAATATAAATATATATTTTTTATGTTAATCATTCAACATAAAATTTCATACACTTCCATGAAATTTGTAACTAATTTACCATTCATATGTAATGAACTACCTCCTCACGAAACGACGTTGTTTGTTTTTTCCATACAACCTATCATGGTTTTTCATTGGGATGGAAACAATATTTTTATATTCTATATATTCTATATTATTATTTATTGAAACATAATTAATTTTTATGTAAATCATACCTTCATTCATTTAATTTTGTGTAAATATGATAACATCATTTGTTGATGTGTGGAATACCGCCTCCTCAAAGCGACGTGATTCGTTCACACAATACATAGAATATATAAAGTATGGATTAAATAAATTGTTTATAAATATATGACATATATATGATACCTTAATTAAAACACAAATATATATATCATTTACATTTCATTATTTTTATATGGAAAATAAATTAATGTGGCATTCATGTGTACATATGGCCTACCATATCCATGAATGATGCATTTAATTTTCTATCTCCACATTTTATGGATTTTTAATAATATATATACTGAATAAGTATGATAATTATATAATTTTTTAGATTCTGAAAATTATTAAATTATTAGATATGTAATTTAAATAACAAATAATAAGTAAAAACATACCCTAGAAACTAGGCAATTGATAACTGAAATAGTGAAAATGATGAAATGTTATTAACAGACATGTGATAAAACAATATAAAAATATCACACATTATATCATAAAAATTAATAATATTATGATATAGATAAATAAAAATATTTTAAAAAATTATATAGGAGGTTAGAGTACGTAAAACTAAAAAAGAAGTATGAGGTAACATTTTCTCATCACATTTTTTACATCTATGAGATAAATCTCATATTAAATACATAATTATTTTTCTCAGAGTATCTACTAACACTTTTGATATATAAAATCATTAATATCTTTATATTCATGGTATTAAATGTTTTATATGATAATTTTTTACCTTTATGTAGATTATGATTCAAATATTTCAATGTGGTATGAGACACTTTTATTTAAAATTATGTTGAATGATTTTTACATGTAAGACATGGGTTTTGGACCAGTTAGTGAAATCCATTTGATGCATTAACAGTATCAAGAGACAAAATTAGTTGTAGATAAACCATTCAAGTTTTTTTCCAAGATGAATAGATGTGTTTCTGCCCACATACATAAACCATCCCATGAATGGTATTAAAGGTAGTAATTCATGGGATAGATATATGAAATATAATAATTAATCACTAAAATTATTTTATATACTATTTTTTAATGATATTTTTCATCAATATATCAATGGATGAATTTTAATCTTAGTTCATTGATTAAATGGAATGTGTATAAGTAATTTTCCTTACCTTACAAATTATTGCTTATCTAGTTAATTAAATGTCACCTATCATCAGTTATTGACCATTACATGTTTATTTATGACCTTCAATTCATTTTTTATTCTTCTTCAATTACTCTTATTGAGAATTTTAGATCACACTAATTATCTTTCCATTCCCCAGGTTATCAATAAGATTCCATTTAATGAGTTTCAATGATGCTGTGTATTTCATTTTATTATGTATCATGTTTTTTTCTTTTTTAAAATTGTATTATGGGTATCATGTATGTAGTCTAAAATTTCAAAAATGATAAACTATTATTTCCCTTGGGATGTAAATATTTTTTTCTATTCTAATAAAATAAAATAATACACTAGCTCCATTAGTCTAGGGTCAGGGCATTACACCTACATTTATCTATGTTTGGACTACATCGCACCGATCTCAAGGATCCACTTGATCATATCGATACATAAAAAAATTTCATAGGATTTTAAACCCAAAAATAATTACATGTTTTATCAAAGAACAAATAGGAACACACATATCAAATGTACGGATCCACTCATAATAACATGGTTATAATCAATAATTCCTTATTTCCACTAACACACATGCATGAAAATTATATAAACAATAGGTTTTCATGAATAAAAATTTATCATTCCAAAATAATATACATGGATCAAAATTTTAAGGAACTTATTTATTTTTATCATTTAATTATCATGTTTTTGAGTCATCGTCACCAAAACAATGTTTTCACTAACTAGAACATGATCACCCTCAATCAACTCTAAGAATCAGTCCCAAACCAATATGTAATAGGTTCAAGAGTAAGGAACATTGATACAGGTTAATGGGTAGAAGAAATTATAACATGGATTCAGTATTTTTCAAGGGGTTCATCATACTCAGAAAAAAAATAGAGAAGGTAAAACATATGGAAAATAGGGGTTTCCATAGTGCACAGTATGTGATATGGCCTGGAGGTGTTATCAAAATGGACCACTATTGCATTGGGTAAAACACCATCACTGAAAATATTTTCATCCACAATGAAAAGGTGACAAACATGGAGTCGAATAAATGTATTGTCTATAGAAATCATCTAAAAATAAACTATTTTCACAGAAGGGAATGAATATGATTTGAAGCTTCACATTGAATTATAGAGAAATGTATATCAGTATAAAGACATCTATAATGTTATTTAGGCTCAAGAATAACATAGAACAGATTATGTAGGAGGAAATATATGTCACTAAATACTCATATGATATATTCATGGGAAACCCAATAAAAATACTAATAAATTTTGAAACATGAAATCACTATAAAAAAAGGTTCCCTGTTTAAAGAATAAAATCTCATATTGAAGGCACTAACTGCCTAAGAACCAATTATGCACACATAACTAAACTAGTTATCTAGAAGTAATGTGGAGAAGGCCCTTCATCATAGTCTAAAAAACCACAATGTATCCTCCCCTTCCATAATAATGATTTAAATATATCATTCCAATGGAAATCATCACTACATCCCATACCCCATTATTTGGGGTGGCCTTGACTCTTTATCTATGTTATTACAATTCCATCCCCCATACAAAATAGTCAACTTTTATGTGGTGTGGTCCCACGTTCGATTGTGAAACCATCCATTCATAAGGTGTAAATATTTTCAAACATTCAAAAAAGTTGTGTTAGTCATGTAGTGGGAATTTACAATAACATAATCCATTTAAAAACATATAACCAACACATGATCATGGAGAGAGAGATACAGAATAAAATAATATTCCCCTTCAGAAAAAATAATTTAGGGTTTTACAACCACATCCTTGAATCAATGATGATCATTTATCATCATAGTATTTCATGGACGTTAATAATGAAATATTGGATAAATTATTATGATTAAAAAAATTATAAATCAAATTATGTAATGATAATTTATCAAATACCATTATTCATGTTTTTTAAATAGAATAATTTATTTTTCATACTTCTGGACAACCACTTATAAAATGATGAATTTAATATGTCGACACCACCATAAATGTGTGAAAAAATTAATGAATTTAATAAAGCGAAATTCTATTGATATAATTTATATTATCATGTAAATTCTATGTTACCATTATTACAAAACATTCCCATACACAATAAATCATTATAATGCTATCCTATTTGGTTCACACTTACCAGTAACATGATAAATTATATAATGATTATATCATAAATTATTATATATGTTATGTAATTATAGGATCATGTAATAAAAATTTATTTATTGTGTTTTTATATTCCTATAAAGGAGTAATTATAATTTAATATATTTACTGATATACCACCCTTTAATCGTTAGACATGCAAAAACTTGTTCATGAAATTTTCCATTTTCATGAACAACATTCATGTCTTCACATAATGAAATAGGACTTTATACAATCAATATAACGTTTCTAGATATTCCTAATCCCAAAATTATAAATCTTTTTGGTTTTTCAGTGTAAATTTTTGAAATTTTTAGTGATTCTAGGCTAGGGAACGGTTGGCACACGATTTTCCCAAACCGCGCCCCATCTTAGTGTAATCTTTGCAAACCTAGAAAATGAGGGTTTTCATTTCTAGGAAAAAGTATGAAAACAATGTTACCACCATGTTGAAATCATGAACTAGGAGAGAAATGGTCATAGGGCTAGGTTGAATAGTTTGTTCTAATCCTACAACCATTTCTAGCTAACCATGAGTATGATATACTAAATATGAAAATTAATTTTAATATTTTGAAAACACTATTTTTAGTCCCACAACAATTCTATAAAACCCAAATTTGGTGTCTTCTTCCCTAGGATATCCCAAGATCTTATTTGTCCCCTATACACCACTCTGAATGTGAATCAAATATAGAAAAATTAAATTCAATCTTCTTACAGTCGGTTTTCTATTCTCATTCTCATTATCCAACTATATATATTTTGTTCCCTATAGGTTTTTAAGATCTTTTGGGTATTGGAATATAAAAAAAACAATTATCTTGGTTCTAGGTGTGATTTTGAGATTAGGTTTTCATCGTAATTCTTTGGTGAATCCTGACTACAATTTTGTTTTTTGGGATCCAGTGATCCCGAGGTAGGTGTCTGCATTTTGATTGTCCAATGTAATAAACTATAAATTACTTGAATTGATTAAATTTATTTCAAATTATTGTGTGGGATTTATTCCTATGAAAGTAAATTTGATAAAAAAACTCAAGTCCATTGAATTAGGGGATTTTTACTTGAAATTTCATTTTTGGCATAAAATTGGGAAAACCATAATTATAATAAATAAGGTTTTTTTGTGAAATTAATGGGATTTTGTAAAATTTAAATTGTATATTTAAAATTGTAAAATTGAATTATGAATTTATTTAAATTTATTATATGTGAATGATGGATTAAAATGGGTTTGATATAAATCATTGGGTTTTATCATAGAAAAGTCATGTTTTGATTAAAAATAAATTTTGGACTTCAAATGGAAAACTAGAATATTTCAAACGATAATGGTTGAATTGAATTTTAATAATTTGTTAAGTAAATTTCCAATTATTTATTTGTTTTTATATAACATTCAATTCTTGTGTTTTTAGTGCATCATTCAGATAACACTCTATAACTCAAAACATTCCAAAACATAAATATAGCATGTCACATCCCCAAAGGGATCGTGATGAAGTTTCCTTTGGTCTTACCAATGGGAAATGTGTTTACACATGTTTCCATGTAACCTTGACTTTTTGTAGTACCATAACTTCAAAATATATACCTTTTAGGCATATGACCATGTTTTCGATTTGTTATATTAGAAATGAAGATATTTTAATGATTGTTGTTTGTTGTTTTACATCCATTATTAATTTAAATATACATTTTTTATAATATTTTTATTTATCTATTTGTTTAATATACATCAATCATTTGAAATGTAATAAAATAATATATTAAATATTAATTTGAAATGAAAAAACTATTTATTTAAAATTGAAGTATATTTATTTTGTTATTTAAATGTTGAAATTTTTTTGGAATCATTTCTTGGACAATAGTGTGATTTTACATCATACCATACCTGTTACTTTGGGGGTTTGTAAATTATCTCAATCTAGGTTTGAGTAAAGGTAAATTACCACTTTGGGTTGGTTTTGACTATTGATATATGGAATATTAGTGTTTCGTCCATTTGGTATTTAGTTTTTTTACATTTTTTTAATAAGTTAATGTAGTAAAATGAGTTGTTTTTACCTGTTTCACTTATACCACTCATCTTCCTATTTATTTTTTCTTGTATTTATATTTTCATTCTTATATTTATTTTGAAAATATTGTCGCGAATTTTCTCACTACTCTATTTTGTACGATTCAATGTGCCAGTCACCATACCATGGATATTGGGAACTCCCTTCAGCCCATGTTAGTATTGACTTGGTTATTGGGTTACTAGGGTACCCATGATGGTTCATAAAATTTTTTTTAGAGCTTTATGATGATCTTCACGTCTTGATGTTATTATGTGTTTGTTAAAAATTATAGGGAGATAGGAGGTAGTTCGATTGAGTAACTGATCATATCTCACAATAATGAACATTAAGTAAGTAGGGGTGGTTTGAGAAATCTATATTGAGGATTGAGTTTTTCCTTTTTCCTAACTTTGATTTGTATAGGAATGATATCCAAATATAGACTGTCTATTTTTATGGATCAATTTCAATAGCTTCTCTATTTTAGTGTTTTTTGATGTATTCATTACTGTCTTTTGTTATTGAATAACATCATGAATATAATAAGAAATGTGAATCAGATCTAGGAGAAAGCTGATGCTAAACCATAGTGATTGAAACCTCTTGTGGACATGAGTATGGTTTTGGTGATTGTGTGTACTATCAAATATATGGGACACAATACATTACCTGTTTTCATTCTAGATCTAGTTATGGAAACCCAAGGACATGGTTTATATAATACTTCTCCAGTGTTACTTCATCCTATTCCACCATCATTCAAAGGATTTAGTAATCATCAAGTTTCAGAGGAATTTTTAATAAGGATGTAACATTTTTTGAGTTCTTGGATATACCTTATGAAATAAAGTTTATTTATTCCAACTTCATGCTATAAGAACAAAGATGGAGATAGTGGAAATCTATGAAAATGTTTATAAAACATGATTTCATAGAGTTGAAAGAGTTTGAGGTTCTTTTTACTGAGAAGTTATATTTAGTGTTGATGGTGTATGCCAGGGCTAGTTAGTTTTTCAAACTTGAGCAGGTTTAAATGACTGGGATAGAGTATGAAAACCATTTTGATGAACTTGTGCTATTGTCACATGATATTGTATCAAATGTGTGGATGAGGACTCGATGATTCATGTTTGTTAAATGGGTGAATATTCATTCTCATATTTTTTTATTGAAGCTACCTTCTTAGGCTGATGTGTTCTATTGAGAACTGATGGTCGAAATGGATCAGGATGGAAGGTCAGGGATGTCGGGATTTTCTTCCTCTTCCATTTATGTGAAATTTCCATTAATGTAAATAGGAAGAATGATTATTAACATGTTGGTTCTCCATATCATGTTTTTTAAACCTCCAACACATTCTGGAAGAGACCCTTCTATTTTCTAGTAGTGTGGAATTCTTGGGCTTTCTAAGCAAGATTCCACTAAGGCACCCAAGATAGTGGCACATGCAAATGCTTTGGTCACATTTAGACATTCTACCCTATTTTCCACTATAAATCTGTTTACAATATCATCAACACATAAATATAATGTGATGTAGTCAGATTATTTACATAAAATGTGCTTCCAACCACATACATATGGAGCGAAGCATCTTTATAGAGTGGAAGAGCCGCTAGTGGAAGTGAATATCGGTCTAGTGATTATGAGAGGTACTATTACTATATCTTCATTGTTGGTGACTACTATATTTGATAGTAGTTCATCTAATTTATTTATTTCATCCATAGTTTTCAATATACTAAATCTTCCTACATTTTATTTATTGTATTTAATGTATATTCTACACCACATAAAACGATGAGAGAGTGGATTCTCTATAGTATAACTTGAGTTTTATCTATTTCAAATGTCAATATTTCATGAAGATTTCTATTTCTTAACATGAAATATCATTATGCTATATTCAGGAGGGATTGGATCATTGGAAATAAAGACCATATTGATTTTTATCTTTTATGGGCCTCCTTTAGTACAACTAATATGATCAACCAAATTATTCAAGGAGAGTGGGAAAAAAGGTAGAGTATAGCCAGAAAATATTATCCTAATATGGGGAATGTAATATTACTATTTTCTTTTAATCTAAAATAGTAATCTTTGAGTGGTCATCTCCCTTGAGTGGTCATATAGTTTCCTAACATTTTTCTATCCAAAATCTATTGTTTGGCATAAGTATGGAGGGTAATGTAATCCAAAGATTTAGTTCATGTCACTCAACCATTATCTATTCCATATTATTTCCAATCATCCTATGAAATGGATGATATTAAGACTCAATTTTATTAACTTCTAGATAAAGTATTTATACTCTCAAGTGTGTCACCTTGGGTGGTTACTATTATCTTTTCTAAGAATAATTATGATTCCCCTCACCTTTGCATTGATTATAGAAAACTCTTCAGAGTTAAAATAAAGAAAAAAAATATTTCAATGGATTGAAGATCCCATTGATCATTTCAAAGGGATGAAGTGGTTCTTGAATATTGATCTTAATTATGGTTATCATTTGATGTATATAAAATAATCTAACATTCATAAACCCACCTTTTGAAGCATGCCAGATGATCTTGAGTACATTGTCTTGAAATTTGGTTTAACAAATTCTAATGTAGTATTTATGGATTTAATGAACATGATTTTCGATGAGTATCTTGATATATTCATGGTATCCATTATGGATTACATATTTTTTTACTCTATGTCTTAGGAGGATTATGTCGGTCATCTGAGAGTAGTGTTGGAAATCATGAGAAATCAAATCATTTATAAAACGACCTAGAAATATGATTTCTAGATTTGTGAAGTGAATTTTACGAGACACGGGGTGTTAGAACATGGTATATTAGTTGATCCTAAGAAGGTGGAAGTTGTTATGATATTGGAACAACCACAAAATGTTTTCAAGATTTGGAGCTTCTTTGGTCTAGCTGGGTATTATAACTTGTTTGTAATGGGAATCTAAGAGTTGAAATGTACAATGAATTATATAACTCAAAAGGGACTATTGTATTCTTGGAATGATATCTGTTAGAGTTATTTTGTAAAGATGAAACATATTTTGACCTTCGCATAGGTGTTGACTCTTCCAGAGGTTGTGAAGGCCTGTGTGTATTTTTGTGATGCATTAGGTTAAGTTTTGGGTTATGCTATTATGAATGATGATAATTTCATTTCTTACGGATCTCATAATATTAGGAAACATTATAAGAAATACCTAATCCATGACATTTAGCATGTGTTTTTGATTCATTCACTTAAGAGTTATAAATATTACCATTACAGATAAAGGTTTAGTGTGTATTTTCATCAGAAGATCATGAGTTATATCTTATCTTAAAATTATTTTATTCTCCACATGAATAATTGGATATAATACCTATAATCATTCTAATTTGACATCCCATAATACTCAGAGAAATGGATTGTCATCGCATAAGCTTTGATCTAGAAACATCTTTCCTTGGTCATGAAAGAATCATTGGTAGAGTGAAACATTATGGCTCTCTCTACATAAATGCATATCAAAGTTCAAGAATCAGGGTATGTGGTTTCCTTGTTTAGTTTTTATTTGAAATATGCTCTTCTCAATATGATTATTTAGTAACAATAGCATGGTTATGAATTATATATCATTAGAGACTCTATTTATAGTGGGGATACTATTGCAGAGTGATCATTCCCAAAGATAGAATTCCAGGATACATGAATATTTTTTTGTGTGTCATTAGTAATAAGGAAGGTTCTCTTGAGGGATTCCTAAAACTCCTAGTTTTTAGAGAACCCATGATCCATAATGTTTTTCTATGACATGAGGTAATGATTCTTGTGTCCAATTATGCCATGTTTCATTTATGAATGTCTCTCTATTTTTTATATGTCCAAACTGGTCATGGATGATCATGAGAAACTATCACGTTTTCTTAAGTGATATACAGTAACTATGTGTAAGTGGGATGAGATTTCAATGGAAAGTATGGTTATGTTTCCATGTAATCAGAGGAATACTAATGTTATATGGGTTTTGATAAATAAGCTGACTATGTCGGATCACTTTATACCCATGCATGATACAACCAAATTTGGGGTGTTTATAAATACCTATTTGAAAGACATTGTTCATTTTCATAATTTTACATATTTTATAGTCTTGGGATGGTATTATTGGTTCAATTTCCATTTTTAGAGTCCTTAATGTGGTATTGGGATCTCAGGTTCATTTGAGTACGGCATTACATCTACAGTCGGATGGTAAGGCTGAAAAATCTATACTGATTCATAAAGATAATCCTAACTCGTGTGTTCTCTAATTTTGTGGTTCTTGGGATGACCATATGGGGGTGGTTTATTTTTCATATAATAATATTTACTAGACTAAGATGAAAATGGATCATTTTGAGTCCTTTTATGGTCATCCTTGTAGATCTTGTTGTGTTGGTTGGAGATTAGTGATAATACTAGGGTTGGACCTAACATGGTTCAATAGAAAAAAAGAATTGCTTGATTCATCAAATATTTTTGATAAAAAGAGAAAATATGTGTCTTATACCGATCACTATTTGGACCATTGAAATTATAATTTGGTAACTATGTATTCTTGAATGTTTCACCCTATTTGGGTCAACCACGTCTTTGGAGGTAAGGGGAAATTGTTCTTTGTTTAATGGGAGTATTGGAGGGTTTTTAGCATGTGGGGAAAGTCTCTTACAATTTAGAACATCAATCATATCTAGTGTCAATACATAACATGTTCCATGTATCTCATCTACCAAAGTATCTATTTGATGTTTCTCACATTTTATGTTGGAGTGATCTTCTAGTTGAACATGATTTATACATGCTTAAATGTATAAAGTGTTCTTTTCTCATATTTAATTTTAGGAGATATTTATCATATTATAGACCTTGATATCTTTGATATGTGGTGATATCTACCTAATTATTTGATTTTATAATAATCATTTAATTCAATTTTTTGAATCACATTTTCATATTCTTTAATTAAATGGAATTCGATTCCAAGGTTACCAAAGTTGAAATGAATAATTATCTCTATTTTCAATTCCATAATACTTGATTGATATTTTAGAGAATATTTGTTACATATGGTATATTAACTAGTCTATTTCATTCATGTATAATTATTATCTTCAATTTAATGATATTTTAATTTCTAACATACTGTATACCACATATGTTTGAATAATTTTTATGTTACCATCAACATAAGGGATTTTACATCCCAATTTCTTCTATGTATTTACCACGTAAAACTTTTTGGGAGAATATATAATTCAAGGATATATTTTGTCATAATTTTCATTGAAATATATTTGATTCAACAATCAGTCTATTTTTCTACATTTTAGGGGATTTTAATTTGAAATATAATGATAATATAAGTTATTATTCTTAAATCATTTTCTTTTCTATGTCACAATTGTTAAATTTTTAATATTTTTTATTCAATGGGTTTATTTCATTTTATCATGATACTATAATTCATTGTTACATTATAGAAAGATACATTTGTATCTCAAATCTATACCTTAATGGATTCCCCTCTATATAAAACACATTTTTTTAGAATAATTCTTATCCACATTTTTTATACTTTCTCCTTTAAGTCAACATTAACCATTCCCAAAAATGTTCAACTTTATAATTAGATATCTATTAATGCTTAACCATATGTGAATTCCTTATTTTCCATCTTCAGATTCCAAAATGAATTTATATTAGTCCTGTTTTTATATAGGTTTATAGTAAAGGAAATTTAAAATATTAAAAATGAATATGATCCTTACAGAATAAAATGTTTTATCTATAAGTACATATGATATTTTATATAAAATATTTATTTTTAAAGATCAATTTTTGAATTATATTTTAAAAAGAAATGTTTTCAAAATGTTTTCACATCACATTTTTTAAAAGTACACATTAATATGACTCATAAATTTTTATATTATGAGAATGGTGAATAGTTTTTATAAAACAATTTTATAGATTCTCACACAATATGTGCATTCGTTTTTACAAAAGATACTTTTTATGTTTTGAAATGATTTTTTAGATTATTTTAAATTATGATAAATTAAAAAAATATAATAAATTACCCTTATAATTTTCAAATATATAATTTTTAATTTAAACTGAATTATTTATTTTAAAATTTATTTTATAGGATTATTGTTTTTTGAATTAATTCATCATAATTTCCATTTTTTATTAATCAAATCAATTGAGTTCATCATTATATATATATTTTTATTTATGAAAATAGTTTTTTTGTATTAACAGTCAATTTTTTAATTCCTTATAATTTTGAGAATATATTTTTAATGATTTAAATTTTATAAAATTTTATAAATATTTAATATTAATAATTAATATTATTATTCAACTCTATTTTTTTAATAATAAGGATAGGAGTTTCCCCATTTATGGAAATATTTAATGATTTTTCAGTTATTTTACCTAGCAGGACTCTATTATTCTATCGTAAAATAATTATTTGTTTTGGATGGATTATAGAACATTCAGGGAATACATCCCATGAAATCCATCATTTTTCCATTTGATAAATACATGTTAACAGAAAATGGAATACTTTTATGATATTCTATGAAAAAATATACAAATTTTCATTATATGAGAATTGATCCCTATATAATGCTACAATGCATTTGAAAAACATTATATAGAATGATATAAATGGAAATTAGTTATAGTGACTCAATACACCTTGGGAATAAATAAGTGAAGCTTGATCCTCTATGGGAATCATGTGAGTGAAGCATGATCTAACTAGAGAAATAGGTGAGTTAACCATGTCGACAAAGAGAAACTATTATGTAAATATTGATCAATAATCCAAATATTTTATTTAATCCTGGTTCATAATGAGAAATATATTTTGATGGATTATCTAGTATGTTTTCATTTCAATTATTTTTTTTCTTACAATTTCTTATGTTATTATATATTCTTATGTGAGGTTGGATACATTATTATTCTCTGTATCTTAAATGGAAAAGTTTTATTAATTTTATTGTAAAGACACAGAAATTTAAAGGTAAATTTTTTTTGCTTAATTTCATTGGAATTTTACAAGAACGCAGTTTCTAATGGAAACTGATTCCGAGGCCCAGTGTGCCCGGAATCATTTTCTAAAGTTTAGTTCGGGTACATTCATTGAACGAACAAGTGGGTTTTTTCTAACTTTTATACCGGTGCACGAAATCGAAATCTGAGGGCACCGATGAAACCACAGCGCCGGTAAATGCTTAGGAATACCTTTTTTGGAGTTGCGTTTTCTCGAGAGGAGTTGTTAATTTTTTTTGGAATTAATAAAGAATTGATTAAAAAAATTGTGGAACAATTATTTATTAATTATTTATCCTAATGGTTATACCCAACATGGGGTAGTTAGGGTGGGACTTACAAGCCCCTAACTACCCATGAAAGGATTAAAGGTGAGGTGGGGCCCACATGAACCCCACCCCTTTCATCTTCCCTAAACTCCCTTAAACCTCTCCTCTCATTAATTGATAACTCTTCTTACCATGTTTAACCCCCCTTTAATGTGAGACCACTCACCTCCCCTATCTCTTCTTTAATCATGCCAACTCACCTAATTAATTAAGTGAGTTAAGTGTTTGATTTTTAAAATTTAAAATGCTTGTCTTAATGTAATAAAATAAGATAAGACTTATTTTATTTGAGAGAGTTGGTTGTTGTGTGAGGAGGATTTAGAGAGAACGCTCTAAGCTTTGAAGAACTTCTTCCTTTTTGAAGAATGCGAAGAACGCAACTCTCTGACGAATAACTCTGACACCAAAGAGTGGAAAAGTACCCCTTTCTTCCTTCTCTGCGACAAGAGGGGATACGTCACATCTTTGAGTACACCTGGGCGATGTCAGGCCTTCCAAGACCTTCGACGAAGAACACTTCCTGGTCTCTCTCAAAGGAGGAGACACCGCCATGGGAAAATCGCAAATGACGACGTCACCTTCTGACGTCAACGAGCGACGCTACCTATCCGTAGATCCATCGAGGGATAACATCACGAGGTAGGGGGTTTTGGTTCAATTAAATCTTTGTGGGTTATATCTTCATACTTGATTTAATTGTTGATAGTCATTTGAGCCGCCTGTTATAGAAATAACGGGAGGAGGTCGGACCACATGAACACGGCCGACCCTCCTCCCCCTTTGATGGTTGTTCTTGTTGTAGCATGATTAAAGGTGGAATGGTACAACGACACCGCACGAAAACAATTGAGTAATGGGTGAAGAAGCACGGCACCGTCGCGCGACACCGTTGCGACAATTCGAAGGCTCCGTAGATCGTTTAATTTACGGTGGATCGTCGGGTGATGACGGAACGGGCCGCAGAGGCGGTTTGATGATTCCGAAGTACTGTTCGAGACCTGAGATGAATTCTGGCACAGATGGAATTGAAAACAGACCACCAGAGAAACTCCGTTGGCCCACGGAATCCCTGGAGGCGCGGGTCACCAGCGCGGCGCTGCCAGCGACCGGGGGCGGCGACCGGAGCCATCAGGCCGCCAGGAGGCGGCGGAGCCCTAGCGCGCCGCCGGAGGGAACAAACCGCCACTTCTTTCCGTGGCGGTGCGGCACGGGGGATCCCGCGGCTGCGCGGGATCCCGGAGGAACGACGGTGGCGCAAACCGCCACCGGTTTCAATCAACGGCGAGGGGGCCGCGCACCCCCCCCCCCACTCCGTGGCTTCCGCTCGGCCACGCTGGCCGAGCCACGGCTGGCCATGCGGCCGCGCCGCGCCGCGTCCTAATGGGACAGACCCAGACCCGGGTCGGGTCGACCTGGGGGGGGGGGGGGGGTTGGGCCGGGCGGGGCCGGGCCCAGACCCCCCCATTTCGTATTATTTCCGTTTGAACGTCCATAACTTGGGCTACGGACCCTTGTGATCCTTGGATCGAGATGGTCGTTTCGGTATATTACACTCAAGGTTTCGGAGAACTTTGAGTATGGCCGGGTTGGTTCGTACATGAAACCAACCGGGCCCTCGGAGCGGAAACACTTATATCTTGAGCTCCAGTCATCCGATTGACGTGCCATCGACTTTGTTGGATTCCTCTTGAGGAGGCGGAATGTTTGGCATACTTCGCATGAGGTTTGGATGTTGTTGGAGTATGGCCAGGTTGGATTGTACCCGAAATCCAACCGAGCCCCTGGAACGGAAAAGCGGATATCTTTCAGACCGGACGCCCATTTAACGAACCTTCAGCGGCGTTGGTGATCACGTTGAGAAACGGTCCCTTTGAGTATACCCTATGATAGTTCGGGGTACAATTGAGATATGGCCGGGTTGGTTCACACATGAAACCAACCGGGCCCCTGCGACGAAAAGGCTAATAATTCACATACTCGGCGTCCGTTTGACGCACCGTCTGTTGCGTTGAGACCCCTATGACGAGGTAGTCCTTTGAGATACTTTTTCATGGGACTTGTGATAATTGGATTATCGAACTATAGCTCATGGATCAGACCATCCCGGAGACGAGCATACAGAGTATGGAGACCGTTTAGCTTGCTGTGCCCGATGACTGCTTGTTCGATTCGATTCGAAGTGACTAGCATAGCCCAGTGGGAAGCACTAATTTGTGAGGTGGCAGACCCATGGCAGATGATCACTAATTTGTGAGGTGGAAGACCCACGGTACTCGATAGGAGGAGTACCTCGGTATGTAATGAGGGGGAGCACTACTGTGTGAGGTGGCAGACCCATGGCGGAGGAGCACTACTATGTGAGGTGGCAGACCCGCGGTACTCGATAGGAGGAGTACCTCAGCAGTCTTAGCTTAGTGAGTAGTACCTCGGAGTTGTGACAGGATCATTGTACACTCTAGAGATGGGCTAATCAGTAGTTATGGTTTCGATAATGAAAATCATGGTTTGAGCTGACTCTATGATCTTATATTTACTCATGATTGAGATGGGTCACTTGATAACTTAGGTATATGTATGGGCATATACCTGGGTAGTGGTTATCCGTTGATTTCATAATATTTGTGTTTCCTCAAGATTGAGATGGGTTACTTGATAACATAGGTATATGTATGGGCATATACCTGGGTAGTGGTTATCCATTGATTTCATAATCTTTGTGTTTCCTCATGATTGTGATGGGTTACATGATAACATAGATATATGTATGGGTATATACCTAAGTAGAGGTTATCTGTTGAGATCTTTCTTTGTGGTTATCTTTGTTGTATTTAGTGAGACCTTGAGGGTCTCGGGGTCTCTAATGAGTATCGTTATACTAACCCCTGCACCAGCTATGCCCGCATCTCATTGTGTTTTTAAAGACCCGTAAAATTGAAGGGAAATTTTTTCTTAATTTTCTTTAGAATTTTACAAGAGCGCGGTTTTTGACGGAACCTGATTCCGAGTCCCGGAGTGCCCGGAATTAATTTCTAAAGTTCGGCTCGGGTACGTTCAGTGAACGAACGAGCGTGAATTTCTAACTTTTGACCCGGTGCTCGGAATTGTAATCCGAGGACACCGATGATCTCGCAGCGCCGATATTTGCTTAAGAAGACCTTTTCCGAGGTTGCGTTTATTTCGGGTTGAGAGTTAGTTTTTGGAAGTTTAGAATAAGTTAAATAAAAATTGTGGATTACAAATTTTTATTTAAACTTGTTTGTTAACTTCTCCCAAAGGGAGTTAAAAGGTGGGACCCACGTCCACTTAACCTCCCTTGGGAGGATTAAGTGTGGTGGGCCCCACACGAACCCCAAACTCCTCATCTTCTCTCAAAACACCCTTTAACCCCTCTTTAAATGTCATGACAACTTGTTAATTAATGGAGTTGTTTTATTTGAATTTCAATCCTTTGAAATTCAATTTTTTAAGTGTGTGAATAAAATAATACTCTAGCTTATTTTATTTGGTTAGAACTCCCTAGCCTTCTTGAGAGGATTTTGGGAGCTTCTTCTTCTTCTTCAACTTTGACGAAGAACGCGAAGAACCTTCGAGCTCCGACGAAGAATGACGCTCCTCTCTTATTCGTAGCCGGTTGTTTCGAAGATCGACGACGCCTTCCGTTTCAACGAAAGGGAACTTCGATTCCTCCTCGGACTTCTTTCGTCGTCTTACGAGGATTCACCAACGACGTACTTCTTCGGACGTAGCTCTTCGTCAACAGAATTGACGAACGATTACCGCGACGCCCGACCTCCGCGACGTTGTCTTCCGCGGGTCGTCGACGATCATCGATCTTGAAACCAAGGTAGGGGTTTGTTGTGGATTATTTATTTACTCTCATTCTTGGTTCTAGAATGATAATCTTGTGGTAAATATGTAAGAGTTATCATCTAACGAGAGGGGGGTCGGATAGCACAAACACGGCCGAATTCCCCCTCCCTTGTTCTTGATTATTATTTTCTTGTGGATGAACGAGATGGCGTGGTGCCGTCGCACCACGCGAGAATTTGCACGGTTGTATTGCGCGACGCCGTCGCGCCGCGCCGTGGAAGAATTATCATGAACGCGACGCCGTCGCACCGCATTGAAGGGAACCGAAGGCGTCGTGGCCGGAGCAGGGCCGCGGCGGAGGGGCTCGGTGCCGTCGCACCGCGCCGGACGACGAAGGCCGCGGCCGGTTCCGGGGCGCGGCGGAAGGAGAAGACCGGCGGCTCGCCGGGCCGCCGGCGTCGGAAGCCGGAAAAAGGGACCGGCTTTCCGGTCCCGTTGAAGAAAAACCGGCCGGCTAGGTGGGCCGTACGGAAGGGGAAAACCGGGGGAATTTAATTCCCCCGGCCATCTTTAATGCCCCCCCATTTAAGAGGGGGGGCCGGTTTCATTAAGGGGGGCAGGAGGCCCCCCCGTTTCACTCAAGGCAGGCCCCCACGAGGGGGGGCCGGTTCTCCAAAGGCGCGGCTTAAGCCGCGCCGCCATCCAAACAAAAGCGGGGGCCTTGCCCCCCGCGCGTGGCACCGTGTGGCGCCAGGCCGCGCCGCCGCTGGCCGGGCCGCGTCGGACTGCCGCCAGCCTGGCCAGGTCGGCCCGGACCCGGACCCCCCGTTTTCGAGACGATTTCGGTATTTTTCCCATAACTTTAGCTATGGACCTCCGATTGATGAACCGTCAGCGGCAACATGATCCTTGGATCGAGACGGTCGTTTCGGTATTTCACACTCAAGGTTTAGGATTACTTTGAGTTTGGTCGGGTTGGTTCTTACACGAAACCAACTGGGCCCTCGGAGCGGAAACGCTCATATCTTGAGCTACGGACGTCCGATTGACGTGTCGTCAGCATTGTTGAGTTCCTCTTAGTGAAACAGATCTTTTGGCATACTACGCCCGAGGTTTGGATGCAGGTGGAGTACGGTCGGGTTGGTTTTTCCTTAGAAACCAACTGGGACCCTGTAACGAAAAAGCCAATAACTCTCAGACCGGGCGTCCGATCAACGCGCCGTCTGTTGCATTGAGTTCCTGTTGACGATACGGAACTTTTGGATACATCAACTCTGGACTTTGTGACAGTTGATGTATCAGCCTCTCGGCTCGTGGAGCGGACCCTCCGAATGAGCTTGCTGTGTGCGGGTACCCTAGTGCTGGCTGCGACTGTGACTGCTACTGCTACTGCTACTGCTACTGCTACTATAACTGCGACGACGACAGTACAGAGATCCTGTCTGGATTTGACGACGACGACTACAGCACTCAGCGATCCTACATGGATCAGTGCTACAGGTCATGTGTGGGCCCGATCCTGTGTGGGTCTTTGCGCTCAGCGGTCCTGTGTGAACCAGCGCCTACAGGTCCTGTCTGGGCCCGATCATGTGTGGGTCTTTTGCAGGGGTTAGTTACCTATCGATCCTTCGTGGGTCCGATGACTTAGATGGATCAGAGATCATCTTTATCGTCCCTTGAAGAAGTATACCTGTGTGAGTTGAATCATGTTTCTTTCCTGTGTGGATTGTGTTGTGCTATCCTGTGTGGATTACGTTTTTCTTTCCTGTGTGGAATACGTTTACTTTCCTGTGTGGAATGAGTTGTACTTGGGCTCGGAGGTTGGAGCGTATTTGAAATTGATGACTTAGGTATATGTATGGGCATATACCTAAGCAGTGTCGGTTGTTACTTCGTGATTGTACCTTTCTTTGTGGTTTATCCTTTGTGGATTTTGAGAGACCTTCAGGGGTCTCGGGGTCCCTACTGAGTAGCTTATACTCACCCCTGCACGGGCTATGCCCGCACTACGTTGTGTTGGTTGCAGACGACGGACATCGTTGATCTTGACTGAGGCTTGTAGAGCAAGACGGTACCTGGAGGTGGACCACTGGGCGGGACGTGCTCGGAGCGGACGGTGGGACCCGAGGAGCAGTGGAGCTATCTGTACCCACCCTTCAGGTGGGATTTCCAGTGGACAGCTCGGTGTAGCGGCTTTTACTTTACAATTGTTGTTTTCCCTTTCGAGTTGTACTTTACTTTCAGTTTGGGTTTGTATACTTTCCCATTTACTTTTCTGCACTTCAGTTGTACTCTGTTTTTACTTAGTGTTACTATTCCTCTTGCTTACTCTGTGGTGGTTGTTTACTTTTCAAAGGCAGTGCCTTCCCTTTTTGTTGGGATTTACGCCTTGGTGCTAGTCGCCAGCCCCTGGCCTATGGAAGGCGGGATTGGGGTAGTCACGGCACGGGCCCCGAGAGCGGGTCGCGACAAAATGGTATCAGAGGAGTTCGGTTCTACCGCGAACTCTGATCTTTTCTATGTGAAGAAATAATGTTTAGCGTATTGAGTGTGGTTATCAGCCCAGGGAGACCAGTGTTGGTGCGGCGGCCGACGTATCCGTACACCAGGACCCTAACTTCTGATTTCCGACTTAATGCACAAAAACATTGATTGCGTGTGTGTTTCAAATTTTTCTTTGTGATTACTTTATATCAGCTCACCAGGTATACTGTTCTGACCGTGGCGCACCTGTTTCCTTTTCAGGATGGCCCCACGACGGCAGCCAGCTAGGGTTCCGAGAGTCGAGTGTGACGACAGCCCACCGAGCGACGAGGCCTCGGTGCAGGGCCCTTTGTCAGCAGTAGCACCGGCGGTAGCTCTACCCGCCGAGCCCCCGATGCTTCCAGCACCAGCCGCTGACGATGCACGTCGCCTCAGCGCACTACATGAGTTTCAACGCCAGCGACTGCCCAGGTTTCATGGGGAGATGGACCCCCAGGAAGCCGAGGACTGGCTGGAGGCAGTGGTACGCGTGTTTAGGCTAGTGAGGACACCAGCAGACCTCATGGTGATCCTCATTGTGAGCCTACTACACGCAGCAGCAGGACGATGGTGGAGCTTGATGCTCAAGGTGCACGATGAGGCATCTCTTATTTGGACGGATTTTGAGAGCATCTTCCGCTCGGAGTTCGTCCCAGCCACCCTTCGTGCGGTGCGTATCCAGGAGCTTCTTCAGCTGCGGTAGGGCAGCATGACGGTCGCTCAGTACTCGGCGAGATTTACTGATCTCTCGCGCTACTCGACAGACATGGTAAGGGACCCATTCTTCCAGGACTGGACCTTCGAGCAGGGTTTGAGACACGAGATCAGGGCATCGCTGATCTCCCTCAGAATACCAACTCAGATAGGAGTACTGGAGCGGGCCCTTCTAATCGAGAGCTTCCTTGCTGAGTCTACACCAGCGCAGCGACCCACCGCAGGGCGGCACATGGAAAAGTCATCTGCAGTAGGCAGTCGACGGATGACTCAGGGGTCCAGACAGACCAGACCCTCAGGTAGACGACCTCAGGACACTGGCTCAGCAGTGCGGGGCACACAGCGCGGAGCTAGTCTTTCGAGAGGCAGACAGTGCTACTCGTGCGGCGGGCAGGGCCACATGGCTCGTGACTGCCCGACCCGCCGTGCCGAGGAGTAGAAGACGGTTGAGGGACCACTGAGGCAGAGGCAGAGGGTCGACCGTGGCGGTCTGCAGGGAGGAGGCGGACGAGGCAGAGGAGCTGGCCGAGCAGCAGGTGGTGGGCGACGCTTTGAGGCTCTGCCACCACCACCACCAGGAGGTCCACCCCAACCACAGGGAGCAGGCGGGCAGAGACAGGCACAGCTCCAGGCAGCAGAGGCCTACGACCAAGGCGCACCCGAGATGATTCGAGGTACTATCTGTGTCTATTCTACCATTTATGCAGTTCTTATAGACACAGGAGCGAGTCACTCTTTCATAGCCACTGCCCTTGTTCGGAGCTCGGAGATTCCGACAGAGCCGTTGGCTCGATCCTTACGGGTAGAGACTCCTACGGGAGCAGACTCGACGATTACGCACTGGTGCTGGAAGTTTGAGCTTACTCTAGGAGGTGAGAGCTTCGGCTGGGATCTTCTTGTAGCAGCGTCGAGGCCTTACGACGTCATCTTGGGCATGGATTGGCTATTTACTGTCCATGCACAGATTGACTGTTTTAGGCGCAAGGTGCGTTGTGTACGCACCGACGGGAGCAATTTCACCTTCACCGGTGAGAAGGGAGCCTTTGCAGCATAGGATGGACTTCCGCGGAGGAGAGGACAGCCCATTACTCATCAGTTGGCTAGCCTCATCCTTGGAGAAGTTGACGTGCGGAGTCCTGGTTTTCCTGCAGTGGTGGATCAGTTTGCGGACGTTTTTCCCAACGACGTTCCAGGGATACCTCCTCACGGAGAGGTAGAATTTTATATTTAATTGTACCCCGGGACAGCCCCGATATCCACTCCAGTATATCGGATGGCCCCCTTCAAGCTTCGAGAGCTACGAGTACAGTTGGAGGACTTGCAGGGCAAGGGGTTCATCCAACCCAGTGTTTCACCCTGGGCTTCCCCGATATTGTTTGCCAAGAAGGCGGACAGGAGCTTGCGACTTTGTGTTGACTATCGTCACCTGAACCAGGTGACAGTGAGGAACAAGTATCCGCTACCGAGGATTGATGACCTCTTTGATCAGCTCAAAGGAGCACGGTGGTTCTCGAAGATAGACCTCAGGTCAGGCTATCATCAGCTCAGAGTCAGAGACGAGGATGTGCAGAAGACGGCCTTCAGATGTCGGTATGGCCACTATGAGTTCTTGGTTATGCCTTTCGGTGTAACCAATGCTCCATCAGTGTTCATGGATCTCATGAACAGGATCTTTCAGCCATACCTCGATCGGTTTGTCGTGGTCTTCATCGACGACATTCAGATTTACTCTACGACTGAGGAGGAGCACGCCTATCACTTGCGAGTTGTACTAGACACACTCCGAGAGCACCAGCTTTATGGTAAGCTCTCTAAGTGCCAGTTCTGGATACGTGAGGTCCACTTCTTGGGACACGTCATCTCTGAGGCGGGAGTAGCAGTGGATCCCGCGAAGATCGAGGCAGTGCTAGCTTGGGAGACAGCCAGGAGCGTGACTGAGGTTCGGAGTTTCTTGGGACTAGCTGGATACTATCGGAGATTCGTGCCAGACTTCTATAGAGTTGCGGCACCACTCACAGCTTTGACGAAGAAGGGGAAAACCTTCGTGTTGTCAGACAGATGTCAGCAGAGCTTCCAGGAGCTGAGACAGAGATTGACCCGCGCACCTATCTTGAGGTTGCCTGAGGAGGGAGTAGGGTACGTAGTCTACTGCGATGCATCAGGGACCGGACTCGGATGTGTTCTAATGCAGGAGCGGGCCGTGATCGCCTATGTATCATGTCAGTTGAGGCCGCATGAGCAGAACCACGCTACCCATGACCTGGAGTTAGCAGCAGTGGTCTTCGCTCTGAAGACATGGCGACACTACCTGATGGGCGAGCGCTTTACAGTCTTTTCCGATCATCAGAGTCTCAGGTATATCTTCTCGCAGAAGGACCTGAACCTGAGACAGCGGCGATGGCTCGAGTTCCTCCAGGACTATGACTTTGAGATAGTCTATACTCCTGGGAAGGGGAACGTAGTAGCCGATGCCCTCAGCAGGAGGACGGGAATTCAGCTACTTGAGGAGGCGACGGAGCAGCTAGCCTCTTTGCAGATATCCTTCATGGATAGAGATGGAGAAGCCTTCCTCCAGTCTCTCACATTCACCCCTCCACTACTGCAGTAGGTCAGAGAGGCACAGCGTGAGGATGCTGACTGTGAGACACGGCGTGCACAGATATCCTCGGGACAGGCACCTGATGGTTTCTCCCTTGGAGCAGAGCACGATGTCCTTTTCAGAGGACGTACCATGGTACCAGTCTCTTTACGAGAGGAGGTGCTGAGAGAGTTTCACACTTCTCCTTTGGCGGTATATCCTGGAGTGGCGAAGATGTACCAGGATCTCAGACGACAGCACTGGTGGCCGGGCATGAAGAAGGTTGTAGCAGAGTTCGTTTCTTGATGCCTCACCTGCCAGCAGGTGAAGGCAGAGCATCAGGTACCAGCAGGCTTGGTACAGCCCTTGGAGGTTCCGAAGTGTAAGTGGGAAGAAATATCTATGGACTTCGTGACTGGACTTCCACACACTTCCAGAGGTCACGACTCCATCTGGGTGATTGTTGACCGACTCACTAAGTCGGCACATTTCTTACCCATCAGAGAGCAGGGATCAGTGGAGAGCTTGCGATGTCTCTAAGTTCAGGAGATTGTGCGGCTCCACGGCGTACCATCATCTATCGTCTCTGATCGATATGCTCGCTTTACTTCCCGGCTTTGGAAGGGGTTACAGGAGGCGTTCGGGACGCAGCTACGTCTGAGCACAGCCTTTCACCCTCAGACGGATGGTCAGACGGAGAGGACCATTCAGACTCTCGAGGACATGCTCCGCGCATGTGTCCTCGACTTTGGTCATAGCTAGGAGGACCACCTACCGTTGGTGGAGTTTGCGTACAACAACAGCTACCACTCCACCATCGGGATGGCACCGTACGAGGCATTGTACGGCCGACCTTGTAGATTTCCTTTGTGCTGGACAGACCCTGGGGAGTCAGCACTTGTGGGACCGGAGATGGTCCAGGCCACGACAGAGAAGGTCCAGGTCATCCAGGAGCGGATGAGGATAGCTCAAAGCCGGCATAAGACATACACTGACAGGAGGCGGAGGCCACTAGAGTTCGAGGATGGCGACCACGTCTTCTTGCGGGTCTCACCTCGACGTGGTATACGGAGATTTGGCCGAGGCGGCAAGTTATCTCCGCGCTTCATCGGACCCTTCCCGGTCCTCTGCAGGATTGGCGAGGTGGCTTATTGCCTGGCTCTACCACCTCAGTTGCACCGGGTGCACGACGTCTTCCACGTATCTCAGCTGAGGAGATACGTGCACGACCCGACACACATCATTGACCATGGGGAGGTTGACGTTGACGATGGGGTGACTTTTACGGAGGTCCCGGTGGAGATAGAGGATCGACAGGAGCGGGTCCTACGTGGACGTTCGATTCCTCTTGTGCGCATCAGATGGTTGCACGAGAATCTCCAAGAGAGAACATGGGAGCGGGAGGCTCAGATGCATGCTCAGTACCCTCATTTGTTTCCCTAGTTTTTGATGTATCATTACGGGGACGTAAAGCCCTGAGGTGGGAGTAATGTAAAGACCCGTAAAATTCAAGGGAAATTTCTTCTTAATTTTCTTTAGAATTTTACAAGAGCGCGGTTTCTGACGGCACATGATTCCGAGGCCCGGAGTGCCCGGAATTAATTTCCGAAGTTCGGCTCGGGTACGTTCAGTGAACGAACGAGCGGGAATTTCTAACTTTTGACCCGGTGCTCGGAATTGTAATCTGAGGACACCGATGAACTCGCAGTGCCGATATTCTCTTAAGGAGACTTTTTCCGAGGTTGCGTTTATTTCGGGTTGAGAGTTAGTTTTTGGAAGTTTAGAATAAGTTAAATAAAAATTGTGGATTACAAATTTTTATTTAAACTTATTGGTTAACTTCTCCCAAAGGGAGTTAAAAGGTGGGACCCACGTCCACTTAACCTCCCTTGGGAGGATTAAGTGTGGTGGGGCCCACACGAACCCCAAACTCCTCATCTTCTCTCAAAACTCCCTTTAACCCCTCTTTAAATGTCATGACAACTTGTTAATTAATGGAGTTGTTTTATTTGAATTTCAAACCTTTGAAATTCAATTTGTTAAGTGTGTGAATAAAATAAGAATTTAGCTTATTTTATTTGGTTAGAACTCTCTAGCCTTCTTGAGAGGATTTTGGGAGCTTCTTCTTCTTCTTCAACTTTGACGAAGAACGCGAAGAACCTTCGAGCTCCGACGAAGAACGCCGCTCCTCTCTTCTTCGTAGCCGGTTGTTTTCGAAGATCGATGACGCCTTCCGTGTCAACTAAAGGGAACGCCGCTTCCTCCTCGGACATCATTTGTCGGCTTACGAGGATACACCAATGACGTACTTCTTCGGACGTACCTCTTCGTCAACAGAATTGACGAACGATTACCGCGACGCCCGACCTCCGTGACATTGTCTTCTGCGGGTCGTCGACGATCATCGATCTTGAAACCAAGGTATGGGTTTGTTGTGGATTATTTATTTACTCTCATTCTAGGTTCTAGAATGATAATCTTGTGGTAAATATTTAAGAGTTATCATCTAACGAGAGGGGGGTCGGACCGCACAAACACGGCCGAATTCCCCCTCCCTTGTTCTTGATTATTATTTTCTTGTGGATGAACGAGATGGCGTGGTGCCGTCGCACCACGTGGGAATTCGCACGGTTGTATTGCGCGGCGCCGTCGCGCCGCGCTGTAGAAGAATTATCATGAACGCGACGCCGTCGCGCCGCGTTGAAGGGAACCGAAGGCGTCGCGGCCGGAGCGGGGCCGCGGCGGAGGGGCGCGGTGCCGTCGCACCGCGCCGGACGACGAAGGCCGCGGCCGGTTCCGGGCCGCGGCGGAAGGAGAAGACTGGTGGCTCACCGGTCCGCTTGCGTCGGAAGCCGGAAAAAGGGACCGGCTTGCCGGTCCCGTTGAAGAAAAACCGGTCGGCTAGGTGGGCCGGTCGGAAGGGGAAAACCGGGGGAATTTAATTCCCCCGGCCATCTTTAATGCCCCCCCATTTAAGAGGCGGGGCCGGTTTCATTAAGGGGGGCAGGCGGCCCCCCCGTTTCACTCAAGGCAGGGCCCCATGAGGGGGGGCCGTTTCTCCAAAGGCGCGGCTTAAGCCGCGCCGCCATCCAAACAAAAGCGGGGGCCTTGCCCCCCGCGCGTGGCACCGTGCGGCACCAGGCCGCGCCGCCGCTGGCCGGGCCGCGCCGGACCGCGCCGCCGTGCCGGACTTCCACCGGCCGGGCCGGGTCAGACCCGGGTCGGGTTGACCCGGTTCAGGCCGACCCAGGGGGGGGTCGGGCCGGGTCGGCCCGGACCCGGACCCCCCGTTTTCGAGATGATTTCGGTATTTTGCCCATAACCTGAGCTACGGACCTCCGATTGATGAACCGTCAGCGGAAACGTGATCCTTGGATCGAGACGGTCGTTTCGGTATATTTCACTCTAGGTTTTGGATTACTTTGAGTTTGGCCGGGTTGGTTCTTACACGAAACCAACCGGGCCCTCGGAGCGGAAACGCTCATATCTTGAGCTACGGACGTCCGATTGACGTGCCGTCAGCTTTGTTGAGTTCCTCTTAGTAAGACAGATCATTTGGCATACTCCGCCCAAGGTTTGGACACAGGTGGTGTACGGTCGGGTTGGTTTTTCCTTAGAAACCAACAAGGCCCCTAGAACAAAAAAGCCAATAACACTCAGACCGGGCGTCCGATCGACGCACCGTCTATTGCGTTGAGTTCCTGTTGACGATACGGAACTTTTGGATACATCAACTCTGGACTTTGTGACAGTTGATGTATCAGCCTCTCAGCTCGTGGAGCAGACCCTCCGAATGAGCTTGCTGTGTGCGGGAACCCTAGTGCTGGCTGCGACTGTGACTGCTACTGCTACTGCTACTGCTACTGCTGCTGTGACTGCAACGACGACAGTACAGAGATCCTGTGTGGATTTGATGACGATGACTACAACACTCAGCGATCCTACGTGGATCAGTGCTCAGGTCCTGTGTGGGCCCGATCCTGTGTGGGTCTGATCGTGTGTGGGTCTTTGCGCTCAGCGGTCCTGTGTGAACCAGTGCCTACATGTCCTGTGTGGGCCTGATCCTGTGTGGATCTTTTGCGGGGTTAGTTACCTATCAATCCTTCGTGGGTCCGACGACTTAGATGGATCAGAGATCATCTTTATCGTACCTTGAAGAAGTATACCTGTGTGAGCTGAATCCTGTTGCTTTCCTGTGTGGATTGTGTTGTGCTATCCTGTGTGGATTACGTTTTACTTTCCTGTGTGGAATACGTTTACTTTCCTGTGTGGACTGAGTTGTACTTGGGATCGGAGGTTGGAGCATATTTGAAATTGATGACTTAGGAATATGTATGGGCATATACCTAAGAAGTGTCGGTTGTTACTTCGTGATTGTACCTTTCTTTGTGGTTTATCCTTTGTGGATTTTGAGAGACCTTCAGGGGTCTCGGGGTCCCTACTGAGTAGCTTATACTCACCCCTGCACGGGCTATGCCCGCACTACGCTGTGTTGGTTGCAGACGATGGACAACGTTGATCTTGGCTGAGGCTTGCAGAGCAGGACGGTACCTGGAGGTGGACCACTGGGCGGGACGTGCTCGGAGCGGAAGACGGGACCTGAGGAGCAGTGGAGCTATCTGTACCCACCCTTCAGGTGGGATTTCCAGTGGACAGCTCGGTGTAGCGGCTTTTACTTTACAGTTGCTGTTTTCCCTTTCGAGTTGTACTTTACTTTCAGTTTGGGTTTGTATACTGGCCCATTTACTTTTCCGCACTTCAGTTGTACTCTGTTTTTACTTAGTGTTACTATTCCGCTTGCTTACTCTGTGGTGGTTGTTTACTTTTCAAAGGCAATGCCTTCCCTTTTTGTTGGGATTTATGCCTTGGTGCTAGTTTCCAGCCCCTGGCCTATGGAAGCCGGGCTTGGGGTAGTCACGGAACGGGCCCCGAGGGTGGTTCGTGACAGTGTTGGTTGCAGATGACGGGCAGAACTGACTGAGGTCGAGTGTTTGAGGACTGGAAGGTACCCGAAGGAGGATCCCATGATGAGTCAATATCCGGAGGTGGACTTCACAACGTGACGATACTCAGAGGAGGTTGATGGGAGAGAGCGTTGTGGAGGCTATCTGTACCTACCCTTCAGGTAGGATCCGTGGTGGATGATCCAGGAGCTGTGCTATCTGTACCTACACTTCAGGTAGGGTCCGTGGTGGAGGATCCAGGAGCTGCGCTATCTGTACCTACCCTTAAGGTAGGATCTGAGGTGGAAGACCCAGGAGCTGTTTCTATTGTTCCAGTTGTTTGTGTTTTCTATTGTACTTTTGTTCAGTTGTAGCTTTACTTTTCAGTTGGGTTTGTATTCTGGCCCTTTACTTTTAAGCACATCTTTTGTACTTAGTGTTTACTTTCTCTTGTACTCTGTGGTGTTTTTTTACTTTTATAAAGGAAATTCCTTCCCATTTATCAGAAATTATGCCTTTGGTGCTAGTCGCCAGCCCCTGGTCTATGGAAGGCGGGCTTGGGGTAGTCACGGCACGGGCCCAGAGGACGGGTCGTGAAAAATTGGTATCAGAGGAGTCGGTTCTACCGCAGAACTTATAAATCTGATATTCCCTTTCTGTGAAAAAATAGTGTTTAAGGGTACCGAGTGTGGTCTTCAGTTCAGGGAGTCTAGTGTTGGTGTGGTGTCCGACGTATCCGTACACCAAGACCCTAACTACTGATTTCCGACGTTGTGCACGAAAAACACTGATTGCGTGTGTGTTTCCAAGAGTTTTAAAGTCAGCTCAAACCAGGTCAGCTCACCAGGTATAAATCGTTGACCGTGTCGCATCTGTTCAGGATGTCTCCACACAGACAGTTAGTTGGAGTTTCGAGAGAGTACTCGATGACGGACCACCGAGCGATGAGGCTCTGGTGCGGGGATCTTTTTTCTATGTTGGCACCCTCGAGTGATGTACCAGTAGCACCACCACCTGTTGGGCAGCAGATGCCACCAGCCTTACTAGTGAACTGTGCATGCTGGCAGAGCGCGTTGGACGAGTTCCAGCAGCAGCGGCCTCCGAGGTTACGAGGCGAGGCAGATTCCCAGATAGCAGAGGACTGGCTGGAGGCGATTTCTAGAGTTTTCCGCCTAGCTGAGGAACCAGTGGAGTGGATGGTGGACTTGGCTACTAGTGTTTTCTAGTGACTGTCCAAGAGGATGGTATGCATAGCGATGAGACTTAGGTACGTGGACCGATGGCTGAGATAGTGCCTTAGGGTATTGTGTTAGCTATACATCACTACCTGTTGGTCTGCAGTTACAACCGGCAGTACAGATAGGTGACACATGTAGGCTTACTGCCTTACATGTGTTCTAACATCAGATAACCTCAAGTTCCGAGGCGAGCCCGACTCACATGCAGCTGAGGACTGGCTTGAGGAGGTGGCTGAAAGTTTTCTTGAGCTTATACAGCTTTTGCAGGACAACGAGTCGGTAGTTGAGTATTCATCGAGGCGTATCGAACATTCCGAGTACTCGATGAATACGATTCGATCAGTTCTTTAGAGCTCGGACCTTAGAGCGAGGTGTGTATAAAGGATATCCAAGTTAGCACTCCTTCTTCTATGCATTAATACTAATGTTAGGGTGCTAGAAAGAACCCTAGTGGTTGAGAATTCTTTTGCTGAATGGTGCAGTTAGTGAAGGATAGCAGTGGGAAAGATGGAAACTGGCGCCTATCTCAGAGACTTGGGCGTGTAAATGTTTTAGGAAGGAGTGTTAAGGACAGATGAGTCTACAGATTAGCAGACGTGGAAGCAGAGCTATGAGAGCAGCATGAGGTGGTGAAATTTTCGACATGTTACAAATCACCCGCCTTTGCAGTCCCTGCCAGGCTCAGTGAGCTGGAGGGCAAGGGAAGAGAGTAGCTGCATGTGGTCAAGAGGTGTGACCCAATGGCTCCAAGAATGATTCAAGGGATCATTTGTGTCCACTACTAGCTTCCGTAGTAACAGACGTTGAAATGAATCATTCCTTCCTTCCACGAATCTTGTCCAAGACCTAGAGTTTCCGGTTAAGCCGTTGACTTGACCCTCACGTCTAGAGATACCTTTGGGAGGAGACTCGATAATCACACATACGCCGACAGTGTGGTCTGAACCTCAATGCAAGAGTTTCGGTTAGAATCTCTTGGTGGCAGCGTCGAGGCCATACAATGTTGGTCCGGGTATGGATTGGATCCACAGTTCATACACAGATTGACTGTATTAGGCAATGAGGTTGTGGTTTATCTACAACATTGGGATGGGATTTTCCTTGGTCGGCGAAAAGGAAAACCCAGGCAGCATAATATGGAATCATGCATAAGAGGGTTCATTCGATCACTCAGGAGATGGCCAAACTTACTTTTGTGCCAAAATTCTCCAGAGTTGCAGCACCACTTCCAGCAGAGCTTTTAGGAGTTGAGTTGATCAGTGCGCCCAGATTGTGGGAGTTGGTTACATAGTTCACTACGATGCATTAGGGACCAGACTCGGGTGTGTCCTGATGTAGGAGTGGGAAGTGATCGCATATGGATCACGACAGATGAGATTGAACAGAGCTGACAGGAAGCCTCTAGAGTTCATGGTTGACGACCACGTCCTTATACGAGTCTCACCTCGATGAGGTTTACAGAGATGTGGACAAGGTGGCAAGTAATCTTCGAGGTTCTGTGGACCTTTACAGGTCCTCAGCTGGGTAGGCTAGGTGGTTTATCGCTTGACCCATCCACCTCATTTGCACCGGGTGCACGATGACTTTAACGTATCTCAACTAAGGAGATACGTGCTTGAGCCGACGCATGCCATCGACTATGGGGAACTAGTCTTTGGCGATGGGGTGACCTTTGTGGGGTACCAGTAGAGGTTGATGATTGACAGGAGCAGATCCTACGAGGATGGTCGATTCCTTTGGTGCATTTTCACTGACAGTACGGGAATCTCCAGGTGAGCAAATGGGAGTGGAAGGCTCAGGTGCGTGCTCAGTACCACATTTGTTTCCCAAGTTTTTGTTGAAGCTTTATGAGGACGTAAAGCTCTAAGGTGGGAGTAATTTAAAGACCCAGAAATTTCAAGGTAATTTTTTTTCATAATTTCATTGGAATTTTACAAGAACACAGTTTCTAACAGCACCTGATTCTGAGGCCCGGTGTGCTTGGAATCATTTTCCGAATTTTAGATCGGGTACGTTCAGTGAACGAACGAGCGGGATTTTATAACTTTTAAACTAGTGCTCAGAATCAATATCCGAGGGCACCGATGAAACCGCAGCGCCGGTAAATGCTTAGGAACACCTTTTCTGGAGTTGCGTTTTCTCGGGAGGAGTTGTTAAAGATTTTTCGAATTAATAAAGAATTGAATAAAAAAATTGTAAAACAAATTTTATATTAATTATTTATCCTAATGGTTATATCCAACATGGGGTAGTTAGGGTGGGACTTACAAGGCCCTAACTACCCATGAGAGGATTAAAGGTGAGGTGGGGCCCACACGAACCCCACCCCTTTCATCTTCCCTAAACTCCCTTAAACCTCTCCTCTCATTAATTGGTAACTCTTCTTAACATGTTTAACCCCCCTTTAATGTGAGACCACTCACCTCCCCCTCTCTCTTCTTTAATCATGCCAACTCACATAATTAATTAAGTGAGTTAAGTGTTTGATTTTTAAAATTTAAAATTCTTGGATTGATGTAATAAAATAATATAAGCCTTATTTTATTTGAGAGAGTTGGTTGTTGTGTGAGGAGGATTTGGAGAGAAAGCTCTAAGCTTTGAAGAAATTCTTCCTTCTTGAAGAACGCGAAGAACGTAACTCTCCGACAAAGAATGCCGACACCAAAGAGCGGTGACGTACCCCTTTCTTCCTTCTCTGCGACAATAGGGGATACATCACATCTTTGAGTACACTTGGGCGACGTCGGGCCTTCCAAGACCTTCTACGAAGAACGCTTCCCGGTCTCCATCAAAGGTGGACACACCACTGTGGGAAAATCGCAAACGACGACGTCACCTTCTGACATCAACGAACGACGCTACCTCTTCGCAGAACAATCGTGGGATCACATCATGAGGTAGGGGGTTTTGGTTCAATTAAATCTATGTGGGTTATATCTTCGGACTTGATTTAATTGTTGATAGTTTTTTGAGCCGCCTGTTATCGAAATAACAGGAGGAGGTCAGACCACAGGAACACGACCGACCCTCCTCCCCCCATTGATGGTTGTTCTCGTTACGGCACGATTAAAGGTGGAACGGTACAATGAAACCACACGGAAACAATTAAGGAATGGGCGAAGAAGCGCGGCGCCATCACGTGGCACCATTGCGACAATTCGAAGGCTCCATAGATCGTTTAATTGACAGCGGATCGTCGGGCGATGACGGAACGGGCCGTAGAGACAGTTTGATGATTCTGTAGTAAATTTCGAGACCCGAGATGAATGTAGGCATAGACGGAATTGAAAACGGACCACCATAGAAACATCAGGGGCCCGCGGAAACCCTGGAGGCACGGGTCACTGGCGTGGCACCGCCGGCGACCGGGGGCGGCGGCCGGAGCCGTCCGGCCGCCAGGAGATGGGCGCTCCCTAGCGCGCCACCGGAGGGAAAAAACTGCCATGGATTGCCGCGGCGGTGCGGCACGGGGGATCCCACGACCGCGCGGGATCCCGGAGGAACGACGGCGGCGCAAACCACCATCGGATTCAATCAAAGGCGAGGGGGCCGCGCACCCCCCCCCCCCCCCCCCACTCCACGGCTTTTGCTCGGCCATGCTGGCCAGGCCACGGCGGGCCATGTAGCCGGGCCGCACCCCCATGGGCCAGACCCAGAACTGGGTCGGGTCGACCCGCTTCAGGCCAGCCTGGGGGGGGGTGTGGGTGGGGCCAGGCCTAGATCCCCCATTTCAGATTGTTTCCATTCAAACGCCCATAACATGGGCTACGGACCACCGAATGATGCACCGTCAGTTGCGATGAGATCCTTGGATCGATACAGTCGTTTTAGTATATTACACTCAAGGTTTTGGAGAAATTTTAGTATGGCTGGGTTGGTTCGTACACGAAACCAACCGGGGCCTCGGAGCGGAAACGCTTATATCTTGAGCTCCGGACGTACGATTGATGTGATGTCGACTTTATTGGATTTATTTTGAGGAGACATAACTTTTTGCATTCTTCGCCCGAGGTTTGGACGCAGTAGGAGTATCGCCGAGATGGATTGTACCCGAAATCCAACCTGGCCCCTGGAACGGAAAAGCTAATATCTTTCAGACCATACGTCCGTTTGACGAACCGTTAGTGGTGTTGGTGATCACTTTGATAAACGGTCCCTTTGAGTATAACCTATGAGAGTTCAAGGTATAGTTGAGATACGGTCGGTTTGGTTCACACATGAAACCAACTGGACCCCTGGGACGAAAAGGTTAATAATTCACAGACCGGGCGTCCGTTTGACGCGCCGCCTATTGCGTTGAGACCCCTATGATGAGTCGGTCCTTCGTGATAATTATTCATGGGACTTGTGATACTTGGAGTATCGACCTGTAGCTTTTGGAGTGGACCCTCCTGAAGAGGAGCATACAGAGTATGGAGACCGTGTAGCTGGATGTGACCGATGACTGCTTGTCCGATTCGATTCGGAGTGATTAGCATAGCCCAGTGGGGAGCACTACTATTTGAGGTGGAAGACCCATGGCGGAGGAGCACTACTTTGTGAGGTGGCAGACCCGTGGTACTCGACAGGAGGAGTACCTCTGCAGGCTATGAGGGGGAGCACTACTGTGTGAGGTGGAAGACCCATGGCGGAGGAGCACTACTGTGTGAGGTGGCAGACCTGCGGTACTCGACAGGAGGAGTACCTCCGCAGTCTTAGGTTAGTTAGCAGTACCTCAGAGTTGTGACAGGATCACTGTACACTCTAGAGATGGGCTCATCAGCAGTTACAGTTTCGATAATGAAAATCATGGTTTGAACTGAGTCTATGATCTTGTATTTACCTCATGATTGAGATGGGTCACTTGATAACTTAGGTATATGTATGGGCATATACCTGGGTAGTGGTTATCCGTTGATTTCATAATCTGTGTGTTTCCTCATGATTGAGATGGGTTACATGATAACTTAGGTATATGTATGGGCATATACCTGGGTAGTGGTTATCCGTTGATTTCATAATCTTTGTGTTTCCTCCTGATTGAGATGGGTTACATGATAACTTAGGTATGTGTATTGGTATATACCTATGTAGAGGTTATCTGTTGAGATCTTTCTTTATGGTTATACTTGTTGTATTTAGTGATACCTTGAGGGTCTCGGGGTCCCTACTGAGTATCGTTATACTCACCCATGCATGGGAAATGCCCGCACCTCATTTTGTTGGTTGCAGATGACGGGCAGCGCTGACAGAGGTCGAGTGTTTGAGGACTGGAAGGTACCCAGAGGTGGATCCCATGACAAGTCTGTATCCGGAGGTGGACTTCCCGACGTGACGATACTCGAAGGAGGTTGGTGGGCGAGAGCGTTGTGGAGGCTATCTATACATACCCTTCAGGTAGGATCCGTGGTGGACGATCCTGGAGCTGCGGTATCCGTACCTACCCTTCAGGTAGGATCCGTGGTGGACGATCTAGGAGCTGTGCTATCTGTACCTACCCTTCAGGTAGGATCCGAGGTGGACAAACCAGGATTTTTTTCTATTCTTCCAGCTGTTTGTCTTTTCTTTTGTACTTTCGTTCAGTTGTAGCTGTACTTTTCAGTTGGGTTTGTATTCTGGCCCTTTACTTTTCAGCACATCTTTTGTACTTAGTGTTTTCTTCCGCTTGTACTCTGTGGTGTTTTTTTAATTTTATAAAGGAAATTCCTTCCCAGTTATCAGGAATTACACCTTTGGTTCTAGTCGCCAGCCCATGGCCTATGGAAGGCGGGCTTGGGGTAGTCACGACATGGGCCCTGAGGACGGGTCGTGAAAAATTGGTATAAGAGGAGTCAGCTCTACCGCAAAACATATAACTCTGATATTCCCTTTTTGTGAAACAATAGTGTTAAGGGTACCGAGTGTGGTCTTCAGTTTAGGGAGTCTAGTGTTGGTGCGGCGGCCGACGTATCCGTACACCAGGACCCTAACTACTGATTTCCGACTTTGTGCATGAAAAAAACTGATTACGTGTGTGTTTCCAAGAGTTTTAAAGTCAGCTCAAACTAGGTCAGCTCACCAGGTATAAATCATTGACCATGTCGCATCTGTTCAGTATGTCTCCACGTAGACAGTTAGTTGGAGTTCCGAGAGAGTACTCGATGACGGCCCACCGAGCGGCGAGGCTCCAGTGCGGAGCCCTATTTTTCTATGTTGGCACCCTCGAGTGGTGTACCAGCAGCACCACCACCTGTTGGGAAGAATATGCCACTAGCCTTACTAGTGAACTGTGCACACTGGCAGAGTGTGTTGCACGAGTTCCAGCAGCAGCGGCCTCCGAGGTTACGAGGCGAGGCAGATTCCCAGACAGCAGAGGACTGGCTAGAGGCGATGGATAGAGTTTTCTGCCTAGCTGAGGCACCAGTGGAGTGGATGGTGGACTTGGATACTAGTGTTTTCCAATGACTGAACATGAGGATGGTCCTTGTAGCGGTGTGACTTCGGTACGTGGACTGATGCCTGAGATAGTGCCTTTGAGTAGTGTGTCAGCTATACATCACTACCTATTGGTCTGCAATTACAACCGGCGGTACCGGTAGGTGACACATGTAGGCTCACTGCCTTACATGTGTTATTACATCAGATAACCTCAAGTTCCGAGGCGAGCCCGACTCACAGGTGGCTAGGGACTAGATTGAGGAGGTGGCTGAAATTTTTCTTGAGCCTATACAACTTCGGCAGGACGACGAGTCGGTAGCAGAGTATTCATCGAGGAATACCAAACATTCCGGGTACTCGATGAATACGATTCAATCAGTTCTTTAAAGCTCAGACCTTAGAGAGAGGTGTGTATAAAGGATATCCGAGTAATTGATCATTCCTCTATGCATTAATACTTATATTAGGGTGCTATAAAGAACCCTAGTGGTTGAGAATTATTTTGCTGAATGCAGTCAGTGAAGGATTGCAGTGGGAAAGCTGGAAACTGGTGCCAGTCTCGGAGACTTGGGTGTGTAAATGTTTCAAGAAGGAGTTTTAAGGACAGATGAGTCTGCAGAGTAGCAGACGTGGAACCAGAGCTATGAGAGCAGCATGAGGTGGTGTACTTTTCGACATGTTACAAATCACCCACCTTTGTAGTCCCCGCCAGGCTCATGGAGCTGGAGGGAAAGGGAAGAGAGTGGCTGCATGCGGTCAAGAGGTGTGACCCAATGGCTCTAAGAATGATTCAAGGGATCGTCTGTTTCCACTACTAGCTTCTGTAGTAATAGATGTTGATATTAATCATTCCTTCCTTCCACGAATCTTGTCCCAGACCTATAGTTTCCGGTTAAGCCGTTGACTTGACCCTCACGTATGGAGGTACCTTTGGGAGGAGAATCGATAATCACACTTACGCAGACAGTGTGGTCTGACCCTCTAGGTGAGAGTTTTAGTTGGAATATCTTGGTGGCAGCGTCGAGGCCTTATGATGTTGGTCCGGGTATGGATTGGATCCATAGTTCATACACAGATTGACTGTATTAGGAAAAGAGGTTGTGGTTTATCTCCAACATTGGGATGGGATTTTCCTTGGTCGGCGAAAAGGAAAACCCAGGCATCACAGGATGGAATCATGCATAAGAGGGTTCATTCGATCACTCAAGAGATGGACAAACTTACTTTTCTGCCAAAATTCTCCAGAGTTACAGCACCACTTCCAGTAGAGCTTTCAGGAGGTGGGTTGACCAGTGCGCCCAGCTTGTGGGTGTTGGTTACATAGTTCACTATGACACATTAGGGACTGGACTTGGGTGTGTCCTGATGTAGGAGTGGGCAGTGATCACCTATGGATCATGATAGATGAGACTGCACAGAGCTGACAGGAAGCCTCTAGAGTTCAAGGATGACGACCACACCCTTATACAGGTCTCACCTCAACGAGGTTTACGGAGATGTGGCCAAGGTGTCAAGTAATATTCGAGGTTCAGCGGACCTTTCCAGGTCCTCAGATGGGTAGGCGAGGTGGTTTACTGCTTGACCCATCTAGCTCAGTTGCACCAGGTGCACGATGACTTCCACATATCTCAACTGAGGAGATACGTACTTGACCCGACGCATGTCATCGACCATGGGGAACTAGACTTGGGTGATGGGGTGACTTTTGCAGGGTTCCAGTAGAGGTTGAGGATCGACAGGAGTGGATCCTATGAGGACGGTCGATTCCTTGGGTGCGCTTTCACTGGCAGTACGGGAATATCCAGGTGAGAACATGGGAGCGGAAGGATTAGGTGCATGCTTAGTACCACTTTTGTTTCCCTAGTTTGTGTAGAAGCTTTACGAGGATGTAAATCCCTGAGGTGGGAGTAATGTAAAGACCCAAAAATTTCAAGGTAAATTTGTTTTTTCTTAATTTCTTTGGAATTTTACAAGAATGAAATTTCTGACGGCACCTGATTCCAAGGCCCGGTGTTCCCAGAATCATTTTCCGAAGTTTTGCTCGGGTACATTCAGTGAACAAACGAGCGGGTTTTTCTAACTTTTAAACCGGTGCTCGGAATCGAAATCCGAGGGCACCAATGAAACCGAAACGCCCGTAAATTCTTAGGAACACCTTTTCTAGAGTTGTGTTTTCTCGGGAGGAGTTGTTAAAAATTTTTGTAATTAATAAAGAATTGAATAAAACAATTGTGGAACAAATTTTTTATTAATTCTTTATCCAAATGGTTATATCCAACATGGGGTAGTTAGGGTGGGACTAACAAGCCCCTAACTACCCATGAGAGGATTAAAGGTGAGGTGTGGAACACATGAACCCCACCCCTTTCATCTTCCCAAAATTCCCTTAAACCTCTCCTCTCATTAATTGGTAACTCTTATTAACATGTTTAACCCCCCTTTAATGTGAGACCACTCACCTCCCCCTATCTCTTCTTTAATCATGCCAACTCACTTAATTAATTAAGTTAGTTAAGTGTTTGATTTTTAAAATTTAAAATTCTTGGATTGATGTAATATAATAAGTTATTCCTTATTTTAGTTGAGATAGTTGGTTGTTGTGTGAGGAGGATTTGGAGAGAAAGCTCTATGCTTTGAAGAACTTCTTCCTTCTTGAAGAACATGAAGAAGGCAACTCTCTGACGAAGAGCACCGACACCAAAGAGGTGCAACATACCCCTTTCTTCCTTATCTACGACAAGAGGGGATATGTCACATCTTTGAGTACACTTGGGTGACGTCGGGCCTTCCAAGACATTCGACGAAGAACACTTCCTGGTCTCCATAAAAGGAGGAGACACCACCGTGGGAAAATTGAAAACGACGACATCACCTTCCGACGTCAACGAACGACGCTACCTCTCCGAAGATCCATCGAGGGATCACATCACGAGGTTGGGGGTTTTGGTTCAATTAAATCTATGTGGGTTATATCTTCAGACTTGATTTAATTGTTGATAGTCGTTTGAGCCTCCTGTTATCGAAATAACAGGAGGAGGTCGGACCGGACGAACACGGCCGACCCTCCTCCCCCTTTGATGGTTGTTCTTGTTGCGGCTAGATTAAAGGCAACACGGTACAACGACACCGTGTAGAAACAATTGAGGAATGGGTGATGAAGCGCGGCGCCGTCGCGCGACACCATTGCGACAATTTGAAGGCTCCGTAGATATTTTAATTGACGGCGGATCGTCGGGCGATGACGGAACGGGCCGCATAGGCGGTTTGATGATTCCACAGTAAATTTCGAGACCTGAGATGAACACCGGCATAGATGGAATTAAAAATGGACCACCGGAGCAACTCTGGTGGCTCATAGAAACCCTGGAGGCATGGGTCTCCGGTGCAGCGCCGCCGGCGATCGGGGGCGGCGGCCGGAGCCTTCCGGCCGCCAGGAGGAGGAGGCGCCCGATCGCGCCACCGGAGGTAACAAGTCGTCGCGGCTTGCCGCGGTGGTGCGGCACAGGGGATCCGACGGCCGCGCGAGATCCCTGAGGAATGGCGGCAGGGCCAACCACCACCAGCTTCAATCAACAGTGAGGGGGCCGCGCACCCCCCCCCCCCCCCCCCCGCTCCGCGGCTTCCGCTTGGCCATGCTGGCCGAGCCGCGGCTGCCCATGCGGCCGGGCCGTGCCGGTCGGGCCGGACTACGCCGGCGGAGCTTCGCCGCGCCGGTCGAGTCGGGCCGCGCCCTGATGGGCCGGACCCGGACCCTATTCGGGCCGGCCCAGGGGGGGTTGGGTCGGGCTGGGCCGGGCCCAGACCCCCCATTTCGGATTGTTTCTGTTCGAACGCCCATAACATGGGCTACTGACCTCTGATCGATGCACCGTCAGTTGCGATGCCATCCTTGGATCAAGGAGTTCGTTTTGGTATATTACACTCAAGGTTTCAGAGAACTTTGAGTATGGCCTGGTTGGTTCGTACACGAAACCAAACGGGCCCTCGGAGCGGAAACACTTATATCTTGAGCTCCATACATCCGATGGACGTGCTGTCGACTTTTGTTGGATTTCTCTTGAGGAGATAGAAATTTTGGCATACTTCACCCGAGGTTTGTACGTAGTTGGAATATTGCCGGGTTGGATTGTACTTGAAATCCAACCGGGCCCCTAGAATGGAAAAGCTGATATCTTTCAGACCGGACGTCCGTTTGACGAACCGTCAGTGGCATTGGTGATCACGTTGAGAAACCGTTCTTTTGAGTATACCCTGTGAGAGTTCAGGGTATAGTTGAGGTACAGCCGGGTTGGTTCACACATGAAACCAACCAGGCCCCTGGGACGAAAAGGCTAATAATTCACACACCGGGAGTCCGTTTTGACGTGCCGTCTGTTGCGTTGAGACCCCTATGACGAGGCAGTCCTTTGAAATACTTCTTCGTGGGACTTTTAATACATGGTGTATCGACCTGTAGCTCGTGGAGCGGACCCTCCCAGAGACGAGCATAAAGAGTACGAAGACCGTGTAGCTGGCTATGACCAATGACTTGCTTGTCCGAGTTTGATTCAGAGTGACTAGTATAGCCCAGTGGGGAGAAATACTTTGTGAGGTGGAAGACCCATGGCGGAGGAGAACTACTTTGTGAGGTGGAAGACTCGCGGTACTCGACAGGAGGAGTACCTCTGTAGGCTATGAGGGGGAGCACTATTGTGTGAGGTGGCAGAACCATGGCGGAGGAGCACTACTGTGTGAGGTGACAGACCCGCGGTACTCTACAGGAGAAGTAACTCCGCAATCTTAGGTTAGTGAGCAGTACCTTGGAGTTGTGACAGGATCACTGTACACTCCAGAGACAGGCTCATCAGTAGTTACAATTTCGATAATGAAAATACTGGTTTGAGCTGAGTCTATGATCTTGTATTTACCTCATGATTGAGACGAGTCACTTTATAACTTAGGTATATGTATGGGAATATACCTGGGTAGTGGTTATCCATTGATTTCATAATCTTTGTGTTTCCTCATGATTGAGATGGGTTACTTGATAACTTAGGTATATGTATGGGCATATACCTGGGTAGTGGTTGTCCGTTGATTTCATAATCTTTGTGCTTCCTCATGATTGAGATGGGTTACTTATAAACTTAGGTATATGTATAGGTATATAACTAAGTAGAGGTTATCTGTTGAGATGTTTCTTTGTGGTTATCCTTGTTGGATTTAGTGAGACCTTGAGGGTCTCAGGGTCTCTACTGAGTATCGTTATACTCACCCCTGCACGGGCTATGCCCGCAACTCGTTGTGTTGGTTGTAGACGACGAGAAACGCTGATAGAGGCCGAGAGTTTGAGGACTGGAAGGTACCCAGAGGTGGATACCACGATGAGTCAGTATCCAGAGGTGGACTTCACGACATGACGATACTCGTAGGAGGTTGACGGGAGAGAGCATTGTGGAGGATATCTGTACCTACCCTTCAGGTAGGATCCATGGTGGATGATCCAGGAGTTGCGCTATATGTACCTACCATTCATGTAGGATCCGTGGTAGACGATCCGGGAGATGCGCTATCTGTACCTACCCTTCAGGTTGGAACCGAGGTGGATGACCCAGGAGCTATTTCTATTCTTCCAGCTATTTGTCTTTTCTGTTGTACTTTCGTTCAGTTGTAGCTGTACATTTTAGTTGGGTTTTTTATTCTAGACCTTTACTTTTCAGCACTTCTTTTGTACTTAGTGTTTACTTCCACTTGTACTCTGTGGTGTTTTGTTTACTTTTATAAAGGAAATTTCTTCCCAGTTATCAGGAATTACGCCTTTGGTGCTAGTCTCTAGCCCCGGACCTATGGAAGGTGGGCTTGGGGTAGTCACGACATGGGCCCCGAGGACGGGTCGTGACAGTTATGTTCATGATTCAGTAGTATAATCTCAGGGACTTTTTCTTATCATTCACTAGGATATTATAATCATTGGAAATATCATATATTACACTTATGAAATTCCTAAGATCAACCCTTTCTTATGTTTTCATTCATTGGGTAATACTTACAATTATATCATATGAGTAGTCTAGATTATATTATATTGTGGACAAATTACTGGTAAATATTCACAAGTATTAGATAAATTATAAAGATACTAAACGTATCATTCATGGGATTGAGAAGTTATTTTTTTATATTAGTGTTAAAACTTCAAAATCATACATATGATTTTTCTCTAACATCCCACATGGTATCATAATGAGTGATTTAGAGTTTTTTTAGCAGTGCACCAAGGGGTGCATGTTTGGGTTTCCTCTGTGGGTATCAAAGTAGGATTAATATAATTTGGTAAACTATTTAATTTATTTTTAGAGATTGTGATACAATATATACAATGAACTAACTAGAGTTACCATCTGAAACGTGTACCTAAAATGATCTTCCACAAACTAGAATGGAAATCATGATCCTCACCAAATGGTGAAAAGCGCCCTAGTAGTAAAAGAAAACCAGAGGTAATGATTTATTTCAATATAAAAAAGGTACATGGAATATATAAAAAACAGAAAAAAAACAATATAATATTACCAAAGGATATATATTTAAAAATTAATGAATAAATAGTAGTGATAGAAGTGAAAAGAAAAAATGAATACTCAAAATAATATGTCTAAATGAAAAGGATAACTAAAAAAAGATTAAACTAATCATTGTGATATTTTTTTTCATTATATTCACTACATGTACTTAACTAAAATGATCATTTCTTCCTAACATTTTAGTGTTTCCATTTTCGACACCAGATGAAAATACCAGGTCTACACACCACCAATGGGGTGTTAAGGGTATCAGATAAATAAACTTAGTGGGATCAAAACCAAATGTTCCCTATAATGTCTCACCATAATAATCCCAATATACACATTTTTTTAAAGAAAAACCTGGAATGAAAATAAATAATTTAGTCTTATATCATAAAAAATGGAAACCCTTAAATTTTCTCACAAAACCAAAACAATCATTGTATAAAAATTTTCAAATCATAAATACAATAATCTGTTTCCATTTATTCAAAAAACACATCAAAGATAAAAATGGTAAGTAGAAAATAAAAACGTTCAAATAGACCAAGGATAATATTATAGCCATTTTAGCTCAGTCACTCATATATCAATATGACTTTTGTTCATTAAATGTCTATATAACCCATGAAAAACAATATAAGGAAAATAGGAACACCCCCAAAAGTGAACACTCATACAATGTCAATCCATGTAGTCAATTAACATTACTCATGATATAGGAATGGGAACACAATATATAATGTGAAACCCCATGATATACAACATAAAAGCATGATCCCATATAACACACCATCCATATAATTACTTAAGGATACCATGTGTTAAATTACATTTAATTTTAAATTAGTTTACACATTTTGCAAAAAACAATTATTCATGATATTCAATCAAAAAATATTATGAAACTCATAATAAAAACCACTATAAAATTAATTAGAATTCATTATTATCTTACTGAAATGTGGGAAAACATAATTTTTCATAAAAAACAATTTAATGAAATAAAGTAGTAAATCTGGAAATTTCATTTTAAAAAATGTTTAATAAAACAATCGTAACTAACCACTAAAATAACATATTCTAGAGATGGAACCACCCTCCTCAAACTCGGTTGAAAATGAACAGTGATTGGGTCACCTAACAAGAATAATTTATGAATAGAAATCTTGGGCCCTATCATTGATTCCCACAACATAGAATTGATTCCATAATCAACAAGTTAAGGGTAGAAGATATATCACAACATAAATCATGAACATCACATGCCAAACCAAAATTGACATGATGTATGATCATTATAAAGAGATCAAATAAAGGATATAGATGGGATTAAATAATTACCATCATATTATAAGAAAATCCATAAACATTTCATGACACCTCTACCACAACTAAGTGAAAAAATGAATAATAAGAAATGCCACACTCACCTATTAGGACGCAACTCATCCATGAATGAAATGAAGCACTGAAAAGAGGGACATAAAATATGAGGAGGCATCCAAAAGGATTTGGAATGATTCCAAGGATTTGAAGTCAAGAATAAAAAAACCAAATGATAAGAGTGTCACATGAGGTGTACTATTAAACATACTGTGATGAATGGATTAATATAAAAATTACCATATTTACAATGTGAATCTCCTATAATGCCTGTAGCATTATAAGAAGATCACCATATGTTAATATTTATCTCAAGTGACTAATTTTTTATGTAAAATATTTTTTTAGAATGTAAAAGGTTTATAGTATAAAATAGTCTTATAGAATATGTCCCACATTTTAATCAAGATGTAATCTAAAATATTGTGATTTTAAAAATATATCGTCGGAAACACCCATAGTGGATCTGATAAAAAAATAATAATTGATTTCAGAAATTATCCAATAATGGTAATCATTATAATAATCCCTAAATGGTAATAAAATTTTTAACTAACCTATTGTAATCACCCTTTTTTAGGTATTTCCCTCCAAGGGACCCCATGTAGAAAATAAGTGATCTGAAAAGAGGTGAGTCCTCTATTCCCAAACAGACATGTCACACTCTCCTCTATCTTGAGAATATAACCAATGTTTCCATACCACTCTATATAGTATAATATAATTCCCAATAAATTCTTTTACCTATGAATATTTTTCCTCCAATAGTTTCTCTATTATTAAATCATTAGGGTCCAACTCAACATCCTCCCCACACAAAACATCAGAGATTTTACAAGTGTGTTTCTTGAGATGAGTTATACGGAATACATCATGGAAACCCATCAACATAGTTTAAATTGATTAAAAATACATAACCTTTCCATGATCCTCACTCACCTCAAATGGTCCAACATATCTTAGATCCATCTTCACATATTTTCCGACATGATTATGATGAAACCAAAGAGAATCATTAAAGGAAACATAAAAATAAAAAAAAAATCAACTGTAGGAATATTCATATGATTTATTTTGATAATTTTTTGTAACTATAAATCAATGTATTTCCATAATTATTATTATAATATATAATAATATTCTTATATATACAAGAGTTGAATCACCCAACATTTCCAAACAAATAATTCACCGGCACAGGTTCCCATAATAAATGATTGAATGAAGTCATTTTAATCGATGATTGGTAAATTTTGTCTTAAAAAAACTCAAACTATTCTAGATGGCTATAACATTATATATATAAGACTCAATCGAATATAATATCATATATTGTCATAATAGAATAATTCATCAGATCATCCATAAATGGATGATATGTTGCACTAAACTTAACATAAATCCACATTGGATCCTAGAGACTATTCTAGAATATATAGGTAAAGATAAGATTCCTATGTTAGAAAAATACAAGAGGAACCCCATTTAACCTCAAAATAATTTTCACATACAATATACCAATATCATAAAAATTAGTGGTGTTCTAAATCAGAATAAAAGGTTTAGGAGTATACAACATATAAACTATAGCGTATATAATATTCATCCCTTGGTGAGTCCATGTAAAACATAAATAAATGTCCCTAGAATCCCCATATCATTTCCAAAAATGTTATTGTATGTTGTGAAAGTACATGATATTACTTCAGGTGAACTTCCTTTATCTGTTGGTATGTGTAACATTGGGACACTTAATCAACAATGTCATATTTTATCCCCACCCACAAAAAACCTCATGTCATTTTGTAACTTATCTTCATAGTGGAAATTTGAAAATATCATGAAGAAAAATAAAATACATATAACAATAAGTTACTCATGGATGTTGGGATGAAGAATTGATCCCCAAAGCAATGAAACCATCATATGGTACAAACCAACTAGAAATGATCTACCCACTATAAAATGCATTTTTATCTCCTCTAAATGAGTCATACTTATTATGATATTTCAGAATAGACTCAATTAATGATGAATATAAATGATCAATACTCATATTGATACTCAATTCATTCTCATATGTATCTACATACAATTGAGGGATGATCCCCATCATGTTCCAGTATTCCTTTAATTCCAAAACATCATGTGGTGGAAAATTCCATCTTAGAGTGTCTATGATGACATTCCCCTTCCTCTATGTATAGTATATATAAAAATTTAATGTAAAATGATATTAATCCCATTTTATATCTCCTATATTTATTTCATTCTGATTAATGTTTTATCTCAAACTCTTTTGATCAGAAGGTACCATGAAATTATACTCAAAAGGAAATTTCCTCTAACACTTAAGTGGAAGAATAACTTTTATAATCTCTAAATCATGAGTTGTGTAATTAATCTATTGTGGTCAAATACGTGGTGCTATCTATTAAAACAACGATCATCTTAAATGGTAACAATACCCATATGAGCACCAGATGCATTAATTAAAACAAGATATGCTTTACAAGACTCAGGTAATATCAAAATTGATGTCAAAGTGAAAATCTATTTCAAATCATTCAATGAATCCTAGAATTTTTAATTCCATGTAAGATTCACCCCCATCCAAGTAAGAGAAGTCAATGGTGATTCCATCAACGAGAAATCCTTGATGAAATAATTATATTATATAGCCGAACCCAAGAAGCTATGAATCTTAATGATAAACCATGGATCATACCATTAAAAACAATATTTTCCATATTTTAACTAAACAATAAGATATACTAAAAATTAATGTTCCCTATTAAACTCTCTTATTCAATAAAAATGATTTATGTTCAAATAATTTATTAAATTTGAGGACTCTTAAAGATTCCTAAATCTATATTTATATGGTTCGAATTATTAATCATGGATAACTAGAAAACCAGAATAAAACATGTTAATACTATTAAAATAATTTTATGTTACTGATGTAATATGATGGTTATCAGAGACATAAAAAAATAAAAGATCATTATTTAAAGGAAAAGGAATCACAAGATATTCAAAACGGCCATAACTTCTCCTAAAATGTGAATTTTTAATAAAAAAATTCCAAACCACAAGATAATGATAACCCAAATGAATATCAATTTTCAAAAACCAATTACCCCCTTTAATTGATCAATCATGCCATTAACATAAGTAAAATGGGACTTAATCATATAATTCACTAAATTCAATATATAAAAGTGAATACACAAAAAATGTGAAAAATATTCCTTATTAGAAAAGTGCATAGGGGAAACACATGGTGAAACAAGAGAGTGAATAAAACCATTCTATACCAATTCATCCAATTGAATCATGAGATCATTCAGATCCATTGGTTCTATACCATTAGAGGGTATCATGATCAGCTGTTTTTCTATAACAATGTGAATTGATAAATCCACCTCCCTCACAGGATGAAGACCTTAAAGGTGATATGGGAAGACTTTGTGGAGTTCCCTAACAACTAAAGGATGTTATCCAATAAATAAAATTTCACCAGACACAGCTGTAATGTTAGAAAAAAAATCATGTACCCTGGGAGGGAATATCTAGCATGATAAGACCATGTGTCTAACTATCCCTAAATCACTTTAGTGATCCCATTGGTATTAAAGAACTAAAATAAAAAATGTTAAAAAGAAATATATTCATGGTGGGAAACTATCCAATCCATCCCAATTATAATTTCCAAAGGATCAATATAAAAAACAAGTAAATCACATATAAAATCTATAACAGATTTCTATATAGAACATGACATACCTTGAAACACATCCTTTTCCTCATTCAAAGTGTTTATTCCAGATCAATAAAAAAGGACATGAGCTGCATAGAATTTTTTATCACATCAATAAAAGGGAAAGCTATTAAAAATTATGATGAACATTTATTAAATAAATAATTCTAAATCAATCATGTATCAGAATAACACCTCTCACAGTAGCTGGACCCATGACAACCACTGATAGAAACTCATCCACATTGTGAAGGTACATCACTCTTAAGGCATATGGATAGAGGGTTTTGAACATTGAGATTATGTCATATTTTCATATGGAACTAAATACCAATAAATTCTATGTGTCATGGACATATCCTAAAGGAATCATTTTAGATGGTCTGATTAGCCTCAAAATATTCAAAACATATAGTGTGCATGAAATGTGAGTAAGGTTTTCCCCACCTTCCTACACCAATATAATTTTAGGAGAACACTATTAGGGGTTGATGATGTTATAGAGTAATCCCTTGTCTATGAAAAACTTAAACAACTTCTACGATTATGTTATCATTTCCTTTTCTCTTATAGCGTGAAATATAAATATTCACTAGGTGAAAGAGACTTAGAATAGTAAATAATATTTCACATCATATTCATATCTACCATAATACCTCTATAAAATATTTAGGTATAGGTATCAATCAATATCACATATACATGTGATTGAATTTATTACCATAAGTCCAATATATAATCTATGTTTTCAACTGGTCACTCACCATCACCTGTAATACCCCGACCCCAGTTACCCAGAGTCGGTGCATTATTACATATCATTGGCATGATTTCAAGGAATCAAGTCCCAAAAGAACGATCAGTTTAACAGTCTTGGAAAATAGATTACATACATGAACATTACATTACACTTTCGAACATACAAAAAAAATATTTTGAGAACGCCATTTTTCCATTAGCTTAACCCGACATCTCAAATATAAAACACTTCTCAGGATTCTGGGAAAATAAAACATAATAAAGGGGTGAGCTCAGATGCTCAATAAGGGTAAATAATTTAGCAGAAGATATAAACTTTTAAGGAAAGATGTGTAATAAAAACAATATCCTTTTAAAAATAAACTTGAACATAATATGGAAAAAATAAATCAAACATTACCATATAAACATGCACATGAATATTCTACTAGTCGAATAATCACATGTAATAACTGATTTCTTAATGAGGGAATGTATAGTACTGGACATTAATTTCGGTGTCAAGGACTCGTGCCAGGATCTAGGGGCTAAATGTAACTGGAACCCAACCTGGAGAGCCTCTGTAACCAGACTCCAACCCAGAGAGCCTCTATAACCGGACTCCAACCCGGAGAGCCTCTATAATCGGGCTACAACTCAGAGAGCCTCTATAACCGGACTCCAACCTGAAGGGTCTGCTGTAACCAGACCCCAACCTAGAGGGCTTACTTTTACTAGTCCCCAACCTGGAACATACTAGTACAACACATTCATCTTAAAAACTGGTTTAAATACAACATAAACATTCGTATTAAAACTAGCATATGAAATGTAAATACTTTAACCATAAACCATGAATGGCATAAAAATTACTCATCCACAGTCAAACATATCACAAAACCATAAATAAAACATGAAAGATTTGTATCATAATAAATCAACTTAAAAGTAGGATGGCTCAAAAGAACGTGCCTCATGCGTTGGAGTTTTTTCAAAAGTTCCCTCCCGTTGCTCCCCCGGTCGGCGAGCCTCAGGCAGCGATCTCATCTCTTCTAGTATTTGACCCCGGCGCGTCCGCCTCTACCTAGATCTCAGAGCTCCCCGATGGTGCTCAGTCTCATCAGAAGGCGTCCTTTCATGAGGTCCTGTGTGGTTCGTCCCGAGTGAAGAGTTGTTTCACGAATGTGCAGCGGTTCTCTACGGCGGTCTCCAGGGACGACACTAGTGTTTCTTTGGAGGTCCTACTGATGGAGTTTGCGGAGGCAGTTTCCTATCTCTAGTGGACCCTAATTGCTCGCTATTTGGTGGAGAAACCTTCATTGCAGGCTTTCAAACGTTTCATGGGATCGTGGGGTTTGCTGGGTTAGGTGTGTCTCTCCGTGATTCATCATCTTTCTTTTTTGCTTGGTGCTGGATTCAGAGGTGGATTTCATCTCTACATGGTGAAAATACCCAAGATCTTTCGGGAGATGGAGTTTCAGTCTGGCCCCATGGTCTATGGAGGTTCACAAGGGAGAGGAAAGCCCCCATGATACGGTTTGGTTGGGTCTCCCTGGCTTGCCTTTACCTTTCGAAAATGGAACTCTTCTGAATGCAATTGGGGACTCTCTTGGTGGTTTCTTGTGTGTAGATGATCGCACCCTCTCTTGTTAAGACATCCTGGTTCCTAGAATTTGCGTTGAGTTGGACTTGTTGTCGCCGCCTCCTGAGAAGTTAACATTGAAGGTGAGGGACGTCATGGATTGTGTGCAAGACTTTTCCTTTCCTGTGTTCCCCAGGTTCTATTCTTCTTGTGGCCTTTAGGGTCACTCTAGGAAGCAATTCAGGAAGCAGATGAGGGGTGGTTCAATTTCGGATCAAAGGGTTTCTTTGTAAGGGAACTCAAATAATATTATCCCAGGAGGTCCAAAGTTTTTCCTTTTGGGTGAGGCTGATGATTCTTCGCTAGCTGTCCAAGCCCCCTTTGCTGGGACCTAGTCTCCCCTTGTTGGGACCTGGTTTCTTTCAAGGTCGAGGCCCCCCCTCTGTTGTTTGACTCCCTTGCAGACAGTTTTCTCTTCTGTGGCCATGGGTGCTTAGCTGAATGGTTCTGAAAATGGCTCATGGACCCCCTTTCTCCCCCTAGGGAGGTGATTTTGAAGTGATTTCATTTGTGGATCACCTATTCAGAGGCATTAGTTGAAGAGGAATCCTTGGGAAGCAGGCCTCAGGCCCCTCTTATTTGTGAGGCTGGTTTGGAGGACAAGATCAGTGTTTTTCTTCAGCGACCGTTGTTGCAGACATTGCGGAGGGGCAGGTTGAGTAGAACATATCCTTCCTCTCCCCCCGCAAGATAGTAAAGGAGAGGTTTGTGGTGTCATCTGTTTCCACATGTCTGTAGAACTAGCTGCCAATGTGCCGAGTCCAGGAGTGTGCACCCAGGCCCAGATGAGACACCTTAGGGGAAGCCAATCTCCCCACAGTTTGAAGACCGATGAGCATGGGGCCAAAGTCGGGCTCCCCAGATTTTAACATTATATCTGTTAGTTTGGAATTCTCACAGCCTTGGTGATTGGGTGAAGTCAGACCATATAGCTTTGAAATTTAAGAAACACAAGTTGTGTATTGTTGTTGTGCTTGAGCACAAACAAAAATCGGAGAAGATCAAGGATTTTAGTTACAAAGTGTGCCTGCATGGTTCCTTGCATGCAGATCTGATTAACAAACAGATATGGATTTTTTGGAATAATGAGGTATCGATTCATTTGATAGAGTATGGAGAAAAATATCTCACCACGAAATTGTTGAAGGGGGGGGGGGAGAGTTTCTTTGTGTCATTTGTCTATGGAAGCTGCGATACTCAGACCCTCAAAGAACTATGGTAGGGTCTTGGGTCGTTTGAACCGGACGACCATCCGTGGTATGTTGTGGGGGATTTTAATGCCATCCTTGACCCTACGGAGAGGAAAGGTAGAGGGTTATTCCCTCATTAGGGAGCTTTGTACTTCGCTCTCTTCTTGGTGGAAAAGGGTCTCCACGACCTGGGTTATTCTGGAGACAGGTATAAATGGTGCAATAACCAATCAGGAGGAAGGCACTGTTGGATTAGGATCGATCACTGTTTGGATAACCACAAGGAAATCACCACATTTTTGAAGCCTAAGGTGAAGAATTTAGCCCGAGGTATTTCTGCCCATTCTCTTATTCTGGTGTCTTTGTTTCCCAAGTAGGATATCCATGAGTCCTTTAGATTCTTCCAATATTGGTCGCGGATCCAAGGCTATTAGAGGATTGTGAATGAATTATGGGGGGCTCTTATCCAAGGGAATATGTGAGTAGATCTTCATAAAAAATTGAGAATGCTGAAACAGGGGCTAATTGAGTGGTCCAGGGGATTACCTCCACCCAATCACAACTTGGAAGGCCTTAAACAGAGCATCGAAAGTCTCAAATCTGCACTGGAAAGGGAATGGGATGCTTTGGAGTTTGAAGAACTTGCGGGTAAAAATATGTGTTGGGCCGAAGGGCTTCTCAAACAGGAACAGATGGCTCGGGACCTCTCTCAGGTGAAATGTCTTAAGGAAGGCGATAAAGACACTGCTTATTTTCATGCATTCATTAGAGAGAGAAGGTGCTTCTCCTCGCCTAAAATTCTACTTGAGGATGGATCCTAAACAGATAATTGTGACACAGTTGGGAGTTTGGCGCTCACTTTCTTCAAGGATCTGCTTGCTGGCCCCAACCCGAGGATGTTTAGTGGGTATCCCAGGGGAAATGCAGGGTTGTGGGAGTCGATTCCCATTTTGGTGTCTAATCGGGACAATGAGGTCTTGGAGGAAATTTCTAGCGAGGTTGAAATACATGCAGGCATGCAGCGGCTCAATCCGGAGAGCGCTCCTGGTCCTGATTGTTTTCCTAGTTCTTTTTACACAGGGGTTTGGGATGTAGTGAAGCAAGACATCATTGGTGCTATACATGACTTCTTCAGAGGTGGAGGACTACCTCAGGTGGCAAGGGCTACAACTCTTGTTCTCATTCCCAAGATCAAGGACCCCTCTTCCCTCACTCATTATAGACCAGTGAGTCTCTGCAACATCCCTTACAAAATTCTTGCATGCGTTCTTAATCAGAGGTTGTCCAATATTTTCCCAGGGTGCATTTCAGTTGAGCAACATGGATTTGTGAAAGGTATCTCCATACATGGAGAAATTTCTATTGCTCAAGAGATGGTTAGAGATATCAATTTGAAAACCCATGGATCCAACATGGCGATCAAATTGGATATGAACATGGCTTTTGCCAGGATAAAATGGAGTTTTATCAATAGAGTTCTATCGGGTATTGGGTTTTCAGCTAAGGTAGTGGACCTCCTTTTCCAGAGCTTCAACTCCTCGTGGTTGGATGTCTCTTTCAGGGGGAAGATTCATGGTTTCATCAAGGATACGAGAGGTCTCCGGCTGGGAGACCCTCTTTCTTCAAGCATTTTTATCCTGGCACATGACACTCTTAGCAGGATTATCAATAGAGGAATATCCCAAGGGGGCATTCTTTATTTCCGGAGGAAGATGAACATACCTACGGTGTCTCTTCTGATGTTCATCTACGACACACTTATTTTCATCAATGGTGGTCAGGATGCAGTTTGTGAGATCAAGGACATTCTAGACAAATATTGCTATTGGAGCGAGCAATTCATCAACAATTCCAAAAGCAGCATCTACATCTCAAATAAAATTTCACAAGGGCGGGTGTCCTTTCTGTGTAACCTTCTGGACATGCAGCATGGGTCATTTCCGATGGAATAACTGGGTTCTCCCATTTCATCAGGTCATCTTCGTATCAAAGATTATGATCATGTTGTTTGTAGAATCACCAGTCTCATCCTTAATCGAAAAAATCAGTTCCAGTATTTTGGAGGTCGTATAGATCTGGTGAATAGTGTGTTGTATGTCATTCCCATCTATGCTTTGGATGCCTCCAACGTCCCTCAAGGTGTGATCAACAGCATTGGTAGGATTCTTTGCAGTTTTGTCTGGGACACAAAGGCTGATGGAAAGAGACACTGGGATGCATGGGGAAGGATGGTGCGGCCCTTCTAGGATGGTGGGATCAACGTGAAGAGCCTCCAGAACATGATTCTCTACATGCATGGAAAGCTCGCCTGGGAAATTTTGGAGGAGCAATCTATTTGGGGAAAGTCCATGGGGATGTTGTGCGGTGAAGGTGCGGAGGTTTCCCGTGGCCATGCTTCCCCACTATGGGTGAAAATTTTCCCCTGGTCTAGACTCTTCATCTTCATTCTCGCTGGATAGCTGGCTTTGGTGACCTCCTCTTCTAGCACAGGAACTTGGTGGGCTCAGTTTTATCTTTCCCTGGTTTCCCAACTCTGATGATATCGCTCAGAGAAGCATCCCAGCATCCGAGGTTTACCAAGGCCGTTCGGGATGGTGATCAACAGGCTCTTCTAGAGTCTATTGAGTTTACCGGTGACCCAGACAAATGTGTTTTCACCCTGGATGCTTCGGGGGCCTTTTCCTACAGCGATTTTTGTAGGCTTTCCTCTAGGTAGGTTCACGAGGAGGGGGGAATCAGAGCCCTGTGGTTCCATAAGATCCTAGTGAATTTTAACTTCCCCACTTGGCACATCAGGAACTCTGCGTTGGATAGAGATGAGAACATCAGAAGGTTGGGTATCAGCTTGGCCTCCAGGTTCCCTTGCTATACCACTAGTCGGGAAGAGAGTACCAACCACTTATTTTTTTGCGGGGGATTGGGCTATTTCTATGTGGCAGTACTTCGGGGGTTTCATGGCACTCTCATCACAAGAGGAGAACATCACATCCTTTGAGGAGAGATGGTTCCAAGGAACGGATAATAATGAGAAGGATAGAATGGTTCGTTCAGTTATTTTCAGTGTAGGATGCTGGAGCTTATGGAAAGCCAGGAATCAAGCAAGGTATGAAGGCTCTGTTCCCACTGTTAGGTCCATTATCACATGCACCTATTTCCTTTTGCTAGACTTAGCCACACTCTTCAAGGACTGGTAGGATTCCCCCTCTTCCAGATTTCTCTAGGTTAGTGTCCCTTCCACTACCCCCTCCCTGGTTCAGTAGGGGAAGTGGGTGTGCTGAAAACCCCCGGCTCTGGTCTCAAGCTGAACACGGATGGGTCATGCATGTTGGGGGTGATGAGAGGATGGGGTGTGATATGAGGACCTGGGGGGGAGGCGATCATGGAGTTTTCATCCGTCTTTGGCAATGAAAACCCTTTCTTGGCCGAGGCCAAGGAAATTCACACAAGGCTTTCCCTCTGCATGCAAGAGATGCTTGATTTAACCTAAGAAGAGGCTGATTCCAGGATCCTTCATGATGTGTTGATAGGTAAAGGTTCCCCACCTTGGTCTATCGCTTATATTGTGAGGAAATGTCGCGCTTTACTTGGAACCAACATCCAAGTTTCTCATAAATGGCGCGGGGGTAATAAGGCTGAAGATCATATGGCTTCCTTAGAGGCCTAGAGCTCCATCTCTACCAGTCTGCTCCCTATCAATAATTTGAAACCGGAGTGTGTTAATTTAATTCGAGGGGATTCCCTCGGCGTGGACTATTTTCGACGCCCCTAATTCCCGAGGTACCTTGGTTGTTTTGGTAGTATTGGTTTTTCTGTTTTGTTTTTTTTCTCTTTATTTGAATAAAAATTTGATTTGGATGGAAATCAACTTCAAATAAGTTTAAAATCCAACAAAGGATATTGACATAAATGAAATCAAAACTACTTGAGAGAAATATCTCTTTCTATTTTGGAATCATTTAAGAGTCACATAATTATAAAGAAAAAATTTATTTTGAAAATATTCTTATAAGATTGTAAGGGAAGCTTCGATGATGTCATAATGGCGGAAAATAGCTGCACCCACCGTATAAGTTAAAAAAGACATTATTACCTTAATTTTTTGGAAAAGGTTATAAAGTACCTTGTTTGGAAAACAAAGAAAAGATTCTTTTCAAAAACATATAAGGTCAAATAAGGGTATAAATGACTTTAACCCATTTTCCAGTAAATAGTAAATATGTTTTGAAATACATTTTAAGAAACATGGATGTGGTTGATAAAGAGGTCACAATAGATAATTACGTATAAACAACCTCAGGTAATGAAGAGATTGTAGAATTAACCCTTACCTTGAACTTTTCCTTTGGTCGAGGGTACGTTTAACCACCTATATAATGAAAATAGTATGTTATTAAATTATACCAGAACCATATTCATATTTATTGTACCATAAATTATTCATTAATGACTTTATACTACCCATTTAATAAATATTTCCATGATAAATTTACATTTCAGGTAATAATCGCTTTCTTTTTCGTACGTAGTTTAAATTGTCATTCTTGATCGTGTCATTTAGATCATGATTTAAATACTTCTAGAATATAAAAATGATTTATTTATAATATATATTTAGAATATAAATATTTATAATATATAGACACATGAAATGGAAAACAACTTTTATGGAGACGGTAGGTCATACCTATGCATAAACGTTGTTTCTGTTTTCATATCGTATTGAATTGAAGTAAGTAAATGAGATGAATGTAAATAAACACACAAACACATATAAATATATATATTTATAGTAGAATTATTATTTCATATATTACATACTTATTAATAATATATATTTTTATAATCATCTTTGAATGGTGAATGTGGAAATGAATCTCATTGTGTTGTGGATATGATAATCCGTACGTACGCACGAGCGAAAATATCATTTTATTGATGAGGAAATTGTATGAAATAGGATGTTGTATCATATATAAATAATAATTAACAAGTTATATTTATTATTTACATCAATTATACTCATTATTATACCCATCCAAAAAATGAAATGTTTGAATAACAAACTACACCACGACGTGGAGACGGTAATTCGTACATACACATGTATGGTGGCTTTGTCATTTATAGGATGGATAGAATAATGAATATGGTAGTAACATTTTTATAATAACATCATATTATATAGGAGATACTGTAGTTATTATTTCATAATGGAAACAAAAAAGAAAGTGGAACTGGAAGAAGAAAAGAACTTGAAAGAGGTGATGAAATATTTACATCTTCTTTGAGTTCTTCCGTTTGTCATGATCAAAAGGGCTCTTTAGGTTGGATTTATGACAAAAAAAGGCCTCTAAGATGAAGGGTGGAATTTTGGGAGGATATTTGGGTAGGTTTTTGCTGATACAAAAGGATTTGTAGCTGTGAATTTTAGAGAAGGGGAAGTGCCTTTTTATAAGAGAGGTGAGGGTCACTTTATGAAATGCTTGAAATATTATTTTATAATAAAATAATTTTTGGCTTATAATTTATCCAAAATGATTTTTTTCAAGGATAAGGTGGTTATGGGTATAAATAGTCACAACCAATATGTTTTAGGCAAGTTTAGGTTACTATTTTAACCTTATCTTTTAGATTTAACTCTTAGTTAAATAGTTTAACTTTTACCGTGTGTTCTTGTATAATTACACTATATGGTTAATAAACATACTATAAACTTCAAAGAGAACCACAAGTGGTTAATTAATGTCATATATAATATTATTTAATCCCTTTGGATAAAAATTAGATTTTTATGAATATTATATTAACCAATAATATAGTATTTGTTTTAAAAATTAATTTATGTCAATTTTGACACTATTTGGTATTTGGTTTTTGTGAAAGTCATCAAAGCTTTATTGATTAGAAAAAGATAAATTTAATCAACCCTAAAATGTCATATTCACCTAGAAAATTCGTGGATTTCATAAAAACATTGACATTATATTTATTTTAATATTTATAATACAATTTATTTGATTCTTTCATTTATAAGGTAATTACTGAATCATCATTGTGTCATAAATAAATTTAATTATTTAATGTCTAAAAATTATAAATAAAATACCATGATGTATGAAATATTTTTAAATTTTTAATTAATATTTATAGTCTAATTTATCTTATGTATAACCCTATATTATAAATTGTTTAGTTATTAAACATTGAATTAAACACTTTTAACTCTTCTTTGAATTAAGTAATAATAAATTTAATAATCTAATCCAAGTGGATCTAAAGGATCAAATTGTATTACTAATCTTTTTTTTGGTCGAATTACACGTATACAATAGAATTAGGATATGTGTTATGGTAAGAATAATATCATTTTACCCCTAATTTCCCTATTTACTTTTAACCATGGTAAATAAAAGTAAAACGTTACTATTCACCAAAAAATATTTTCATCTTATTGAACCAAATTTTTATTACTGATATCATCCATGTCTCTTGAATTATTGAAATTCCACTCACAGAAGTGGTAAAATTATGTTTCATGCGAATTTGCAAATTCTCCTAGGAGGTGGGTAAAAGATGGTGAAAAGCTCAATAAAATTATATATATATATATATATATATTATTATTACAAAATGACCCCAATTAATTACATTGAACATATATAGGTTTTATGTATCTATTTTGACCTAAAATAAATTTAAATAAAATAAATAATTATTTAAACGAAAAGTCGGTTTTAACCAATAACATAGTGTTTTTCACTATTCATCCAAATTGAACGTTTTTAGAAACATACCAAAAATCCCCCCTAAGATGATTTTGATATTCCAAATTAAAAATGAAGTCTATTTTAACAAATTTAAAACATATAATTTACATTTATTAATTTAAAATTAATTTCCATTGTCAAAACCAAAAAACGTATTTTTAAGAAATAATAACTAACAAAAGATTGGCACTTGTTTATGTCAAATTTCAAAGTGAAATTACCTACAATGAAAATCATTGGATTAAATGGTAAAAATATAATCTAATTATACTTCCAAAACATTTATATTTATAGTTTAACACTATAAATTACTTTGATTAAAAAAGTTGTTTTCAATTAAAATTTAGTATTGTTCACTATTCATCCAAATATGAAAGTTATTAGAAAACTCCAGAAATTTATCAAATCTAAATTTTTTATGTCCCGATTCTAAAGAAGAATTTTATTTTGCCAAATTTAATATATAAAAGTTTCAAATATTGGAGTTAAAAATGGTTCACCATTAAAAGGTAGTAAAATTTCATTTTTTTGAAAAATACTTATTTTATCTGAAAAAAATGAATTTTTTCTTACATTATGTCTAGGAAAATCATAATATGGATTATAAAATTATAATTATTATATAAAATTCAAATTTTTGTTCATAATATTCATAACCTTTTGAACGGCTAGTTTGGTAAGTCGTGGTGCGCTTGAACTCAGTGTTGTGTGTAGTGAAAGTTATTAAATTATATTGAAGAAATAACGTACTATGAAATATTGGGGTGTTACATTCTCCCCTCCTTAAATAAATTGGGTCCTTGAAATTTGAAATTGTTCATAAAAAATAAATGGTTAAAAATAGAAAAATACCTTTGTGGAGAACCCACATCGAAAATTGGGTTAATAAAATTTAGTCTTAATAAGATCAAAAGGGAAATGAAAGTGTCACCAACAAATTATGATCTAGATTAGTAGAACATTTTTGGAAATTAGAGGCACATAATTGGAGGGAAAATGTAAATATTTATATGGAGTGGTTGAGGTCACCAATCACAAACTAGTGTAAAATTGAGGGCCTCAAATCCATCAATTCTATGATGATTTAAAATACCATCCGTTTAACAAAACATAAGGTATTTGGATAACAATTTTTTGGTTTTAAGATCCCTTCACTAAAGTTTAAGAAATAATTTATCCATAGAATAAGAGGTATATATATATGTATACTTGACAAGTAGATTTTCATCCTTTAAATAATTCCTACCACAAACTCATCTTTCTCTCCAAAAGATTTCAATAAAAATTCTATTTATCCTAATCGTATAGGGTTCCGGAAACAATGAATTTATAATTCACTTATCAGACTATTTTAAAAACTACATTATACAATGTAGGACATCATGTAGGCCAGTGGAAGTTGATGCACCCTTGTCACCCTTTGGTTGTGGGTTCAAGTCTTGCAGCCTTGCCGGGCGTGACTGGTTGTCGCCCGACCTCTAGGTTTTCCTTTTAAAAAAATCAAAAAAAAATCATAAGAAATGATTTTACCTTAACAATAGAATCCAATGTCAAACTTAATCCATTAAAACCTTTTGAATTATCAAAAATACTTCTTTCCAAAATCATAGTCCAAATTTTATGAAGATGTAAAACACAATGAAGATCCTTTTTTGTAAGAACCCAGAACTTCTTTTCACGTATGTTTTTCCTTTTTGGGTTTCTTTTGGAGAAAAGGGGAAATTATGGAAATTTTCTAAGCACACGCTATGTACTTTATGAGTACATGCTATGTACTTCCTTACCGTAGGAGGCCATGTGTTGGCTATGTAGCAGTAACACACACGACCGTGTGGGAGTGACTTAGAGGCCTCTTAAAGCGGAGTACGGAAAAGGCGAATACACACTGTGTACTTCAAAAGTACACGTCGTGTACTTTCTTTTTTTTTTCGTAAACACACCGGGGCTGCGTATAATCACCGAAATTCTATTCTTTTATGTCTCGTTTGACCGAGAGCTCCGTATAACCGCAGATCTTCGATGATCCCCCGAGCCTCAGTCCATCCTCCAAATCGAACACCGTTGGTTGTGTTGGAATCACATGGGTCCTATTGGGTCCTTGTTTCATGATTTCTCTTCTTTTACAAGTTATTGTGGTTTGAAATTTTTATATGTTTTCTTATATCTATGAATTTATAAAGAGATTCAAGCTTTGACATTCACTTATAGTGATCTCCTATCCCTGAGGTAGGTGGTTTGTGCCTTTCTGTTCGAAGTCTTTGAGTATTATGTGAAAATTCCACCAATACCCTTGAACGGGGTGTTGTGTGTTTACTGTTTTACCCCTGTTGTTTTCCTTTCATGCTTGTATGATTGTGTAGAGGTAATTTGGATATGAATAGGGTTAATTTCTATGATTTGGATGTTTTTCCCATGCATGTTATGTTTACGACCGTTTGGTCCTGTTTAGCCAGTTTGGCTACCGTGCTTGTATTCCATGCCCGTTGTTGTAGGATGGAGAGTTGTATTTCTGACATGCTTGATATGTTGTAGACTATTTAGCAATGTAGTTCTATAGGTTTACTTTGTCCATATTACACTGCTATGCTTGTTGACCTACATAGGGTCGTGAGAACCTGGTGTAATAGGCTATAAGGGGAATTGACCGAGTGAGCTTCCTCAGAGAGTCTTTTAGCACTTTAGGCTATAAGGGGGATTGAACGAGTGAGCATCCTCAGATAGCCTAGAACCACTGGGGGATATAAGGGGAATTGACCGAGTGAGCTTCCTTAGAGAGTTATTGATTGCTTTAGACTATAAGGGGATTGACTGCGTGAGATTTCTCAGAGAGTCTTTGTTTGAATTGTATGACCTGGGTTAAAAGGTGAATTGACCAAGTGAGATTCTTTAGAGAGTCCTAGACCTTGGGGATATAAGGGTAATTGACCGTATGAGCTTCCTATGAGAGTCCTTGACTACCCTAGACTATACTGGGAATGGACTGTGTGAGCATCTTTCGAGAGTCTTGCTTTATCTTTGACAATAAGGGGATTGACTGTGAGTGCTTCCTCAGAGAGTCTTATTATATTATTATGACTGAACTAGAGGGTTTAGGCTGAGTATACTGCCCAGAGGGTTGTTTTTACTTCGTAGGTAGGACCAGAGGGGATGGATTTGAGTACTTCCCAGAGGGTTACCTATTTGAGGTTTAGCTGTTTGTTTTTCTGTTGCTTGATATGGAACTATGGATTGTTTACTGCTGAGAAATTTCCTCTTTACTATTTTCTGTACTTTTACCTACCATATATTCACTAACTGTTAGGCATAGATCTTCGGGTGGTTTCCTAATGGGATTTAATCTCACACCCTATTTGGGTCATGCTTCTGGGCCCAAACAGATTATATTGTTGCAGGTATGGATAAGGGAAAGCTCCCTTCTACTTCAGGTACTTGATTTGTTGTGGAGATGGAGAGCATGGGACCAAGATATGACTTGTGATGCTAAATAGTTTATTTGCTTTCTTTTGAACTCTATTTTAGCACAATTTTATTCTAGAATTGTGACTTTTTTTCCTATTTTCCTAGACATAGGTATCATGCATCATTTTAAATATGTTCTCCAATTTATACTTTTAGTTTTTTGCTGTTACTGCTGAATGTCCATATTTCTGATTCTACTCTTGTATGTATTTATTTACTTCCATTGTGTAATCTACCAATGAGGGAATAATTTCCCCACTATCACACCCAAGGACCTCTCTGCTAGTCGGAAGCCTTTGACATTCAGGGAAATGCGCTTGAGGCCATGTGATCAACCGGGTATGGGGCGCCTCTAGGTGGCATCCAGAACTGGGATGTTACAAAGTGGTATCATAGGAATTATTTTCTATTTATTTACAATTTGGATCCCTAGCCAGGGATAGGATGGAAAAGGTACTTGGTATTAAGTTGTGCTTGGGAGTAGCTAACCCGTGTATAGGGAAAAGCCAATCAACCTTGTTTAAATTGCAATTTTTTTTCTGGTTTGAAATTATTACAGTTGATCTGATTTCACCTTGAGTAAATCACATGATTTGTGATGTTATTTTTGATGTTATTGAGGTTCTATTTCTATTTCAACCCGATGATATTAGGGTATTCCATATCATGCATCATATAGGCACTCGATATAAATCACATGTCATTCATTTTTTCCATTCCATCTAGGATGCATTAGTGATTGCATGTTGTTGTGATATATGATGTGTAAAATATGTATACTATTGTGATAGTTTCCTTGATAAAAATACCTACATTTTGATAAGGTATTGTTTTGTGTAGATATTTTCTTAAATGAATGAAAACATTTAGTTGTTGAGGTGTTATGGACCCTCGTGGACCCGAATTTGGTGAATCATTGCCTTGTTTTCCATGTTATAATGTGTACATGATTCAAAAATTTGATTCGTGGGGAGTGTGGGCCCTCACGGATTGGAATTTGACACATCAATGTTTGTTTATTTATTTTATATGTTTTAGAATAGTTTCTGAGGCGTACTATCCTGAAAAACTCAGAATACATGCAGTGTATTGTTAAGTACACGCCATGTGTTATTCTGTTCGGGAAGAAACTGTGTTTCTTAAGTACACATCGTGTACTTTATGTACATGCTATGTAGTCTCTAAACCGTGTCATAGGCTGTGTGGGTAGAGACACGGGATGGGGAAAATCTGGTGGGAACACATTGTGTACCAGTCAAAAATGCCGTGCAGTGATGACCCCGTGTCTGACCATGTAACTAACAACACAGACGGGTAGAACTTATGCTATACATGTCGTGTATGCCCTGAACACACCATGTAGTCTGACCCAGGTACCCGACCGTGTCATGAACAACACGGGTTTGTTTTACCCTTTCATGTACATACCGTGTCCGCCATAAACACGCCGTGTAGTCTGACCCAGGTACTCGACAGTGTCACAAACAACACGAGCCATGTGAAGCTTGTCTAGTACACGCAGTGTAGGAATTGTACATGCTGTTTAGTATTGCCATAGAAGTGCCGTGTAGATTAACCTTGTAGAAGGAAACGGGTAGGGAAATAAGATTTAAGTATATGCCGTGTGTCAAGCCAACACGCCGTGTGTCTGGGGTGTCACACGACTAATTTAGGTAGGAGTACACGCCCATGTGAATGACTTGAGGGAACATGTCGTGTAGAAATGTACACACCGTGTAGTCATGTTTTGTAAAACTTTAGTGCTTTCTTTCTCATGTTACCTTCTTGAAATCCTTGTTTTCGGTCCTTGATAATCTTGATTTGTGGTGTGTGCTTGACCTTGTGGAGTCATGCCACCGAGACATCCTCCGGTTGTGCACTAGTTTCCAGATGGTGATCAGACAACAGACGTGAACGATCAAGGACTACCTGAAGATCCTCCAATTGTGCCAGAATTGGAAATAGCCATTGTACCTGACATAGGTTTTGATGCACAATTCAGGGAGGTCTTTTTGAGGATGATGTAGACCTTTTAGGGAGCGCCGCCTCCTGCCCCGTCGATGGTTGTTTTGACGTGGGTCTTCCAGCTGCAACATCCTTCCACTTTCTCACTAGATGGAGTAACATAGGCTACTGAGTCATGGATAGATTCCACATTGATGATTTTCGATCATTTAGAGATTCCTCCAGAGAATAGGGTGAAGCTCACTACCTACATACTCCGAGACTCCACCAAGAGGTGGTGGGATGTGAGATCACAGGCGGGATGCTAATAGAATATGGCTTGGGATGAGTTTCGGTGCATTTTCTATGATTACATATATTTGGAGACCTTGAGGGATGATAGAGCCCGAGACTTCATGAGTCTGAAGCAGGGTACTCTTACTGTTATGGGTATTCCTCTCGCTTCACAGAGCTGCAACATTTCACACCAATTCTCAGAGGTGATGAGTTGTTCCTTGCATGGAAGTTTGATGATGGTCTGAGGCACAACATCCAATCTATAGTGAAAATAATTAGGTTGACTTCAATATATTCTATCGTCAACCAGGTGATGATCTCAGAGAGTAATCTGAGTGATTCTGGAGCTGTGATCCAGGGCGGTTCAGTATCCAGAGTTAGTGTTATGCCAGCTAATAGTAGGAAGCGCCGCATAGAGGTTGCATGAGGATATCAGAGCAGGTGGGATGCATCTTCCGGTAGCTAGGTGGTGTGCTACCAGTGTAGGAGAAGCCGTCATATGAGGCCACGTTACCTGAGAGACCCAGTGGAGTTCCGATCTTACGGAATGATTATCACCTTCAGCGCTTTTTCCAGATCTTCCCTCCAGCAGCTGGTGATAGGGGTTCTTCTATGAATTCTCATTCAGGAGTAGCTCCACCAGCTTCTCACCAGTCTAGGAACTGGAGTTCTTATGGCCGTTCATGCCGAGGTGGAGGTCGTGGCCATGGTACCCAGTTTCCCGGTTTTCAGCGACATTAGGGAAGATTCGCTCAGAGTGGTTAGGGAGGGTCACAGGGCCCCGGTACAGGCCAACCTTTTGCAGTGGAGCAGACCCGGTAGGAGAAAGATCTCATACCTTCTACCATTCAAGGTACAATATTAGTATCCTCAGTTTTAGATTCTACTCTTTTCGATATAGGGGATTCCCATAACTTTATCTTTGTTTCTGTTGTGAAGAGACTCAGGCTCTGTATCTTTTCTTCTGCTAATATCTTGACACTAGAAACTCCGTCGGGGACTTGAACAGCTAGTGTAAGTCAGTGAAGAGTGTGCCCTCTATATGTTGGTAGATGTCACTTTCTGTGGGACCTCTATTTCCTAGAGATGACAGACTATGATGTCATTCTCGGGATGGACTGGTTAGTTCCATTGCGGGCAGTCATCGACTATTATCACCGAAGGGAGAGTTTCATATCACCCAAGGGTGGATATTTTCTTCATAAGGGTGAATGGGATGTCCAGGTGAGGAGAGTAGGTCTAGAGTATCATGGGTTTGGAGGAGTTATAGCCCAGATTGCTAGTCTTTATCTGGATGACCAAGGGATTTCACAGTTAGAATTTTATCCAGTGGTGGATCATTTCAGAGAAGTCTTTCTAGAAGAATTATCAAGTTTGCCTCCGGAGCATGAGGTAGAATTTTCTATTGATCTTGTTCTAAGAGCGGCACCAGTGTCCATTACTCCTTATATAATGGATACACTTGAGTTTTAGGAGCTCAGGAAGAAGTTGGAGGAGTTACAGGCAAAGGGTTTAATCTGACCCAATACTTATCCTTGGGGATCGTTTGCCCTTTTTATGCAGAAGGGAGACGATACCCTCAGGATTTGTGTGAACTATCAGAAGTTGAACCAGTTTATGGTAAAAAAAATGATATACCTAGCTGAGGATTGATGATCTATTTTATCCGCTTCAAGGAGACCGGGTGTTCTCGATGATTTACCTCAAGTCCAGTTATCATAAATTGCGCGTTAGACCATCAAATATACCTTTTATAGCCTTCCGGAGTAGGTATGGTATATACGAGTACTTGGTCATGCCGTTCGGTGTCATGAACGTGCATGTAGTTTTCATGGAACTGATGAACCATGTGTTCCATCCATACTTTTATTCCTTCATGGTGGTCTTCATGGATGATATCGTGGTGTACTCTCACACTCAAAGCAAACATCCTACCCATATTGAAATCATTTTGAGTCCACTGAGGGATCATCAGTTATATGATACGCTCTCAAAGTGCCACTTTTGGATGAATCAGATTCACTTCTTGGGTCATGTCATCTTAGAGGCATGAGTATCATTAGACACAAAGAAAGTGAGAGCTGTAGTTTCCTAGGAGCAGCCGAAGAACGTCTTTGGGGTGCAGAGTTTTCTAGGGATGGATAGATACTACATACGTTTCATGCATGACTTTTCATGCTTATAATCACTACTGACAGGTCTGACTAAGAAGGGGGAGAAGTTCTTATGATGAGATTCTTATGACTCATCCTTTCAGGAGCTGAAAGGGAGGTTGATTTCAGCACCGATACTAGTCTTTCTAGAGCCAGGAAAGAGTTATATTGTTTACTGTGATGTGTCAGGTATCGAGCTGGGAGCTGTGCCTATGCAGGGAGACAGAGTCGTTTCGTACAGGTCACAGTAGTTGATGTCCAGGTTAGCAGAGCAGGTCCAGAGATTTTGGTACGCATGTACTTTTGAGTACAACTTTCCATCCCCAGACAGATGGCCAGTCTGAGCACACGATTCATGAGATTGAGGACATGCTCCGAGCATGCATTATGGATTTTGGAGGTTCTTGGGAGAAGCATATACCTCTTGTAGAGTTTTCCTAAAACAATAGTTTTCATGAAACCATTCAGATATCACCTTATAAGGGTTTGTATGGTTGTCCATGCTGATAACCCTTATGTTGGTTGGAGGCAGGAGAAGCAGCTTTACTGGGACCTCGTCTTGTTCAGGAGACCATAGAGCATATAGAGTTGATTCAGAAGAGGATGGATACTGCACAGTCTCAACAGATGTCTTATACTGATCAGCAGAGATGACTACTAGAGATTGTGGTCAGGGATCAAGTTTTCCTTTGTGTCACAATGAGGTTGGGACACAAGAGGATTAAGAGATAGGGTAATCATTCACCGAGGTAAGTTGGGCTGTTTGAGGTGTTGGAGAGAGTTAGACCGGTTCCCTAACTGTTTCAGTTACATCAGATGTACTAAGCTATGTATAATGTCTTCCATGTTTCTCAACTTTGATGCTACTTTTCTGACCCATATCATGTCTTTCAACCCAATGAGGTTGAGTTGGAAGTGGATTCATCCTTTGAGGAGTATCCTATCCGGATTGTGGATCATATTACAAAGGTTCTCTGTGGCCGGTCTGCTCCTCTAGTACGAGTTCTATGGCAGCATGAGTGGGTGCAGGACGAGACTTGGGAGAGGGAGGACGATGTATGAGCAAAGTGTCCAGAACTCTTCGAGGTTTCTTCTTATACACCACACTAGAGAAATTCAGGGACAAATTTCATCAAGGGGGGAGTTTTTAAGAACCCAGTTCTTCTTTTCAGGTATGTTTTTCCTTTTCTAGTCAATTTTGGAGAAAAGAGGAAATTATGGAAATATTCTATGAACACGCCATGTACATTATGAGTACACATTGTGTACTACCTTTCCATAGGAGGTCGTGTGCTGGCCATGTAGTAGCTACAAACACGACCGTGTGGGAGTGAATTAGAGGCCTCTTAATGTAGATTACTGAAAAAGCAAGTACACGCTGTTTATTATTATTTTTCATTAAATGCATTGGGGTCACGTCTAATCGCCAAAATGCTCTTCTTTTAGGTCTCGTTTGACCGAGAGCTCTGTACGGCCACAGATCTTCGATGAGCCCTCGAGCCTCCATCTGTACTCTGAATCAAACACCGTAAGTTGTGTTGGAATTTCATCAGTGAGTTATCTCTTCTGCTCGAGCCTCATTTCATGATTTATCTTCTTTTCCATGTTATCGTGGGTTGAACTTTTTATACTTTTTCTAAGATCTATGACATTATAAGGATATTAAAGATTCTAATTTAACTTATTGTGATCTACTAACCCCATGGTAGGTGGTTTGTGCCTTTTCGTTCAATGTTTTTGAGTATTATGTGAAATTCTACCAATACCATTGAATGGGGTATTTTGTCTTTACCGTTTTTCCCCCTGCTGTTTTCCTACCAAGCTTGTATGCTTGTGTAGAGGTAATTTGGATATGAATATGGTTAATTGATATGCTTTGAATGTTTTCCCATTCATTTTCTGTTTACGACCATTTGGTCCTGTTTAGCCAGTTTGGCTACCTTGCCTTTATTCCATGCCCATTGTTGTTGGATAGAGAGTTGTATTTCTGACATTCTTGATATGTTGTAGACTGTTTATCCAAGTAGTTCAGTAAGTACAATTTGGCTATATTACACTACATTCTCATTGACCTACACAGGGTCGTGAGAACCTGGTGTAGTAGACTATAAGGGGAATTGACCGAGTGAGCTTCCTCATAGAGTCTTTGATCACATTAGGCTATATAGGGGATTGACCAAGTGAGAATCCTCAGAGTGCCTAGAACCACTAGGACTATAAGGGGAATTGACTGAGTGATATTCCTCAGAGAGTCCTTGATTGCTTTAGACTGTAAGGGGATTGACCGTGTGAGATTCCTTAGAGAGTCTTTGTTTGAATTAGACAACATGGGCTGTAAGGGGAATTGACCGAGTGAGCTTCCTCAGAGATTCCTAGACCTTGGGTCTATAATGGGAGTTGACCATTTGTGCTTCCTCAAAGAGTCCTGGACTACCCTAGAATATAAAAGGAATGGACTATGTGAGCATCCTAAGAGAGTCTTACTTTACCTTGGACTATATGGGGATTGACTGTGAGCGCTTCCTTGGAGAGTCTTATTATATTCTTATGACTGAACCAGAGGGGTTAGGCTGAGTGTACTGCCCAGAGGGTTGTTTGTACTTCTTAGGTAGGACCACAGGGGATTGATGTGATTACTTCCCAGAGGGTTACCTGTTTGAGGTTTAGCTGTTTTTTTCACTGTTGCTTGATATTGATCCGTGGATTGTTTACTACTGAGCACTTTCTTATTTATTGTTTTTTGTACTTTTACCTTCCATATATTCACTGACTATTAAGAACAGATCTTCCTATGGTTTTCTACTGAAATTTAGTCTCACACCTTGTTTTGGTCATGCTTTTGGGACTTAAGAGATAATATTGTTGCAGGTATAGATAAGGGGAAGCACCCTTCTACTTCAGGTACTTGATTTGTTGTGGCGATGGAGAGCATGTGACCAATCTATGGCTTGCGATGATGAAGAGTTTATATGATTTCTTTTTCACTTTGGTTTAGCACTGTTTTATTCCAGCATTGTTATTTGTTTGGCTACTTTCTTAGACATGTGTATCATGAACCATTTTATATATGTTATCCAGTTCCTAATTTAATTTTTCTGCTGTTACTGTTGTATGTCATTATTACTACTTCTTCTCTTATATGTATTTATTTACTTCCACTTTGTACTCTGCCAATTAAGGCATTGTTTCCCCACTATCATACCCATGGGCCTCACTGCTAGTCAGTTGCCTATGGCATTCAGGGAAATGCGCTTGAGGCCATGTGACCAACCAGGTATGGGGTGCCTCTGGGTGGCTTCCGGAACCAGGACGTTACATTTTTTCCACGTAATAACATGTGAATACCATCATCATGTTTTATTTTAAAATATGGTAACACCCTGAATTACCATAAAACCTTATTGATTACATTCATGATCCCTTATTCCTCATAGAATAATAGATATATTCCTTATATCCATAAATTTTGAATACTCCATCCATGATGAAATATAAAAACCATTAATCAGTTCCAAGATAGTAAAAAATATCCAATATAATTTTTCCAAATCAACCATATCTTATTCAAAAATTACTACCTCTGTATCAGGACCATATTAAGGTTTATCTTTCCTCTAACCATGTATTTTAAAAAAAATTAACTTGTTGTTGAGTCACTTTTAACAGAACCATATAATCTCAAATCCTCAAAGAGATAGTACTGCAATACAGTCCTCATTTATTTCCATTAATCATATAACTGGTATATCATAGATTCAAAACTGAAATGACATAATTTTTTAATAAAAACATAAGAACACTATTCATTCCTCTTCATCTGTGGTAGTATCATTATTTGATTATTATCCTATAGAATCATTTTCCGTATACTCTGATGACTGGGACATTGATTCACATAGTGTCCCAACTCCTTACAGATGAAACATTTTACATTTGAATGGCATAAAAATAACTCAACCATAGTCCAAAATATCACAAAACCTTAAATACCATCTGGAATATTTGTATCATAATAAATCAACTTCAAACAAGTGTAAAATCCATCAAAAGATGTTGACATAGATGAAATCAAAACTATTAGAGAGAATTGTATATTACTATTTTGAAATCATTTAAGTGTCAGATAATTATAAGGAAAACAATTATTTTGAAAATATTCTTATAATATTGTAAGGGAAGCTTCGATGATGTTATAAAGGTGAAAAATAGCTGCACCCGCTGTATAAGTTAAAAAATAAATTCTTACCTTATGTTTTTCAAAAAGTTTATAAAGTAACCTGTTTGAAAAAAAATGGAAAGATTCTATTCAAAATCATATAAGGATCAACAAGGGTATAAATGACTTTAACCCATTATTTTGTAAATAGTAAAAAAAATTGAAATACATTTTAGGAAACATGGATGTGGATGATAAAGAGGTCCCAATTGATAATTACGTATAAAATGGATTCCACTTCCGCTTAGAAGAACGCGCCTAATGCACCACCTCCCGTTTCTAATTTTCATTCCGTTGGCTTTCCCCCGTCCCGCCCGCCGGAGGTCCCCCCATCTCGGTGTCTCCTACTTTAGTGCTCGGTGGCGTCGTTAGCCCAGTTCTGGCTTCTTCTTGGAGTGGCTCCTTTCAGGATGTTCTCTAAGGGTCATCAAGTGCGGCGCATCGTCCTTGTTTCCCAGAGGTGTGCGTCCCGATTCAGAAGGTCTCATATGAAGATGGTGTTATTTCTCTGGATTTCCCAGGGTGGGCTCTTTTGGCTATGGAGGCTTGACTTAAATGCTCACTTGTGGCTGCGAAGACCCCCTTAGTGGTTTTCAGAATGTTTGTTCTATCTTGGGGTATTCAATCCGGTGTCTAGATCTCGTCTATCCAAAGGAAGTCCTTCTGTCTTGTTCTTTCCTCGGAAGCAGATTTTTTTCGAGCTTGGTGTTTGGCCCCTTGAAGGTTTGGCCGCTGGGCCTTCAATATTTCACGCTGGTCCTGGAGAGTGTATAGTGGCAAGGAATGCCCGATAGCTATGGTTTGGGTTCATCTTCCGGGCCTTCCTCTTCTATTCCAGAATGGTGGGTTTCTTAAAGCTATTGGTGATGCTTTGGGAGGCTTCTTATGCTCTTATACTAGCACGTCCAATGGTGATGATTTTTCAGTGGCCCACATTTGTGTCGAATTGGACTCTTCTCTTACCCTGCCCTGCAAGATTCTACTTCGAGCTCAAGATGGTATCTCTTGGAATCAGGAGGTCCTCTATCTGGTGTTTCCTCGGTTTTTCTCTCATTGTATGTTGTAGGTCCATTCTCTTCCGATTTGTCGCAAAAGCAACCAAGCCTTTCAGAGGCGATCCCATTAGGCTTCGTCTTCCAGGACTTCTGTGCGGGCTCAACCTCCTTCTAAGGACTTGCAGTTGATCACCTCGGTCCTTGTGGTTGCTCCTGAGGTGGCTTATCCCTCACTGATGCAAGGGTTAGTGAGGTCCTCTACTCATGAGGATGCCGAGGATCTCTGCAAGGACTTAGTTTTGTGTGATTCGTCTAGTGGGATCTCTCTTTAGGAAGCTTTGATCCCTGTTTCTTCTGTTTGTATGACCTCATTCTTGAAGCATTTATTGCTGGAGGTCTGTCTATATGGGGCATTCTCTCTTTCTGCTGACCTTCATTTTCAGCCTTCGTTGAGCCTTGTTTTGCCTATGGTTTTGCCGCCCGTTCCAGTGGAAGTTGTGGCGATGCCTCGGTTTGCTAGTAGTGCATGTCCATAGAGTTTTCCCTATGGAATTCATCTAGAGAAACAGTTGGTTGTCCATTGTGAGCATCAGGTGGGTGGCCTTTATCATATTCCCTCAGCTTTAGAGGTTTTTCCTCTGAATGTATCCTTTACTGTATGTGAACCCAAATCATGTACAGGGTGCCCGATTCTATTGGTTGAAGTGTGGAAATTTTCCAGTGAGGGTGTTCGTACCCATTCACAGGTCAGGTTACTCAAGGAGAGGGCTATCTCCCATTTTTAGCGGGCTACTAGTTCTGGGGCCAAATCCAGAGCCCTCAATTTTCCATGATTCCTATCCTTCTATGGAATGATAGGGGTATCAGGGCTCAGGTGAAGACATATTTTATTGTCTCTATTATTAGGGAGCATAAGGTTGCGGCTATGGATATCTTGGAACCTAAAAAAAGTCATTCAAAGATATGGGACAATATGTGGAAGATCAAGATGTCAGGTTTTCTTTAGGATGACTTGAACAATAATCATATTTGGTTCTTTTGGAATCAATCCATGACTGTGGAGTTGGTTCATGCTGGGGATCAATTCATCACATCTAAGGTGAACTCAGGAGGTACCATTTTCTTCTAGAAATGTGTTTACAGGAGTTGTGACCCTCTTCATAGGGTAAATCTATGGAGTGATCTGACTAGTTTTAACCCAGGAACCACTCGTTGGATTGTTTGAGGGGAATTTAATGTTGTTGCTTCCCCAGATGAGAGGAAAGGACGGGGTCCATTTCAGAGAAATGCCAGCAGGAATTTTAATCAGTTTATGGTGGGTTAAGGTTTGTCTGATTTAGGTTACTCAGGGGATGACTTTACCTGGTGCAATAACAGAAGGGGATGTCACCTTTCGTGGAGCCATCTTGATAGATGTCTGGCCAATATGGAAGCGATATCTACTTTCTCTTCCTCCAAAGTTATTCATCTAGATCGAGGTATCTCTGACCATTCCCATCTTTTGGTTTTTGTTTCTTCAGGGTAGGACCATCGAGAGAGGTTTTTCTTTCAGCAGTAATGGGTGTCTAATCCAGGTTATCAGGAGTTAGTCCGGGATATGTGGAGTGGTCTGGCTTAGGAGAATGCTTGGACCTCCTTCCATGATAAACTCTGTCACCTTAAGAGCTGTCTGATTTCATGGGCTAAAGACCTCTCCCAGATTGATAATTAAATTGATTGAGTCTTTAGAGAAATTGACAGCATTAAAGTGAGTTTGAAATAATCTAGGAATGACCAATACTTCGATGAGATCTCTACCAAAAAAGGCCATTTTGTGGATTTGCTTCTAGCTCTGGAAAGGCAGGCAAGGGATGTTTCCAAGATTAAATGGCTCAGAGAAGGGGATATAAATACTTCTTTTTTTCATTCCTGCATCAAAGAAAGAAAGAGACCTATCAAGCCTAATATCTTGTTGAAATATGGGTCCCACACGGATGACCGAGATGTGGTTGGATGTATGGCTTACTCTTATTTCAAGTAATTTCTAGCTGGTCCTAATGGGCGTATGCCCAGTGGTTATCCTAGAAGATATAATTATTTCATTAATGTGATTCCCAAATGTGTTTCATCTCAGGAGAATGAGAGGATGAGTTCTATCCCAGATGAAAAATAAATCTTCTCAGCCTTGATGAACCTCCATACCGACTGTGCTCATGGTCTGGATGGATTTCTGAGATCATTCTACAGGGTCTCTTGGGAGGTGATGATGTCATATATTATTACATGGATCTAGGATTTCTTCAGAGGTGGTAACCTGCCGAGGGATTCTTGTGTTATGACCATGGTGATGATTCCAAAGCACCAGAGTCCCTCTTCCATTTTGCAATACAGACCAGTGAGTATGTGAAACTTCCCGTATAAAATCCTTGTGAGTGTGACCAATGCCAGATTGTCTGCTTATCTTCCTCGGTAGATTTCTTTGGAGCATCATGGTTTTGTGAGGGGTTGATCTATCCAAGGGGAAATTTCCCTTTCTCACGAACTGATAAGGGATATCAACTTTAAAACAAGGGGTTCTAATATTTCTCTCACGTTGGATATGAATAATGATAACAATCGTGTGGAGTGGGTCTTTATTAATAAGGTATTGGCTAATATGGGCTTTTATTCTTGGAATATTGATCTTCTTTTCAGGTGTTTCAGTTCCTCGTGGATGGCAGTTTCTTTTCTGGGAAAGTATTATGGTTTATTTAAGGCCACCTGTGGCTTCCCCCAAGGGGATCCTCTGTCCCCAAGTATATTTATCCACACTCAGGATGTTTTGAGTAGGGTCATTTTCTGAAGTATCCACAATGGAGATATTCTTCCATATCAGAGGTCTATGAGAGATAAGGCAATATCTCATCTGATGTTTGCTGACGATACTCTTGTGTTTCTTAATGCAGGAATAAGTCTATTGGTGGTTTGAATAGGTTTCTGGAGGAGTACTTCAATTGGAGTGGTCAGCTTATCAACAAAGAGAAAACCTCTTTTTTTATATCATCTAAATGATCTCCGAGTCAAACTTCAGATATTGAAGGTAATCTTGCAATGCAACGTGGATGTTTTACCTTGCACTATCTCGGGGCTCCGATTTCCCCTGTTAGACTCTGGATTCGAGATTTTGACTTCCTTATTTCCAAGATTACGGACTGAATTCATAACTGAAAAAATAGATACTTGTTCTTCAGAGGGCGTATTGATCTCATTAATAGTGTGCTTTTGGCGACTCCAGTGCATGCTCTTTCGGCGGTTGCAGCTCCAAAGGGTGTCATTACTAGCATGGAAAATCTTCTGTCTGGCTTCATTTGAGATCCTGAAGCAGAACAGAAAAAACATTGGGCTGTTTGGAGTAAGGTGTCCAGGCCTTCAAGTGAAGGAGGTATTAATGTGCGGAGTCTAGCTGATACTCTCAGTGGTATGCAGGAAAAACTGGTGTGGGAAATTTTACATCAGTCTACTATTTATGGCCAAACGATGAATTCTTTGTTCCATGGCCAGCTCTCAGGGGAAGAAAGGGTTTCCATGGTATGGCATAATTTGGTAAATCATGTCCTTGAGCATCGTGAACACTCGCAATGGATTATAGGTAGGGGTACCATATCCTTCTGGCATCAAAATTGGGCAGGAAAAGTGTTGGGATTTCTGAGCTGTCCAGTTCCTTTCATTTCTTTTCAAGAGGCAAGCCAGCACCTGGGATTTATTAATATAGTGCTTCATGTGGAGAATAAGGCCTTATATGATCTCATAACTCCTTCCCTGGATCCTGATCGCTGTGTCTTCACTACTTCTTCTTCAAGGACTTTTTCTGGTTGGGGTTTTTCGAGGTATTAGGAGCCCCCTGATGTTGTCAGATGGGTGGAATGACCTTCTGTGGTCTAAAGTGGTGCCATCGAAATTAAATTTTCCTTTATGGAGGATTAGGAATCATGCCATTCGCACTGATGATAACATTAAACACTGTGCCATTCTGCTGGTTTCTAGGTGTTCTTGTTGTGCGGCTTCACAGGAGGAAACTACAGATCACCTTTTCTTCTTGGGAGAGTGGGTGCAGGCAGTATGGTGTTGCTTTGGGGATCATACAGGGATTTTTGTTCCTTCTTTGGAAGGTATTTCATTTTTGGAGAGATGGTATCATGGTTCGGAAGATAAAGGACCGGAGAGAATGGCTCGTGTGAAGATATTATCTACTGGTTGTTGGGCGATTTGGAAAGCTAGAAATAAGCTGAGATTTGAAGGGACCCACGCCTCGGGTAGATCCATAATTTGAAAGTCAAAATGAATTATTTTGGATCTGGTTTTCCTCTTCCCCTCCTGGCGTGATGCCCCATCCTTCAGCTGGATGCGATCACAATCCCATGGAGTCCAATCGACAGTTTCTAGAGGTTCTTAGGTTCGCTGGTCTCCACCCTCTAGAGGGCTCAAACTCTATTCTGATGGGCCCAGTTCATCGGGGGCCGTGCGTGGAGGCGGTGTGGTGTGGGACCAGTGGGGCTTGGCCTTCATGGAGTTTTCCTCTCGGTTAGGGTATGGCTCCTCCCTCCAGGAGGAAGCCAAATCCATGTTGATATGTATTACCCTCTGCCTTTAGAAGGATATTGAGATTGCTGAGGTTGAAACTAATTTGAAAATTCTTCATTATTCCCTCAAAGACATTTTTCCTCCTCCTTGGTCCGTCTTCTATATTATCAACAAGTGAAAGGTTATGATGTCTAATGGTACCAAAATCAGTCATGTATGGCACGAGGGTAACCATGTGGCGGATCACCTTATTTCTTTGAATGTTCTGGGCTCTAACCCCATCTGGCTGCATGATTTTTTCTCTTGGAAACCCAAAGGGGTCAATCTGATTAGAGGGGATGCCCTTGGTTTTCACTACTTAATTCCCCCTTAGGCTGTTTTTTCTGTGTTTTCTGTTTGTTTTTGTATTGATTGTGTTTTTTTCTCAATAAAAAGTGATGTAATGATGACGTATAAACAACCTTGGATAATGAAAAGATTATAAAATTAACCCTTATATTGTGCTTTTCATTTGGTCGAGGGTATGCTTAACCACATGTATAATTAAAATAGTATGTTATTAAATTATAAAAGAACCATATTCATAATTATTATACCATACATGATTCATTTATGACTTTATACTACCCATTTAATAAATATTTCCATGATAAATTAATATTTCAGGTAATAATCGCTTTCTTTTTCATACGTAGTTTAACTTGTTATTCTTGATCATGTCATTTAGATCATGATTTAAATAATTCCAATATATAAAAATTATTTATATATCATATATATTTAGAATATAAATATGTATAATAGATAGATATATGAAATGGAAAACACCATTTATGGAGATGGTATGCCGTACGTACGCATAAACGATGTTTCTATTTTCATATCATATTGAATGGAAGTAAGTGAATGATATGAATGTAAATACATACATACATATATAAATATATTTTCATTAGAATTATTATGTCATATATTACATACTTATTAATAATATATATTTTTATAATCATCGTTGAATGGTGAACGTGGAAATGAATCTCATCGCGTCGTGGAGACGGTAATCCGTACGTACACATGAGCAAAAATATCATTATATTGATGATGAAATTATATGAAATAGGATAGTATATCATATATAAAAAATAATTAACATGTTATATTTATTATTTACATCAATTATACTCATTATTATACCTATCCCAATAATGAAATGTTTGAATAACAAACTACATCATGACGTGGAGACGGTAATCCGTATGTACACATGTATAGTGAATTTGTCATTTATAGGATAGATAGAATAATGAATATGGTTGTACAATTTTTATAATAAAATCACAGTATATATGAGATTCTAGATTTATTATTCTATAATGGAAACAACAAAGAAATAGGACGTGGAAGAAGAAAAGAACTTGAATGTGGTGACGAAATATTTACCTCTTCTTTGCGTTCTTCCTTTTGACTTGATCACAAGGGCTCCTTTGGTTGTATTTAGACCAAATTAAGGACTCTAGAATGAATGGAGGAATGTTGGGATGATATTTGGTCATGTATTGGCTTATCCAAATGGATTTGGAGGTGTGAAGATGAGAGAATGGGATGTTCGCTTTTATAAGAGAGGTGATGGTCACTTTAGGAAAAGATTGAAATAGTATTTTATAATAAACTAATTTTTGGTTTGTAATGACTAAAAAATGACTTATGTTGAGGATAAGGTGGTAATGGTTCGAAATAATCTCATCAAATTGGTTTTAGACAAGTTTAGGTCACCATTTTGACCTTATCGTTTAGATTTAACTCTTAGTTAAATAGTTTAACTTTGACCGTTTCTTTTTGTATTCTTACACTATATGGTTAATAAACATACGATAAACTCCCAAGAGAACCTAAATTGGTTAATTAATGACATATATAATATTATTTAAGCCTTTTGGAAGAACCATGTATTTTTAGGAATATTATATCAACCAATAATATAATATTTGTTTTAAAAATTAATTTATGTCAATTTTCCCACTATTTAGTATTCGGTTTTTGTGAAAGTAATCACAACATTATTTCTTCAAAAAAGATAATTTAAATCAACACTAACATGTCATATTCACCTAGAAAATTCTTTTATGTCATAAAAACCTTTAAATTAAATTTATTTTAATATTTATTATACCATTTATTTGATTCTTTCATTAATAAGGTAATTACTGAATCATCATTGTGTCATAAATAAATTTAATTATTTAATGTATAAAAATTATAAATAAAATACCATGATGTAAGAAATCTATTTATATTTCTAATTAATATTTATATTCGAATTTATCTTATGTATAACAATATATTATAAATGGTTTAGTTATTAAACATTGAATTTAACACGTTTTACTCTTCTTTTAATTAAATAATAATAAATGCCCTAATATAATACAAGTGGACCTAAAAGATCATATTTTATTACTAAGGTTTCTTTTTTTCTAATTACAATTATCCAATATAATTAGGAAATGTGTTAGGCTAAAAATAATATCATTTTACCATTAATTACACTATTTACATTTAACTGTGGTAAATAAAAGTAAAAAGTTACTCTTCACCTGAAATTTTTTTCATCCCATTGAACCAAATTATTCTTACTGATATCAACCATGTCTCTCTGTTTTTTGAAATTCCACTAATTGAAGTGGTAAAATTACGTTTTATGCAAATTTGAAAATTCTCCTAGGAGGTGGGTAAAAGATGGTGAAAAGTTCAATAAATTTTTATATATCTAATATTATTAAAAAATGACTCCAATTAATTAAATTGAACATATATAGGTATTATGTATCTATTTTTACCTAAAATAAATCTAAATAAAATAAATAATTATTTAAATGAAATGTCAGTTTTAAGCAATAACACAGTGTTTTTCACTATTCATCAAAAATTGAATGTTTTCATAAAAATACTATAAATATACCCTAAGATAATTTTGATATTAAAAATTCAGAAATGAATTTTATTTTACAACATTAAAAAAATTGAAATTTCATTTATTAATTTAAAATTAATTTCTATTGTGAAAGCAATAAAAGCGTATTTTTAAGAAATAATAACTACCAAAAGATTGAGACTTGTTTATGTCCAATTTCAAATTGAAATTACTTCCGATGACCAATATAGGATTAAATGGTAAAAATATAATATAATATATTTCTAAACCATTAATATTTATAATTTAACACTATAAATTATTTTGATTAAAAAATTTGTTTTCAGTTAAAATTTATTATTTCTCACTATTCACAAAAATATGAAAGTTATCAGAAAAAATCCAAAAATTTATCAAAACTAAATTTTTATGTCTTGATTCTAAAGAAGAATTTTATTTTGTCAAATTTAATATATAAAAGTTTCAAATATTGGATTTAAAAAGGGTTCTCCATTAAATGGTGGTAAAATGTCATTTTTTGAAAAATATTTCTTTTATCTGAAAAAAATGAATTTGTTCTTACATTATGTACAAGAAACTCATAATATGGATTCTAAAATTATAAGGATTATATAAAATTAATTATTCAGTTAATACTATTCATAATTGCTTTTGAATGGCTAATTTGGTAAGTCGTGGTGCGGTTGAACTCAATGTTGTGTGTATTATAAGTTATTGAATTATATTGAAGAAATAATGTACTATGAAATCTTGGGGTGTTACATCACCAGTAGATAAAAATGAACTATCTTCACAAACCAATGAATTCACTATGAATCCATGAACTACGCATAATCCAAATGGGGTATCACTAAATAGTTTTCTATGATCAGATATTCTACTAAGAAAAAATGAAATAGGAATATTTTGAAACCCTTCCAGTCGAAGCCCACATGATGATAATTCTATACAATGGAATACCACCTCTACATACTAGGTCACACAATATTGAACACTATGCAATTTACCTTGAAATCCTCAAGTGTATCTAATAATTCAATTACATAAGCTATGATCTACATAATTTCCTCCTCCTACCATGGTTCATTCATAGCTCTAATGGATGGGTGATTATCATGTATAAAATCTTGAGATTAGGATCTATCACCTCTAGCTACTCATTATGCCTCAAACACTAGGTTATGAACTCATGGTATGTTCTGGTCCAAGGAACAATCTTCCTAAAAGATATCATTAAAAAATTCTGATCCATAAGAGGATTCCATAGAGGATAATATATCACTACACCTTCTTATATAATCCATTGAAGACATCTCTAAGGAATACTAATACAAACAAAAATATGTAGAATATGATAAGAAAACAATAAAATAAAGATTCAAAATATAAAATCATATGTCAAAACTATTTTTAAATTAAAAACACTAGAAAAGAGACATGTATCCAAATATCCCATGGTAATGTGATTCTCCTCAGACTAAAAGCTATCAGGGAACAAATTTCAATATACCTATCAAGTTCCTAATGTACTTTATCATGAAAGAAAACATAACATGACTGAAAATAACCATCATTTGATTCATTTTTTAAATGAATCAACCTATATTACTCTTAGAAACATGTACCCAAACTAATAAACCACATAATTAAAGGGTATTCTTGATGTATCAACCAGAATCAAAAAAAAAACTAAAGGAATTTTTTTTACCCAACCTAAAATAAGACACATGAAATATTTAAACAATATAAAGGATCATAATAATATAACTAAATGACTCATATTTTATATAAAAATCAAATTACAGGTATCAAGACAACACAAATGAAACAAAACTAAACAATAAATAACATGTCTGACTTCATCATCCTAAATGCCAAATACTCCATGTGGTTATATGGGAATTGTCCCACCATATCACCAATATATACCTATAACCACAGTTAATTATACTCAATATATCACTATTGCTCATCATAATTCCATCCATTACATGGAAATACTAGGTATTCACATGCTGAAGTATTGCTCATTGTGTGAGATATACATGAATAATGTAATACAAATGAGGTGTTCCATTTCACATCTATGTACAACAATAACAATATTAAAAGACATTTAGAAAAAAAAGGATTTATAAAAAATAAATTATCTCTATAAAAAATATAATAAGACACATCCCCTATTACTATAATTCCAAAATAAGAAATTTAAAAATAGTTTTAATACATAATTGTATGTTCAAATTATCATTTTTACTAAAATAATAATATAAATTTATATATATTATGAATCCAAATACCAATGGAAAAAGAACTAGGGATGTTATCACCACTAAGTTACCTCATCCACTCGTAAATCAATTTGAGTACTATGTACTACAAGTTCCTATAACCCATAAACATATATCCAGTTAATAGAGGAAAACAACTAAAAACTAACCCCTGTAATTTCAAGTTATTATTCCAAATTCATCTCACAATAGGATTAGTTAGACAACCCCTAAAGTAAACCCTACTATAATACAAAAAAGGACAACCCCAAATACCCCACCATGAACCTATGTACCCATGGATACCATGTGTATCATTTCAAATTATTTTATTATGGGTATAAAAATTTCTTAATAAAATTTAAAACGCCATATTTTACATGAAAATGTATAGTGAATCCAATTTCACAGTCCCATTTAAAATTATTTTAAAATTATCCTTCATTCAACCATACACCTAGAAAACCATATTTTCTTTAAGACCCAAATTACCAACAAAAAGTAATAAATTATTCTATTTAATTTAGAATATCTTTTTAAAAAATAAGATCAATCATCACTTCATATATAGAAACACACCCAAAGAAATAGGATCCATAACCCAGGATACACCTAGATCAACCAACTAATGTCTTTTCATCAATTTCAACAACATAGAATTGATTTAAAAACAAACATTTCTTAATGAGGATAGATCATAACATAACTCATGAAATCCAATCTACCCACCACTAACATCATGAAAAAATTACTCTGTAAGAATAAAAAACAATGGATCTTAAGGTGATCAAAAAATAACCATCATATAATCACTATATCAACAATCCAAACATAACACTAATCCCCAAAACAATATAAACTATGAATTAGAAAGGCTGATATCACCCATAAAGTAGAAACACAACAAATCCAAAATAGAGTATTGATCAAATGGTCTTATTGGAGTAGGATACACCCAAAACCACATGGAAGGATATATTGGGTTCATGGAATGGAAGGAAAAACTAAATGAGAAGATGGTCACCTGAGCTATGTAATAAAAATTGCTGGTCTGAATTGATTTACTTCCAAAATCCAACTTTATAATGTAAATATCCCATAAATTGTTTAAAATGAAAACCATGTCACATCAGGTTAATTTTTATCATGAGTAAAAAATTAATAATGTAAAATCTATATTTACAACATAACGAGTTTATGGACTGAAAATTTTTGATAGCTTGTACCACAAGACTTACATACATTGTATGTTTATGTTATACAATATATAAACATCTTACATGAATATCTCAACCCAAGATCTTTTGAAAAAAATAAATTAATGAAACCTAGAACCCTAATAACCTAAGAAATATTCTCTCACTTACACAATGATCATACCTTTTTAACCAGGATGATATTATAAATTTATTGAAAACTATATAGATTAGTATATTTATTGGAAAACATCATGGACTTTCGAAAATTTTCGATATAGTGGTTATTCAAGAAATTTCATCCCAGAATAGGTATATGAATTGGGATATGTTTCTATAATACATTCAACTTTTTCAAATGTCCATTAAATTTATTAATTTATTATCAACACAATCAATAATGTCTTGTACGATGATTGTGCATTGGACTGAAAACTAGATCAATCCTCTCAAGGAATATTATTTGATTAATTTCATAATATTTTTAAGCTATTATTATGAATTTATAATGATATATAATTTGTTAAGTAATATGAGATAACATAACCTAAATAATCCTAGATTTAACTTGGAGATATTCAGGTTAAAAACCATATAATGTAATAATTTTGATGTGTATGGCAATTTGATGTTATATTTTCCATGAAATTGTTTTAAAATAACTATTTTACAAGTTTAATTGGTTATAAATCATGTCAATTTTGTTTGAAATTAGTATTAAAAAATTCCTTAAGGAACAATGTTAAAAATTTATATCATGTAAAAATGGAGATTTTACCAATGATCAATATACCCAGAATAGATATGGAGTGATAAATCTAATGATTATTCCAAACTACCAATCCTGAAATATAATTAATAATGTGATAATATTTTAGTATTGATACACACCAATGAAGAAAGTAATGGATTCTATTTTCATTGAAAGTGACGATGATGATAAAGGACGCATGAAAAGTTTTTCTTCATGTAAAAAATATGGGAAGAGGACAAAGGGGAATGAATCAACAGATCTTGATGTTTTTTATGTATGTTAAAAGTTGAAATTGATAATAAAATTTTAGAGGAAAAATGGAAAATTTCAATTAACACAATGGATGAAAATATTGTTTATCCTATGGTACTATTGAATTTTTAATGTCTATAATGTTGTAATCATGAGAATCATACATGAAAAAGTCCCAATCAAAATGAATAAAATAGAATATAGGCATGAAAATATTATAAAACCAAGAGAACAATTATTGTTTTTCTACCACAAATACTGATGTGGGTCACTAAATTTACAAGGAGTATGGAAAAACAATAAACTAATAATAAATTATGTTTTTTGGTTATATTTTATTCATCCAACTAATTGATATCATGCATATTAAAAATTATCATCAAATCATATACCTAATGAGTAGATGTTGAATTTATAATATTTAAATCTAGTGGTACAATCTCCATTTCCAAATATTATTTTTATGTGATGGGATTTTCAAAAATCATATTTTTCCTTGTTTTGATAAATATAATGTTTTTTAGAATGCATTAGTGTACTAATCAAAGATGAAAAATTATTTTGATTTAAGAGATGAATACACATATCATCTTATGAAATTATATCAAATCATTAATGATTATGATCAACCTTATATTTATCTTATATAATATGTATTTTGAAAATGAATAATTATATAATTTTAGCTTAACTAGTTAGAGAGAATATCAATGTCAATGATATTACAATTATGATGGAAATTATTTGATAACCATACTTACATATGATAATGAAGAAGAAAACTGTTTTGAAATTAAATATTAATTCATGGACACCCATAAAACTTTATGTGAGAATAAATTAAAATAGCAAGGATAAAATTTATTTAAGGGGGAATGTTACAACCCAAGATTACACAATGTATTTTCTATTAATAAATATTATCTTTCCCTAATCACATAATGTAACATCCATGGTATTTACTGAATATTACATTTTCATGTATATTAATTTTATTGAATTTAATAATAATTTTAGTTTAAAAGGGACAGTATGCATGATAGCATACTGGACATGCAACAATGGGTTTCTTAGAAATCTTAAATTGCACACAACACCGAGTTATACCAAAAATAATACAAAAAAAATTATTATTTTAAATGATTGTAAATTACAAGACTTTGTATTATAGGGAATGAATAGAATTAACAATATTATGATTTTTTAATTTTTTTAACATTTATACAAGGAATTTTAGTGGCTCAAAATGAGAATGAATCCAATTTTAAGCATAAAATACTATTATATTTTTAAAAGGACATATTAACTCCTTTTTAGGGAGAACCTTTTTAAAAAATAGTTTTTGTAATATTTTTGTTTTATTTAGAATCGAGACATCAAAATTTATTTTCCTTATACACCCATAAAATATTTTTATTTCATTCATTTATAAAAAAATATTATCCTCAATATATTAGGATTTTTTTTATTCTGAGGGATCAACCTATAGTTACACACACCTCCATTTATTAGATATAGAACATACTGTTTCTATGTACGACGAACTACTACCTCACGAAACAATGATTGTTCAATTTTCTCCTACCACCTATCATGATGGCCATTATGATCGAACTATATTTATATATGATATATATTATATTTATATTATCTCTATTCTTCTATAAATTTATTTAATAAATACCTTTATACTTTCTAAAATGTGAAAATATGATAATTTAATTTGAGGAAGTGTGGACTACCACCCCCTCAAAGTGATATGACTCATTCATTCCATGAAAGGAATATATAAAAGATGGAGTTAATGAAATTATATATAATATATAACATAGTTATTATAATATAATTATATTATACCATTTTATCTTTATTTATCATCACATTAATATGAAAAAGAAAGGAAAGTAGCATTTATGCATACGTACAGCCTACCGTCTCCATGAGCAGTGATTTTCATTTCTTATCTCCAAATGTTATGAACTATTATAAATAAATATATAATGGATATATATGATATTTAATACATGAATAATATTATGGAGATAATGAAATTATGACCTGATGTATAATTTTCATCAAAACAAGTTCATTTTTTGACTCAAATAACAAACAATGAAAAAATGTGTGATATGAACTCAAATAATTAATTAATTACGATAAAATGTAAGAAGTGATATTAAATGACTAATAAACATTAAAAATGTTCTAAATAAAGTATAAATTATCCTATATTTATTACTCAATAAATTATATAATGAACTGGATGAGTAAGACTCGAGGTAAGTGGCTTCGTCTCAATCTTATTTCATTGAGGCATTTCTTGATAATATACACCATTATTATTTTATAAGGTGTATAATAAACCAATATTATATTTCATATCCATATTTTATCGATAATATTTTTTTAAAAAATCATGAAGATTAATATTTAAATGTTCGAAGTGGTGTGGGACACCTTGAACATTTAAATATTTAATTATCAACTGTTTTTCTTCCTGATATTAAGTTACATATTTATTTATAAGGGTATAAAATGAATAAACAAAGAATTTTATGTCACTATTGAATTTAATTCACTATTTTAAAATATAATATTTTTATACAAAGCATTTTACTTTCTTTACAAAACAACTAAAGGAATGTTATTTTAATGTGTATGGGGAAAACGAAATCTCCACCGCCGTAACAATTATTTGATATTTGGCTTCCTCTATAATCCATAATGTCTTATAAAATGGAAATAAACCTGTTATTCCTTTATTTTTGGTATCTTGGTATTTAAAATGGGTATATATATAATTTTTTTTATAACAAAAAGTTTTTCATATTGGATTTTGGTAGTTTTGAAAAATTATTTTGTGATGAACGTGTTTTTGAAACGGTACTTGAGAATTATATTAAACTGGTTAGCCTGATATAGCTTATACGAAGGGTTAAGTACCATTATAGCTCACAGGTGAGCCTGAAATAGCTTATACAATGTCTTAAACCCCATTTTAACTCACAAGTGATCCTGTTATAGCTTTTACGAAGGGACAAACCCCCATTTTAGATCATGAGTGAGCCTGATATAACTTATTTGAAAGGTTATCCCCATTAAAGATCTTCAATTTGGATGTCGACCATATTTTTATTTCAATTGAAAGGGATTTGAATAGGTTACATATATATTATTCTCTATGTCACCAAAATGAGTATTAATTTCATACTATTTGTTTTAATGTTTTTCTTTGAGATACAAATTATGAGCATTATTCATGTGAAAATGTTTTGATTCATTTTTCCAATGAAAATTAAATTGGTTACAATGTTTTAACTCGAATAATATTTTTATTACTTTTATTTCCTTTAATGAGATTTTTATGATCATATTTTGTTTTTGAAATATTTTTCATAGGGTACAAGGAAGGGTAAGAGAAGGAAAAAAATCAAGAATATTTTTATCAAGAAAAAAAATTCTGGTATTATTGGACAGATTAGAATTGTATAAATTGTAATATTTAATATGTAATGTAATAATTATTGGCTAATTATATAATTATATAAACCTTAAATGATCCTTAATGTAAAAGGAAGTAAATTCTTGATCAAAAATCATGATTATGTACTGATTAAGCCTGAGGCTTTATTGTTGGTATCAGATGATGGTTTAAACAAATTTGGAGATTAGGATGTTTTCTTAATGGTTAGGGATATCATCATGGGTATATAATTTTAAGGAATATAATAATTTCAATGACTTTGAAACCTCTTTTGTGGCTTTATGATATGAAATATTAATGTGTCTAATGGTATTTTTGGAGACATTCACCTTTGAAGAAATTATAGGTTATTAATTTTTGGGATTCTAAATGAGTAGTATGAGATAAAATTTGATGATAAAATATGTTATGGTTATTTTTGATAATTTTATATCATTTTTGGAATTTTTATAAAATCATATTGTTTTTGAAAAAGGATAACACACGGACTATGGGACAACCCATCGCATCAGACAATTCAATGGGAATCTAACCCCCAAACGATGTGAGGTAGGGATTTATCACCTACCACTGGCCTACATGAAGTCCCTAGTTAGTATAAATTATTATTTTTAGTTAAATTATTTTAGATATCAATAATAAGTTAATTTTGGGAACTTATGTTTTGTCAAATGGATATCCTTATTGTAGGAAAATTATTTGGTGATTACTTCATAAATGTTATTTCGGAAGACATTTTCTCTTTTGGGAACACTATATTCCTAAAAAAATAGAAAACAATGGGATTTAATTTGAGGATTAATGGATGAATATTATTTTTGAATAATCTATGTTAATAATGTGTACATTTGGAAATTTGAATAACCTTTCATGGAGAATATATGATTGAGTTTTTTAATTTTAATTATGAGACTTTAAGAGCAGTAGATGTTATTTGTAGATAAATGTTAAGATTTATTGTGGAAGACTATATGATCAAATGATTCTAAATTTTGGGTTTCAATCATAGTTTGGATTATTTTTAAGATTTTCAAGTAAATTTGTTAGTTTAATGGTCTATGTAGAACATGGGTATTACTATTGTTTTATATATATTAAAAGTAGTCATTCTCTTTATAAATGATTATTATTCTTGGGTGATTATCAAATCTTGTACTCACCATTTTGGTATTGGTTAATGTCTTAAGATAGAGGAAATATATATTTTTCATATTATATGGATTATTTAAATATTTAGAAGTTGATTCTAGAAATTCATATGTGACTAAGTCATATTGAATATTCATTATTTATAGAAAATATGACTTTATAATATATATTTATTAAAGGATGAAACTCTAATTGAAAAGTAAGTATGTTTCCTTATGTTCTCAGTAAATCTCATAAATAAATTTATCAACTTTATGAAAATGATATAAAAAACGTTTTATATGTACTTTTCCTACTAATAAATCAATTACCATTTAACCCACAACAAGTTAATGGGTTTCTTGTTGTTAAATTTTAGCTGATCACGTTTTCTATCACTCTCTACTAGAATAAGATGGTTATTTTTTATTCTATATCCATTTTTTAATAAATGGAATCATAGTATGTGTTATCTCGGGTAACCTTTGTACTTTGATATCTTTCTTTTAATGTGATAGTTTTTTGACTCTTTTTCTGATGTGGGGTTTTCACTGTGATTTCTGAGCCCTATTTTAAAATTATGACACAATTTCTAAAAGGGGGAAATAATATAACATCCCAGGTATTTATAGAATATTAATTTTTCATATCTATTATTATTTTTGAATTTAATATTAATTTTAATTTAAAAGGGACACTATGTATGATAGAATACCAGACAAGTAATAACTAGTTTTTTTGAAATCTTACGTTGCACAGAACACATAGTTATATAGAAAAATAATACAACAACAACATTATTATTTTAAATGGTATTTAATGAATATCCATTGTATTGGTGGGAATCATCATAATTAACTATATTATTATTTTTTAAATGTTTTTACTTTTATCAAATTAATTTTAGCAGCTTCAAATTTGAATGAATCTAATTTTAAGCATAAAATACTCTAATATTTTTAAAAGGTCGTTTTACCACCTTTTTATGGAGATCCATTTTAAAAATATTTCTTATCACTTTTAAATGTTCTATATGCTAAAATAAAATTTTTATTTAGGGAGGGATATCAAAATTTACTTTGGTTGATATTTTTGTATTTTTATGAGGAAATCCATATTTTTTTGAATAATGAAAAATATTTCATTTTAATTCAAAAATGCATTTTCATCTAATTTATTTATATAGTTAGATTTTAATTTTAATTGTTTTTAATGTTTAATTGAATTATTTTTTATCATTTAATCCAATGTTGTTCATTAGAAGTAATTTCATAATGTAATTGGACAAAAATACATGTAAATCTTTTGATAGTTTCTATTTCTTAAAAACACGTTTTTTAGTTTTGGCAATAAGAAATAGTTTAAATTAATTTCATCCAATTATTTGTTTTCAATTTGGAAAAATAGATTCCATATTTTGAATCAAAAGTTCAAAATTGTTTAAATAGGTACCTTTTATTTTTGGGCACTATGAATAGTAACCTTAGTAATTATTTTTATTTACCATGGTTAAAGGGTAAATCAGATAAATAAGGGTAAAAAGTAATATTATAATAATATAAAAATTACCTAACACTTTTCTTAATCCAATTGGATGAGATATTAATGAAACTTTGAATCCTCGGGGAGATTTTAGGACCCCATAGAGCCACTTGGGTGTGATAATGACCTTTTGTAATATTTATTTTAAGGGAAAGGGGAATGTAACATAAACATATATCTCCTAACTAAAGGAATTTTAATTTGGTTTGTTTAAATGATATATTTGAATATAAATATTCACTATAAATATAAAAAAATTACTCAATCATGGTATTTTATTTATAATTTTTAGAAATTAAATAAATAAATTTATTTATGACACAATGATGATGTAGTGATTACCCTATTGATGAATGATTCAAATAAATTATATTATAAATATTAAAATAAATTTAATTTGAAAATTTTTATGCCACAAAAGAATTTTTTTGATTAAATTGACATGTTAGGTATGATTTAATTCCTTTTATTTGAATTAATAATGTTTTTATAACTTTATCAAAAATAAATTACTAAATAGTGTCAAACATGACATAAATGTGTTTTTAAAACAAATACTATTTTATTAAATTATATAATAGTCCTAAAAATATAAGATTCGTCCAAATGACTTATATAATGTTACAAAGTTCATTAATGATCAACTTTTTGTTTTACTAGATTATTATTGTAACTATAGTAACCTTATATTATGAAAATAAAGAAGACATGGTAAGAGTTATTGTTTTTAACTACGGGTTAAAGATAAAATATAGGGTTAATTTTCTACCATAACATGTCTAAAAAATATTGGGTGAGAATATTTCTACCCATAATCATCCTATCCTATAAATATACCACTTTGTAACTATTATAATTCAAAAATAAATTTATAATAAAATAATATTTCATGACATTCCTAAAGTGCCACTCCCCCCTCTTATAAAAGGACACCAACTCTACCCACTTACTCACACCTCTCAAACCCCTTGGCCCATCTATATTATGCTAAAAATAATATCCCAAAATCCCACCCTTACACAAAAAAGTATTACCTTGGGTATACACTACTAAAAATAAGACTATTAGCGACCGCCATTGGCGGTCGCTGTTGCCTCGTCGCTAGAGGCCTTTAGCGACCGCCAATGGCGGTCGCTATAGAAGGCCGGCAGATCGGCCTTCAGCGACCGCCTGGCGGTCGCTGAAGGCCCCCTGCCGGGCACCCTATAGCGACCGCCTCTGGCGGTCGCTATTCAAAAAAATTTTTTTTAAAAAATTTTCTTTTATTGAATTCAATATAAATATAAATATATATTTATGTAAAAATATTCATATATATACTATTAAATACAATATTTTAAATATATATATATATATATATAATATTTTAAATGTTTTAATATATATTTAATACATATATAATATCAAATCATTGTGTTATAATAATTTAAAAACTTCGATTCAAGAAATAATCTCATTTCAGGTCGTTCGGAGCACGTTTGCTCCGAATTGGACCGCCGCACGCCGTTTTGGTGTTTTATGGCGCCGGAAACGCGTTTCCGGCCGCCGCGGTCACACGGCACCTCCGAATGAGGTGCCGTCTGGCCGACCATTTCACAATTCACGCCCCGGATGTTGTCGTACGGTTTCGTGGCATTCGGAGGTCGTTCGTGTGGTTTTGACCCCCCAACGCGCCATTTCAGCGCGCGCCGCGCTGCTGAAAACGGCACAATCGGACGTGCGGCCTCCTCCTGCATCTCAGGAATAATATTTCTATCGTTCCCGTGCGGTTTCAGGTCGTTCGGAGCACGTTTGCTCCGAATTGGACCGCCGCACGCCGTTTTGGTGTTTTATGGCGCCGGAAACGCGTTTCCGGCCGCCGCGGTCACACGGCACCTCCGAATGAGGTGCCGTCTGGCCGACCATTTCACAATTCACGCCCCGGATGTTGTCGTACGGTTTCGTGGCATTCGGAGGTCGTTCGTGTGGTTTTGACCCCCCAACGCGCCATTTCAGCGCGCGCCGCGCTGCTGAAAACGTTACAATCGGACGTGCCGCGCGCACCGCACGTCCGATGGACGTGCGGCCTCCTCCTGCATCTCAGGAATAATATTTATATCGTTCCCGTGCGGTTTCAGGTCGTTCGGAGCACGTTTGCTCCGAATTGGACCGCCGCACGCCGTTTTGGTGTTTAATGGCGCCGGAAACGCGTTTCCGGCCGCCGCGGTCACACGGCACATTCAAATGAGGTGCCGTCTGGCCGAACATTTCACAATTAAAGCCCCGGATGTTGTCGTACGGTTTCGTGGCATTCGGAGGTCGTTCGGGTGGTTTTGACCCCCCAACGCGCCATTTCAGCGCGCGCCGCGCTGCTGAAAACGGCACAATCGGACGTGTCGCGCGCACCGCACGTCCGATAGACGTGCGGCCTCCTCCTGCATCTCAGGAATAATATTTCTATCGTTCCCGTGCGGTTTCAGGTCGTTCGGAGCACGTTTGCTCTGAATTCGACCGTCGCACGCCGTTTTGGTGTTTTATGGCGCCGGAAACGCGTTTCCGGCCGCCGCGGTCACACGGCACCTCCGAATGAGGTGCCGTCTGGCCGACCATTTCACAATTCACGCCCCGGATGTTGTCGTACGGTTTCGTGGCATTCAGAGGTCGTTCGTGTGGTTTTGACCCCCCAACGCGCCATTTCAGCGCGCGCCGCGCTGCTGAAAACGGCACAATCGGACGTGCCGCGCGCACCGCACGTCCGATGGACGTGCGGCCTCCTCCTGCATCTCAGGAATAATATTTCAATCGTTCCCGTGCTGTTTCAGGTCGTTCGGAGCACGTTTGCTCCGAATTGGACCGCCGCACGCCGTTTTGGTGTTTTATGGCGCCGGAAACGCGTTTCCGGCCGCCGCGGTCACACGGCACCTCCGAATGAGGTGCCGTCTGGCCGACCATTTCACAATTCATGCCCCGGATGTTGTCGTACGGTTTCGTGGAATTCGGAGGTCGTTCGTGTGGTTTTGACCCCCCCAACGCGCCATTTCAGCGCGCGCCGCGCTGCTGAAAACGGCACAATCGGACGTGCCGCGCGCACCGCACGTCCGATGGACGTGAGGCCTCCTCCTGCATCTCAGGAATAATATTTCTATCGTTCTCGTGCGGTTTCAGGTCGTTCGGAGCACGTTTGCTCCGAATTGGACCGTCGCACGCCGTTTTGGTGTTTCCGGCCGCCGCGGTCACACGGCACCTCCGAATGAGGTGCCGTCTGGCCGACCATTTCACAATTCACGCCCCGGATGTTGTCGTACGGTTTCGTGGCATTCGGAGGTCGTTCGTGTGGTTTTGACCCCCCAACGCGCCATTTCAGCGCGCGCCGCGCTGCTGAAAACGGCACAATCGGACGTGCCGCGCACACCGCACGTCCGATGGACGTGCGGCCTCCCCCTGCATCTCAGGAATAATATTTCTATCATTCCCGTGCGGTTTCAGGTCGTTCGGAGCATGTTTGCTCCGAATTGGACCGCCGCACGCCGTTTTGGTGTTTTATGGCGCCGGAAACGCGTTTCCGGCCACCGCGGTCACACGGCACCTCCGAATGAGGTGCCGTCTGGCCGAACATTTCACAATTCATGCCCCGGATGTTGTCGTACGGTTTCGTGGAATTAGGAGGTCGTTCGTGTGGTTTTGACCCCCCCAACGCGCCATTTCAGCGCGCGCCGCGCTGCTGAAAACGGCACAATCGGACGTGCCGCGCGCACCGCACGTCCGATGGACGTGAGGCCTCCTCCTGCATCTCAGGAATAATATTTCTATCGTTCTCGTGCGGTTTCAGGTCGTTCGGAGCACGTTTGCTCCGAATTGGACCGTCGCACGCCGTTTTGGTGTTTTATGGCGCCGGAAACGCGTTTCCGGCCGCCGCGGTCACACGGCACCTCCGAATGAGGTGCCGTCTGGCCGACCATTTCACAATTCACGCCCCGGATGTTGTCGTACGGTTTCGTGGCATTCGGAGGTCGTTCGTGTGGTTTTGACCCCCCAACGCGCCATTTCAGCGCGCGCCGCGCTGCTGAAAACGGCACAATCGGACGTGCCGCGCGCACTGCACGTCCGATGGACGTGCGGCCTCCTCCTGCATCTCAGGAATAATATTTCTATCGTTCCCGTGCGGTTTCAGGTCGTTCGGAGCACGTTTGCTCCGAATTGGACCGCCGCACGCCGTTTTGGTGTTTTATGGCGCCGGAAACGCGTTTCCGACCACCGCGGTCACACGGCACCTCTGAATGAGGTGCCGTCTGGCCGACCATTTCACAATTCACACCCCGGATGTTGTCGTACGGTTTGGTGGCATTCGGAGGTCGTTCGTGTGGTTTTGACCCCCCAACGCGCCATTTCAGCGCGCGCCGCGCGGCTGAAAACGGCACAATCGGACGTGTCGCGCGCACCGCACGTCCGATGGACGTGCGGCCTCCTCCTGCATCTCAGGAATAATATTTCTATCGTTCTCGTGCGGTTTCAGGTCGTTCGGAGCACGTTTGCTCCGAATTGGACCGTCGCACGCCGTTTTGGTGTTTTATGGCGCCGGAAACGCGTTTCCGGCCGCCGCGGTCACACGGCACCTCCGAATGAGGTGCCGTCTGGCCGACCATTTCACAATTCACGCCCCGGATGTTGTCGTACGGTTTCGTGGCATTCGGAGGTCGTTCGTGTGGTTTTGACCCCCCAACGCGCCATTTCAGCGCGCGCCGCGCTGCTGAAAACGGCACAATCGGACGTGCCGCGCGCACCGCACGTCCGATGGACGTGCGGCCTCCTCCTGCATCTCAGGAATAATATTTCTATCGTTCCCGTGCGGTTTCAGGTCGTTCGGAGCACGTTTGCTCCGAATTGGACCGCCGCACGCCGTTTTGGTGTTTTATGGCGCCGGAAACGCGTTTCCGGCCACCGCGGTCACACGGAACCTCCGAATGAGGTGCCGTCTGGCCGACCATTTCACAATTCACGCCCCGGATGTTGTCGTACGGTTTTGTGGCATTCGGAGGTCGTTCGTGTGGTTTTGACCCCCCAACGCGCCATTTCAGCGCGCGCCGCGCTGCTGAAAACGGCACAATCGGACGTGCCGCGCGCACCGCACGTCCGATGGACGTGCGGCCTCCTTCTGCATCTCAGGAATAATATTTCTATCGTTCCCGTGCGGTTTCAGGTCGTTCGGAGCACGTTTGCTCCGAATTGGACCGCCGCACGCCGTTTTGGTGTTTTATGGCGCCGGAAATGCGTTTCCGGCCGCCGCGGTCACACGGCACCTCCGAATGAGGTTCCGTCTGGCCAACCATTTCACAATTCACACCCCGGATGTTGTCGTACGGTTTCGTGGCATTCAGAGGTCGTTCGTGTGGTTTTGACCCCCCAACGCGCCATTTCAGCGCGCGCCGCGCTGCTGAAAACGGCACAATCGGACGTGCCGTGCGCACCGCACGTCCGATGGACGTGCGACCTCCTCCTGCATCTCAGGAATAATATTTCTATCGTTCTCGTGCGGTTTCAGGTCGTTCGGAGCACGTTTGCTCCGAATTGGACCGTCGCACGCCGTTTTGGTGTTTTATGGCGCCAGAAACGCGTTTCCGGCCGCTGCGGTCACACGGCACCTCCGAATGAGGTGCCGTCTGGCCGACCATTTCACAATTCACGCCCCGGATGTTTTCGTACGGTTTCGTGGCATTCGGAGGTCGTTCGTTTGGTTTTGACCCCCGAACGCGCCATTTCAGCGCGCGCCGCGCTGCTGAAAACGGCACAATCGGACGTGCCGCGCGCACCGCACGTCCGATGGACGTGCGGCCTCCTCCTGCATCTCAGGAATAATATTTCTATCGTTCCCGTGCGGTTTCAGGTCGTTCGGAGCACGTTTGCTCTGAACTGGACCGCCGCACGCCGTTTTGGTGTTTTATGGCGCCGGAAACGCGTTTCCGGCCGCCGCGGTCACACGACACCTCCGAATGAGGTGCCGTCTGGCCGACCATTTCACAATTCACGCCCCGGATGTTGTCGTACGGTTTCATGGCATTCGGAGGTCGTTCGTGTGGTTTTGACCCCCCAACGCGCCATTTCAGAGCGCGCCGCGCTGCTGAAAACGGCACAATCGGACGTGCCGCGCGCACCACACGTCCGATGGACGTGCGGCCTCCTCCTGCATCTCAGGAATAATATTTCTATCGTTCCCGTGCGGTTTCAGGTCGTTTGGAGCACGTTTGCTCCGAATTGGACCGCCGCACGCCGTTTTGGTGTTTTATGGCGCCGGAAACGCGTTTCCAGCCGCCGCGGTCACACGGCACCTCCGAATGAGGTGCCGTCTGGCCGAACATTTCACAATTCACGCCCCGGATGTTTTCGTACGGTTTCGTGGCATTCGGAGGTCGTTCGTGTGGTTTTGACCCCCCAACGCGCCATTTCAGCGCGCGCCGCGCTGCTGAAAACGGCACAATCAGACGTGCCGCGCGCACCGCACGTCCGATGGACGTGCGGCCTCCTCCTGCATCTCAGGAATAATATTTCTATCGTTCCCGTGCGGTTTCAGGTCGTTCGGAGAACGTTTGCTCCGAATTGGACCGCCACACGCCGTTTTGGTGTTTAATGGCGCCGGAAACGCGTTTCCGGCCGCCGAGGTCAAACGGCACATCCGAATGAGGTTCCGTCTGGCCGACCATTTCACAATTAAAGCCCCGGATGTTGTCGTACGGTTTCGTGGCATTCAGAGGTCGTTCGGGTGGTTTTGACCCCCCAACGCGCCATTTCAGCGCGCGCCGCGCTGCTGAAAACGGCACAATCGGACGTGCCGCGCGCACCGCACGTCCGATGGACGTGCGGCCTCCTCCTGCATCTCAGGAATAATATTTCTATCGTTCCCGTGCGGTTTCAGGTCGTTCGGAGCACGTTTTCTCCGAATTGGACCGCCGCACGCCGTTTTGGTGTTTAATGGCGCAGGAAACGCGTTTCCGGCCGCCGCGGTCACACGACAAATCCGAATGAGGTGCCGTCTGGCCTACCATTTCACAATTAAAGCCCCGGATGTTGTCGTACGGTTTTGTGGCATTCGGAGGTCGTTCGGGTGGTTTTGACCCCCCAACGTGCCATTTCAGCGCGCGCCGCGCTGCTGAAAACGGCACAATCGGACGTGCCGCGCGCACCGCACGTCCGATGGACGTACGGCCTCCTTCTGCATCTCAGGAATAATATTTCTATCGTTCTCGTGCGGTTTCAGGTCGTTCGGAGCACGTTTGCTCCGAATTGGACCGTCGCACGCCGTTTTGGTGTTTTATGGCGCCGGAAACGCGTTTCCGGCCGCCGCGGTCACACGGCACCTCCGAATGAGGTGCCGTCGGGCCGACAATTTCACAATTCACGCCCCGGATGTTGTCGTACGGTTTCGTGGCATTCGGAAATCGTTCGTGTGGTTTTGACCCCCCAACGCGCCATTTCAGCGCGCGCCGCGCTGCTGAAAACGGCACAATCGGACGTGCCGCGCGCACCGCACGTCCGATGGACGTGCGGCCTCCTCCTGCATCTCAGGAATAATATTTCTATCGTTCCCGTGCGGTTTTAGGTCGTTCAGAGCACGTTTGCTCCGAATTGGACCCCCGCACGCCGTTTTGGTGTTTTATGGCACCGGAAACGCGTTTCCGGCCGCCGCGGTCACACGGCACCTCCGAATGAGGTGCCGTCTGGCCGACCATTTCACAATTCACGCCTCGGATGTTGTCGTACGGTTTCGTGGCATTCGGAGGTCGTTCGTGTGGTTTTGACCCCCCCAACGCGCCATTTCAGCGTGCGTCGCGCTGCTGAAAACGGAACAATCGGACGTGCCGCGCGCACCGCACGTCCGATGGACGTGAGGCCTCCTCCTGCATCTCAGGAATAATATTTCTATCGTTCCCGTGCGGTTTCAGGTCGTTCGGAGCACGTTTGCTCCGAATTGGACCGCCGCACGCCGTTTTAGTGTTTTATGGCGCCGGAAACGCGTTTCCGGCCGCCGCGGTCACACGGCACCTCCGAATGAGGTGCCGTCTGTCCGACCATTTCACAATTCACGCCCCGGATGTTGTCGTACAGTTTCGTGGCATTCGGAGGTCGTTCGTGTGGTTTTGACCCCCCAACGCGCCATTTCAGCGCGCGCCGCGCTGCTGAAAACGGCACAATCGGACGTGCCGCGCGCACCGCACATCCGATGGACGTGCGGCCTCCTCCTGCATCTCAGGAATAATATTTCTATCGTTCCCGTGCGGTTTCAGGTCGTTCGGAGCACGTTTGCTCCGAATTGGACCGCCGCACGCCGTTTTAGTGTTTAATGGCGCCGGAAACGCTTTTCCGGCCGCCGCGGTCACACGGCACATCCGAATGAGGTGCCGTCTGGCCGACCATTTCAAAATTCAAGCCCCGGATGTTGTCGTACGGTTTCGTGGCATTCGGAGGTCGTTCGGGTGGTTTTGACCCCCCAACGCGCCATTTCAGCGCGCGCCGCGCTGCAGAAAACGGCACAATCGGACGTGTCGCGTGCACCGCACATCCGATGGACGTGCGGCCTCCTCCTGCATCTCAGGAATAATATTTCTATCGTTCCCGTGCGGTTTCAGGTCGTTCGGAGCACGTTTGCTCCGAATTGGACCGTCGCACGCCGTTTTGGTGTTTTATGGCGCCGGAAACGCGTTTCCGGCCGCCGCGGTCACACGGCACCTCCGAATGAGGTGCCGTCTGGCCGACCATTTCACAATTCACGCCCCGGATGTTGTCGTACGGTTTCGTGGCATTCAGAGGTCGTTCGTGTGGTTTTGACCCCCCAACGCGCCATTTCAGCGCGCGCCGCGCTGCTGAAAACGGCACAATCGGACGTGCCGCGTGCACCGCACGTCCGATGGACGTGCGGCCTCCTCCTGCATCTCAGGAATAATATTTCTATCGTTCCCGTGCGGGGGGCTGTACGGGGGTGCGGGGGGCTGTACGGGGGTGGCAGGGGGCTTTATGGGGGTGGCGGGGGGCAGTACGGGGGTGCGGGGGGCTGTACGGGGGTGCGGGGGGCTGTACGGGGGTGCGGGGGGCTGTACGGGGGTGGCGGGGGGCTGTACGGGGGTGTCGGGGGCCTGTACGGGGGTGGCGGGGGGCTGTACGGGGGTGGCGGGGGGGCTGTACGGGGGTGGCGGGGGGCAGTACGGGGGTGGCGGGGGGCTGTACGGGGGTGCGGGGGGATGTACGGGGGTGGCGGGGGGCTGTACGGGGGTGGCGGGGGGCTGTACGGGGGTGCGGGGGCTGTACGGGGGTGTCGGGGGGCTGTACGGGGGTGGCGGGGGGCTGTACGGGGGTGGCGGGGGGCTGTACGGGGGTGCGGGACGCTGTACGGGGGTGGCGGGGGGCTGTACGGGGGTGGCGGGGGGCTGTACGGGGGTGCGGGGGGCTGTACGGGGGTGGCGGGGGCCTGTACGGGGGTGGCGGGGGGCTGTACGGGGGTGGGGGGGGCTGTACGGGGGTGCAGGGGGCTGTACGGGGGTGCGGGGGGCTGTACGGGGGTGGCGGGGGGCTGTACGGGGGTGTCGGGGGGCTGTACGGGGGTGGCGGGGGGCTGTACGGGGGTGGCGGGGGGCTGTACGGGGGAGGCGGGGGGCTGTACGGGGGAGGCGGGGGGCTGTACGGGGGTGCGGGGGGCTGTACGGGGGTGAGGGGGGCTGTACGGGGGTGCGGGGGGCTGTACGGGGGTGGCGGGGGGCTGTACGGGGGTGGCGGGGGGCTGTACGGGGGTGGCGGGGGGCTGTACGGGGGTGCGGGGGGTTCTCCGGGGGTGCAAAGGCCATCCCATTGATTACAAAAGTGAAAAATAAAAATGATAACATCTAATTAATACATATTTCTTTTATCGATACCATACAGAAATTTATAAAAAATATATTAATAATAAATAATCTATAATATCAGATTTATTGATCTGTTGGAATTAGTTCGACTTTTTCAAATGTAGAATCATTCAAGATTATCTGATCAAAAACTCAATGTGTATAAAATATTTAAAAGACCACCATGGATGGTAATAATGCATTACTTAAATGAATAAATACAGTACATCAATGTCAACCCTACCACTAAAAACAAAAAACATATCTCGTGAATATATGGTGCGTCACGCGTTGCCATCACTGCTACCTCCTTCTGGTGGGCCAGGTGCCTACAACAAATAAACAATATAAATATTTTAATAACAAAAATAATTTAAATTAAATAAATAAATACAGTATATACCTGCGTCGTATGATCCCCTGTACCATCAGCTCGACGCACATATTCCCGCAGTGCTCTAACCTCAGCTGTCAATTGCGCATTTGTCTCCTCGGAAGCGCGCAGCCGTGCCTCAAAATCTGACATCTGCTGTGTCATATGAGCAACAGCAGGACCGACAACCGCAGCGCGTGACACTACAGAACGAGGAATCCCTGCTCCATAGGTCAAACTATAGCCATGCCCGTCCCGACCAATAATGCGATGAAAGATCTCATCCCGTCGCATGGGAAGCTGTCGTTGGTCCTCTGGCAGATTTTCTAACTCAACTTCAAATTGATCCTGTGAAATATTTAAATATATATATGTTAATATATAGATTTATGTAATTATTGGTAAGTACATACACTTACTATCAATGCTGCAACCTCTGGATCATTGCGATCACGAGTCCTTATCCACACCGACATTTTATCAGTTGCTGCACCTTGCCCTCGCAACTGTATATTAAAAGAATATAAACACAAAACCATATTAATTAATAAATTAAAAAATGAATGATATATACCTCATGTCGGATCTGAGACACGTGACGAGTCCCGAGCCTGTGAGCTGGTCCCTGCAACGCTCGATTCTCCGAATGGCGTGTTGACACCTCCTACATTAAATTCATTCAAATTTCAAACAAATCACATATTCTTGAAAATATATATACAGCAAAATAATTAATATACTAACCGCAACACCCTCAGTAGACCAATATGCAACCAAGTCACGCCACTGAGCTGGGAGGACACCTCTCGGGACCTTTTCCAAAATGTCAAGGGCACCCACATTTGGTATCCAGTGGTCCCTCTTCACTTTGCCTTTATAATCTTTCCACAGCTTACGGCATTTGCTCATACACACCGGCCGAAACTCTTCAGGGCATACTTTCAAATTTTTCTATAATGAAAATAATCAAACATATTAGTATTATTTATAAATAGAAAATAAAGTAAAATTATTTTCTTACCTGAACCTCCCTCCATAGACGATCTAATGTGTCCTGAGGGATAGAAGCCCAATCACGCGTGGTCAATGGAAATCGATGTTGGTCACGTATGATATGACCCAGCTGACGAATAAATGCCGGGGAATTCGGTCCCACGGGATGAAATACCTCATCAAATGAAACATCTATCGTCGTGTCGGAATTCCATGATAATATGCCACGACCAGGGCCTCTCCTGCGAGAGGAAGAAGCAGCCGAGTCTGATCCTGTTGAAAACAATTTTATATATAAATTGACAAATGTTATATATATATATATATATATATATATATATGTCAATTACATAAAAAATATAGACAATGACATTCAAACATACCTCGACCCTGAGACGTAGATGCCTCAGATGGATGATGTGGATTTTCTGCCTCTTCCCCTGACATGTCTGCAGTCATACAAAATATCAGTAATGAGTCCAAAGTGTTTAAAAGATAAATTGGATTGTTCTTAATAAATCAAACTTGTACAACTGTTAATCAAACAAAAAAATGGATTGAATAATTAGTTGTGAATGAATTTTAAAAATCAGAAAGTTAATCAACCTAAATATTTATGACTGAATTAACTTACAAAAAGTGAGGATTAAAACTTATAAGGATTTATAAAATGATTAGATAATTTATGATATCCTAGGACATTCTACTGAATAGCGGGAAAACAATTATACCTTTCATTAAGCATGCAAATCGACTGTTTCTCCTTCAACAGCCGCTCTGACCCAATAAATATCTTCTTCACGTTGAACTACGGTATGTTGATCAAGTTGTTGGTAAACAAACGGAACAGTCTCGGGTTCATCTTCTTCAAATAAAAACACTCCTCGCCGAGACATTTTGACAACAACTTGCCAACTTGGATCCGAAGGCAAAGTAACGAAGAATAATTGTTCCGCTTGTGATGTCAAAATGAAAGGTTCATTCTCAACTCGTTCATTATTTCTGTATAACATATAGTTAAAATTCACCAATGAAAACTGATATTGATCGACTTTACATCCACGCACTGGATCAACCCAATTACACTTTAACAATATGTACTTCAAAACGTGTGTATATACAACTTCAATGATGTCTATCAATTGACCATAGTAATAACCAGAATCGACAAAGGGACAACCGATGCCACTGTTTTGTGTTGCTCGTTTGTCGTCAACATCTTTAATGCGAAATCGAAAACCATTAGCATCAATAGCTTTATAACGACGAGCCGTTATAGATGGACCCTCAGCCAGTTGGATAAATACTTCAGGTAGCGTGGGGTCCCCTAACTCCCTCAGCTTACGAACCTACATAATTATATAAAAATCAATACTGATATATGCAGAAAGAATTAGTTTAATACTTCACTCATAATGAAAATCAATTTATTACATACATAATCCTTGAACCAATCATGAAATGTCGCATAATGAGATTGTTGAATTTGCAACTCATTCGCACGATGCATCTCTTCTTTTATCTCATTAATGTGTTTCCTGCAAATGATTACGCGATGTTTAAAAGATCAACTTATGCAAAGAAAACATGTAAAAGTTATACAAGCACATTGATAAGATACTTACTTCATTAATGGTGCAACTGATGGAGTATTGAACAAGATATATCGATGTGCTTGTATCCACTCGATGTTGTCCATATCAAATGTGGTTCCTTCTCCAACTGGACCATCATGAATCCGAGAGGGCTTATCTAATTTTGTTTCAACATCCGTAAGATATTCTGCACAAAAGGTAGTACACTCATCCATCAAATAACCATTGGCTATTGATGCCTCTGGACGAGCTCTGTTGCGTACAATCTTTTCAATGTACTCAATACAGTTCAATAGGATACATCCACCTGAATTGCACTGGACCAGCAGCCATTACTTCATCAGTTAGGTGCACTGTCAAGTGGACCATAACATCGAAAAATGAGGGGGGGAAAAGTTTCTCAAAGTGACAAAAGCGTAAGTACAATTCGGTCCTGCAAACTTTTTAAATCACTCATTCGTTGATTTCTTAAACAAAGCTATCTAAAAAAATTACTCATCTCAATCAAGGGCTGGAACAACATTGGGGGATAAACAATCACAAATTGCGATTGGAATCAACTGCTGAAGTAATATGTGATTGTCATGACTTTTCAACCCTTGCAATGTCTTGCTCGTCAGATTCACACACTTTGAAATATTAGAAGAGTAACCATCAGCACCTTGAACATCTTCAAAATGGAAAGAAATGTCTTTTTCTCCTCTGTAGTCATCGAATACTGTGCAGCAGGCATATATGCCTTGTTTCCCTCAGCTAACTGTAAATGCAACTGTTTCCTTAAACCCATTTCTTCCAAATCACGGCGTGCATTAACATGGTCCTTTGACTTTCCACTGACACCTAAAATGGTCCACAATATGTTATCACAAACATTTTTTTCAATGTGCATGACATCCAAATTATGCCTCAACATGTTAGTTTTCCAATACGGAAGACTATAAAAAATACTTTTCTTTTTCCAATTGTGACTGCGCTGCCTACCCGCAACACGAATATTACGTACTGGAGGAGCCACCAAATCCTGAATTTCATATACCGTGCGAATGTTTTCTTCCTCAATCTGCGATAACATTTCGACTCCTGTCATGATCTTTGGTGCTGGGCTGAACTCTCTAGAACCATCAAATGCCACTCTGTCCTTTCTGAACCTGTGCTGGGGAGGGAGAAAACGCCTGTGACCCATGTATGCCCATTTTTTGGAATGTTTAAGCCATACAGATTTTTTACTTTTATTGCAACAAGGGAAAGCAAATTCCCCTTTCGTACTCCAGCCTGATAAATTTGCATAAGCTGGGAAGTCATTGATTGTCCACAATAAAGCTGCATGCAGTTTGAACATTTCATTCGTTTCGCAGTCATAAGTCATCACACCATCGCCCCAAAATTCATTCAACTCATCAATCAATGGCTGAAGGTAAACATCAATCTTATCCCCCGGACTTTTAGGTCCATCAATAAGAGTGGAAAGTAATATAAATTGTTGCTTCATACAAAGCCACAGAGGAAGATTATATGGAACCAACACCACGGGCCATGTGCTATGAGTTGCACCAACCATAGACTTGAATGGATTGAAACCATCTGCTGCCAATCCCAATCGGACATTACGAACATCTTTAGCAAAGTCGGGATGTCTCTTATCAAAATCCTTCCATGCATGAGAGTCTGCCGGGTGGGTTAACATTTCACTTTCATGAACTCTTTCTGCATGCCATCTCATTAAATTAGAAACTTTAGATGACATAAAAAATCTTTCAACCTCGGTTTAAGGGGAAAGTAACGCATTTGCTTTACGGCAATCGGTTTCCCCTGTATCGCAATCTGACTTTGATGAGTCTTATTTCCCCTGTTCTCTTTCCACCTGGAAGCGCCACAAACCGTACAAATATCCAAATGAGCAGTTTCATTTCTAAACAACATACAGTTGTTTGCACATGCATCTATAGTCTCATATGTAAAACCTAAGTTCTCTGTCAACTTACGAGCATAGTAATACGACTCAGGAATCTTAGCGTCGACAGGAAGAACTTTTTTCAATAAAACCAAAAGCATGTCGAATGATGTGTCTGACCAATTATTCAAAGTCTTCAAATGCAACAACTCCACGATAAACGACAGTTTATTGTAAGAAGTACATCCAGGATATAATTCTGTTTTCGCATCATCAAGTACTTCATAAAACCTCCTCGAATCACGATCTGCACCAGAGCGAAGATTTATCTCACCGGTCTCAAGATTCTGGATGTCAATGCCTTCAGGATCAAACCCACGTACCATTTCAGTAAGCATTTCATGCATTGGATCAGTCATCCTTGCATCAACATCCATCTGAGCTGCATCTGTATTTTGACAACGAACATATTCTTCTCCATGACGAGTCCAACTCTTATAATTTTTCAGAAATCCATTAAAGAAAAGGTGCTCCCTCACAGTATCTCGTGTGAATTGATATCTGTTAGCACATTTTCTACATGGACAACTAATATAGTCACTTTCAAATCCTCTCGTGAACTCAATAAACTGCATAATGCCATTGAAATATTCTCTAGACGTTCGATTTGGAAGATCAATCCAACTCTTATCCATAATAATATCTGTATAACAAACATTTACACAATACTTATTACATTTACATTTTTCAAATCAACTATATTCAAAATAAATATTAACCATTTGTTTATGAACCATTGATAAAATAATAATGTAACTGAAAGCTCATGTTACCTGATTGAGCTACAAACCTGAAAGGGAGGGGAGCCGAAGGCTGTGCTGCGAGGGAGAGTAGGCAGCGAAGGGGAGCCGGAGCCAAAGGCGGTGCGGCAAGGGAGGGGACGGGCGGCGGCGGCGGCGGGGAGCTGGAGGAGAGGAGGCGGTGAGGGGACGGGGGACGGGCAGCGAGGGGGGGGGGGTGTCCGGGGTCGGGGGGGGGGGGGGGGGGGCTGTCCGAGGTGCGGGGAGGGGTGTCTGGGGTGTCGGGGGCCTGTTAGGGGTGCGGGCAGGGGTGTTCGGGGTGCGGGGGTGTCCGGGGTGCGGGGGAGGGGGGGCTGTCTGGGGTGCAGGGGGGCTGTCGGGGGTGCGGGGTGGGGTGTCCGGGGTGCGGGGGGCCTGTCCGGGGTGCGGGGGGGCTGTCCGGGTTCGGAGGGGGGGTGTCCGAGTGCGGGGGGGGGGGGGGGGGGGCTGTCCGGGGTGCGGGGGGGCTGTCCGGGTTCGGAGGGGGGTGTCCGAGTGCAGGGGGGGCTGTCCGGGGTGCGGGGAGGCGTCCGGGGTGCGGGGGGCGGTCCTGAGTGCGCGGGGGGGTGCTGTCCGGGGTGCGGGGAGGCGTCCGGGGTGCGGGGGGCGGTCCGGAGTGCGCGGGGGGGGGGGGGGGGGGGTGCTGTCCGGGGTGCGGGGAGGCGTCCGGGGTGCGGGGGGCGGTCCGGAGTGCGCGCCGGGGGCTGTCCGGGGTGGGGGGGGAGGGCCGAGAGGCCGGAGGGCGGCGGCCGGAGGCCTGAAGGCAGGCGGCGGGGGAGGCCGGGCGGCAGGGGAGGGCGGGCGGCGGGGGAGGCCGGGCGGCGGGGGAGGCCGGGCGGAGGGGGAGGCCGGGCGGCGGGGGAGGCCGGGCGGCGGGGGAGGCCGGGCGGCGGGGGAGGCCGGGCGGCGGGGGAGGGGAGGGCGGCGCGAGGGAGGGCGGCGAGGGGTTAGGGCGAGATCGAGGGCACGGGGGGGGGGGGGGGGGGGGGCAGAAACCCCCCGAATATTTTTAGGCAGGTTAGCGACCGCCATTGGCGGTCGCTAATGGTGGGCTATAGAGACCGCCAATGGCGGTCGCCCGAGTCAGGGGGGCTCCACTGCCCCCTTTTCTAGTAGTGATAAGACATTTCAATGAAGCCATTTTCCTCAAATTAAAATGAGTTACCTGATTTAGCAGCAACGTCTTCTCTCAAGCGCCTTTTATTTATTTTCCTTCTACACCCCATGTAATTTTTTATTCTTTTATTTTATTACATCACCAGTATAATCAATATACTAGGATGTTTTTATACTATGGGTTAGACATACAATTACACACACCTCTATCTAATGGATATATAACATACTGTTTCTATGCATGACAAAATACTTCCTCATGAAACAGTTATTGTTCAATTTTTTCCTACCATAATTCATGGTGGATATTATGATGGAACTGTATTTATATATGATATATATGATATTTATATTCTATCTATCTGATTCTATTATTTTATTTACAAAATACCTTTATACTTCCCATAATGTGGAAATACGATAATTTCTTTTGAGGAAGTATGGACTACCGACCCCTCAAAGTGATATGAGTCGTTCATTCCATAAATGGAATGTATAGATGATGGATTTAAGGAAATTATGAAAAAAATATATCATATTTATTAGAATGTAATTTTAATATACCTATGTATCATTTATTTTTCATTCATTTAATATAAAAATGAAATGAAAGTAGCGTTCATGCGTACGTACGACCTTCCGTCTCCATGAGCGGTGCATTTCATTTCTAATCTCCAAATGTTATGGACTATTATAAACACATATATAATGGATATATATGATATTTAAGTCATTAATAATATTATGGAGATAATGGACTTATGACCACATGGACAATTTTCATCAAAACAAGTTCATTTTTGACTCAAATACTGAACATCGAAAAGACATCAGATAGGAACTCAAATAATTTACTAATTTCTATAAAATGGTAATAAGTGATATAAAATGATTAATAAAATTTAAAAATTTAATAAGGAAATTATAAATTAACCTATGTTTATTATTCATGAAATTAAATAATTAATGAGACAAGTCAATCTCATGGTAAGGGACTTCATCTCAATCTTCTTTCCTTGAGACATTTCTTGAAAACATGAACCTTTATTCATTTATACGGTGTATATAAAGACACTATGAAATTTAATATCCCTATTTTTTCTATACTATTTTTTACTAAATCATGGAGATTAATATTTAAATGTCAAAGGTGGTATGGGCCACATTAAACATTTAATGATATAATTATCTAATCTTTAACTTCTTGATATTAAATTAATATTTATTTATATGGGTATAAAAGGAATATATAGGAAATTTTATATCACTATTGAATTTAATTAAATGTTTTCAAAAGGAATATTTTTATATGATGTGTTTTAATTTCTTTACAAAATTAAAAAATGAGTATTTTTTTAATGTATATGACGACAATGACTTCTCTGCCGCTATAACCATTATTTGATATTTAGATTCCTCTATAATCCTTAATATATTTTAAATGGAAAATAAATACCTTATTCCTATATTTGTGTATCTTGGTATTTAAAATGAGTTCTTAATTAAAAATTGTATTTTTATACGGAACTATTTTTATATGTGATTAGAGGAATTTTTTAAATGGATTTTGTGATGAATGTGTTTTTGAATTGGTAAATGAGCATTATATGAAATGAGTGATCCTGATATAGATTACACAAAGGGTTGATCCCCACTATATCACACGACTGAGCCCAACAAAACTTACACATAGGGTTGATCCCCATTATGACTCACGAGTGATCCCATTATAGATTATTTGAAGGGATGGACCCATTATAGCTCATGGGAGAGCTTGATATAGCTTAAACGAAGGGTGATACCCATTAAAGATCATCAATTTTGAAGTTGAACATATGGTTATTCCAATTCAATTGGATTTGAATGTGATTTATGTATATTATTTTCTAAGTCACCAAAATGAGTTTTAATTTCTTAATATTGGTTTAATGGTTCTTTTGAGAAACTTTTATGAGTTCTATTCATGTTAAAATGTGTTGATTCAATTGATCAATGATAGTAAATGGGTTACCATGTTATAATTAGAATAATAAATATTTTTATGTCCCTTAATGAGCTTTTTATGCCTATCCTATGTTTTTGAAATGTTTTTCACTCGGTATAAGGAAGGGTAAGAGAAAGTAAGAATTCAAGTATATTTTTATCAAGAAAATAATTCTTGTTTTTTAGAAGATTTATTAGATATAGTAGAAGTATTTAAATTGTAATATTTGATATATAATGTAATATTTGTGGCCTAATTCTATAAATCTCTAAACCTCAAAATATCCTCAATATAAATGAAAGTAAATTATTGATCAAAATTTAAGATTATGAAAATGTTAAGGTGGGGGCCTTATACATTACTATAATAAAATGATCCACAACATAGTAAATGTATATTAATAAATAAAACTATAATAATAATAAAACTAATATAAAAATTAAATTCTATTAGTCAAAAACAATTCCTATATCTTTTGGGAAAAAATAATATTAGTAAAAAGGATTTTTATTCCTTAGATTATTTCATAATGCGTTATGTAACGTCCCGACCTGACTCACCACTAAACCGGTGGCTGGACCGATCGCCACATGACCTCAAGTTCATCTCCCCGTATGTCAGAGGCTACCGACTGGCAGTGGGGGTCTGAGGATAGTTAGTGGGGAGACTATACCCTCTTATCAGAGTATCATAGCAGTATATCAGTGTAGATAACAAACAATAGCAAAAGTAGTAACTCATAAATGACAAACAACAGAAGACAAAAAATACTCATTTTATAAAAGTGGCCAATGCCATATTATACATAAGATGCGTGAATGACATGCTAATGATACAAAAGTAAAAAACAATGAACAAAACAACATGCTTTACATTCCAATATAGAATTAAACAAATAATGACTCAAATCCTCAAGGGAGATCTCCTCGAGCATCCAGAGTGTCTTCTCATTTCTCTACTCCTATCTCCAAAGTAAATTCAACCATCATAGTCTTGCAACCAAATAGAATCTACTTGGGTACCCAGTGCAATGGAGGCCCGAGTATGGTGTGAGATATAAATCTCAGTAGATCGGGACCACTGGTGTCTACCCCAAATCCAGACATTTAATAAATAATTTAAAACACGTGAAGGCATGCCTATAATAAAGTAAGCAGTACAAAGTAACTATATACTCGAGAACCTAATTCAACACTCAACTGGTGTCTTAACCTACACTATTCATTATTCATGCATATTCAACAATCATTAAATAATCATTTATCATTTATCAATTATTCCAATATTTATAAAATATGAATGTCTTGTGATTCGGCCTACGCCTGACATCTCTAGTATAAGTCACTCACCAGGGATGTCTCTAAATACCATCTAAGTAATCATGTAAAGATAGAATCCAAGATTGTGCTTTTTCTTGGATAACACGTCATAAGTTATTCAATTTAATATTTCATATACTAAGTTTGAGCCCGTCCAATAAAAGTGGTTCACCCAATTCATAAATAAGTCTGAACCCTTTCTCATAATCAATTCACAATCATCATGTCACGACAACCTTCACTAACCATTAAACTCATTTCATGCACGAATAATTGGACCCAAAATCCAATGTATATTAATGGATGTAGAACATCACGTATAGCACCTTCGTAAGTATTTGGAGCCTCAGTCCTTGTCTCATAACCCATGGGTATTTGGAGAATCAGTCCTTGTCCCATAAAAGAGTATTCGCTTGCATGCTGGGTGTAGAACGCCACGTCTAGCACCCTGTGAGTATTTTGAGCATCAATCACTATCTCACAACCCATCTATCCATCATACATATAAATCTATCATTGGTTTAGAATGCCATGTCTAACATCTTGTGAGTATTTGGAGCCTCATTCCTTGTCTCTAAACCCATTTATCAATCATACATATATATTTATCATTAGTGTATATTACCATGTCTAACACCACAAAACCAATCCGTTAATTAATTCAACAATTAATTAACAAAAAAAATCTCTCTTCAGATAAGTCAACACATAATTATCCATTCAACATCTCATTAATTAATAATTAAATAACTAATAATTATTCTTAGCATGCCAACTGAATAATTAACTCAACATTTAATTATCCAAATTCTTTAACAAGTTTGAACCCGTCCACTCAAACAATGGTTCGTCCATGACTTTGACAATCTACAAGCACACAATAATCATCTCAAAACATGATGAACAAAGCCAAGATATTTAGTGACCATCTCGCACAATATATCATATCTCTAAACAACTCCATCCAAGACAACTTAATGAATGGAAAACTAATACGTATCAAAATGTACTCCTGGAAAAAACCGTAATAAACTATCAATTCACAATCATAATTTAATGCATGAAAATTAATTAATTCAACAATTAATTAATTAAACCTTATCTCTTTAACTAATCACCAATTAGTTAACCATTTACCATTTAACATGTAATAATTAATATATCCATTAATTATTACTAGTTTCCAAATTATATTCCGAACATGTCAAATATTTAGTATTCCCAATAATCATTAAAAGCCACAATCTCATTCCAACTCATGACTTGATAAATAATTCTATAATTAATTATCCTATTACTCACTCTTCCTATTCAAATCATTCAATTGTTTAATCATATCACTTTAACTACAATATAAATCCATGCTTAAAATCAACACATGTTCAAGTCCTCATTTATCTCATGTGGGTGGCATTACTTAATAAATTAAAAGTGTCATGAATCAACATATCATAATCAAGGAAACTCACATTTTTAATTTATCAAAAAGATATCAAATTCTCATATAAAGTGTTAATGATTTGGGACCCTACCTCGGGGTTTTGACGGAAACCACAATGAACGAAGAACACTCAAGAGAAACAGGTTGATTCTTCAAGAAACCACCTTATATCACTTCTCCTATCAATAAAAAGACAAAAAAATATCATAATTTTCATATACACACTTAGCTTTACCCATAATAGACGTATATCTAAGAAACCGAGAGAAGAGGAGATGTAGATTTAAGTAGATCTAAGAAACAGAACAAGAAAGAAGAAGAACATCTACCTACCTCAAGAATTCGTCTTTGATTCGCCAAGAGAAGCCTTCGGATAAACTCCCAAATGCTTTGGAGAGGTTTTCTAACCTTTAAGGTAGAGTAATCCCGAGTTATGGCTGCTTATGAGCTTAAACGAGCCATATAAAGGCAAAAATGAATGAGATCCACAATTTAAGGATCTCATTTAAGTGACCGCATGGTTTGCTCCCATGGTTAGACAAACCGTGTGCTAACTGTGCGTTAGATACTGTCTCGGAAAACACTCCTCGCACAGTTAGGCCACACAGTTAGAAAAATTGTGTGCTAACCCTATGTTAGCCACTGCCTCAAAACTTCAACTATGCACGTTTTGGCTGCACGATTAGACAAACCGTACACCGCCCATGTGACTTCCCCTTTGCCTCAAATCTTCTAACAAAGCTTGAAAAACGACATCTTTTGTTGTTCCAACACTCACAATAAAATCTTAAACTTGGTTTAAAAAGAAAGACCCATTGATAAACTGAAACAGAAATTGAAAAACATTTGTAATTTTAACCTGGTTCAAAAACATGGGATTCTCCATTATACCCACCTTAAAAATTTCTCGTCCCTGAGAATCCATCAGGAACCACTACTAAAAAAACTGACCTACCAAGGTCATTTAATCTCATTAGAAGTGACATGTTGCATTCCCAACACAAACACACCTTTAACCCTTCTCAAACCTAATGGATAAGCCTTTTTAACTAGATCCAAAGATTACTCTAAAGCTTAAACATCGAAACAGATCTTATATCTTAGGTCATTAGAAGGAACATATCAATGTAAAAGGTTGAGCCATTATCAAACAACGGAACATGTTTCACATGATTTCCTCCAAAGACTTCGTGGACCCAAAAGTCACATTTGACCTTTATCTGACGACGTGCCTTTATAACTATTCCAAAACTACTACCAGTATTACGAATTCCTTATTCAACATTTGGTAAAATTTCCAAGTGAAGCCATCTCAAGGATATTTTAAAAAAAACAACCGTACCCAAACACTAAAAGAAAAGTATCCCAAAGAACCAATGTATACGACATACTACACTGATAACAACTACTCAAGCCCAAAAACATTTAAACTGTAGCATGACACAAGAACGACGCAATATCAGTGTCTCTGTGATGAGGTCAAGATAGGGGACATGCTCATTGTGTCTAGAATAAATCACTAAGAGAAAACCGAGGTCATGAAGAAGACCAATAAAACCATTACCGGACAACTCTATTCTAAAAGCTCAATATCACCTTCCAACATGTTCATCATGAAAAAAGTGACAATACCCACCTTAGGGTTTCCCATGATGTCTCAAGAAAAGATAATCTGCTCAACAGCGCGCAAGATTAAAAATAATATCGGCATGTCAAAACACCCGGGTCTTTCAAAAACCATACCATGTATTGAAAAGAAACTGATTCTTTAATGCAAAAGTCACTCCACCTGGAGTTGACCCAAGACCGTACTCAACAGTACAAAATGACTTATTACGGAGTCATATTTCTTCATACGACCATTTTCATGGATGACACTATAACCAGTCATCCATTAATAAGAAAGAAGGGTCAAACGACCAACAAAGCAGTCAACCATGCCCAATGCACATCTAACCAGATGACAAAGAACATTACTCGATGCTCAACCCCACAACAAGGTAAAGAAACACATCACCACCCATTCGAACAAGGGTGTCATTTGAAAATGGAAGTCCTATCTGGGTCAACGACACCCAAAAACTCCAAAAGAGTGAGAAAATACATAGTGCTTGCAAGGAATTTATGTTCTGGGGGTGCTACCGACCGTAGGTTATCCCCTTACGAAGAAAAAGTGTCAACCCTAAACCGGTTCACTTAAAACAAGTCACTAGGTTCAAAATCCATACATAAGGCCGTTTCTAAGGAGAAGAATCCCTACATAAAGTATTCATGCTTTTGTTCCAAGGAAACTCAAGAGAAGTCTGAACTACCCTTTACATATGGGTTTTAAACAGTGGACACTACAATAGGTTCCATTTCCAAGCCTCTTATATTTAATCACTTTTAATCATTAATCATCAAAAGATTTAATCAAAATATCGATGTACCATTTTCAAAATTCCCCAAGACAGAACATGTAAGTTTCATAAAACTCAATTTTTAAAACATTTATGTTAGTTGAAATCCTGTCATTTTCTGGTAACTTATCAAAATAAATTCTTTTTAAGAAGATAAGGCGACCTACGAGGATCCAATTTTAACCAACCTAGGTTCTCTCTAAAGCAACCCAATAGTAAACACACATGTATTCAAATTTTAAACACCCAAATAGGTTATCCCATAAAACACTCCCCAACTGACCTATTTGGATCCTGTTGCATTTTTGGAACTAGCCATTTGATTTCAGATCAACATCAAACATATTTCACATTTATAAGCATTTCACAAGGCATCGTGTCATCAAATTTAATATGAGTCGTCATTTCCCAATTCATGAAGCACCCATACACTCCCTGGATTGAAAATTGGCTCTCATTAATCGATACTAATGTTAATTTAGAAATTAACATGATCAACCTAATAGTACAAATTATATGGGTAGCCACCTAACAATCTATAAGGTGCCTATAAACCTTATCTCTAGATCTTTGTTCCCATTTAACACAATCAACATACATTTAATATTTTATCTTTAGCAGCCCTTTCACATATAAAAATATATTTAACATGTTAGCATAAGCAGTAACACAACAACATTCTATAACACGGAAGCATGTCACAACAACAAAACAAGCTAATAACTAAGGAAGTACGACATATAATCACCCAATCATGTTAAATCTATCACTATAACATTATATCTAGAGAGGCATGATAAAACAGATCAAACATGACATTACACCCAAGGAACGCAATCCAAATTAACAGGCATCCTACTAATGCAACTACATGGAATGTTATATGCATGACATGTGAATCTCTATGTGCCTAAAATGATGCATGTATTAAACTTCCTTGCAATATCAGGCCAAGAAAATTATTCTTTTCAAAATCCTCAAAATTAATAAATAGCGTAAAATACACCAGTCACTCAAGGTTAATTCATATCAACTGCAACCACTAATAGTAAAAACATCAATTCCCATCCCTACCCACTAGTTCATTTCTCATACATGAGGTGATTAGTCCCAAGCATGGCTATTAACCCGAGCGCCGACACATTCCTAGTGTCATGTCTACCAACCCAAAAGCAGTAAGAAAAAGGAAAACAAAGAAACCTAATCCTATAATACCAATTTGTAACGTACCAACCTGACTCACCACTAAACAGGTGGCCAGACCGGTCACCACATGACCTCAAGTGCATCTCCATGTATGCCAGAGGCTGCGACTAGTAGCGAGGGTCTAAGGATAGTTAGTGGGGAGACTATACCATCTTATCAGAGTTGTACAATGGTATATCAGTGTAGATAACAAAAAATAGAGAAAGAAGTAACTCATAAATGAAAAAAATAGAAGAAAAATAATACTCATTTTATAAAAGTGGCCAATGCCAAATAATATAGCAGATGCATGCATGACATGCTAATGATACAAAAGTAGAAAATAGGGAAAAACACCACGATTTACATTACAATAGTGAATTAAAAAAATAATGACTCAAAGCCCCAAGGGCAATCTCCTACAGCATCCCAAGAATCGGTTCGGTCCTCTACTCCTATCTCTCATGTAAATGCAAACAACATAGTCCTGCAACAAAATAGAATCTACTTGGGTACCCAGTGCAATGGCAGCTCGAGTAGGGTGTGAGATATAAATCTCAGTTGGCCGGGATGACCGGTGTCTACCCCAAATCCAGACATTTAATAAATATTTTAAAACATGTGAAGGAAAGCATAAAATAAAGTATGCAGTAAAAAGTAACTATATACTCAAGTAACAGCTTCAGAAATCAGTAGGTGTCTGAGCCTGCACTATTCATTAGTCATGCATACTCAACAATCATTACATAATCAATTATTACAATCTTAAAAAATTATGAATGACTTGAGATCCAACCATTGCCTGACATCTCTCGTATAAGTCACCCACCATAGATGTCTCTAAAGACCATCTAAGTAATCAAGTAATGGCCGAATCCAAGCTTTTTCTTTGGCTTAGATAACTTATAATAAGTTATTCAATTTAATCTTTCATATACTAAGTCTGAGCCCATCCACTAAAATTGGTTCAACCAATTCATAAATAATTCTAAACACATTCTCATAATAAATTCCCAATCATTATGTCAAAACAGCATTCATTAACCATTAAACTCATTTCATGCATGAACAATTGGACCCACAGTCTAATGTTAATTAATTGATGTAGAACATCATGTCTTGCAGCCTCGTAAGTATTTGGAGCCTCAATCATTTTCTCATAACCCATGGGTATTTGGAGCATCAGTCCCTATCCCATAAAATAATATTCGCTTGTAAGCTGGGTGTATAACGCCATGTCTAGCACCCCATAAGTATTTTTCGCATCTGTCCCTATCTCAAAACCCATCTATCAATCATAAATATACATCTATCATTGGCGTAGAACGCCATGTCTAACACACTGTGAGTATTTGGAGCCTCATTCCTTTTCTCACAACCCATTCTTCAATCATATATATATATTTATCATTGGTGTAGATTACCATGTCTAACACCCCAAAACCAATCCATTAATTAATTCGACAATTAATTAACAACACAAAGTGCTCTTTAGATGAGTCAACACTTAATTATACATTCAAAATATACTTAATTAATAATTAATTAATAATTAATTATTCTTTACAGGCCACCTGAATAATTAACTCAACATTTAATTATCCAAGTTCATTAACAAGTCTGAACCCATCCACTCAAACAATGGTTCATCCAGGACTTTAACAATATACAAGAACACCATAATCATCTCAAAACATATTGAACCAAGACAAGATATTTAGTGACCATCTCACACAATATATCATATCTCTAAACAACTCTATCCAAGACAACTTAAGTTATGGAAAAATAATACGTATCAAAAGGCACTCATGGCCAACAATCATAACAAACTATTATTTCACATTCTTAATTTAATGTATGAAAATTAATTAATTCAACAATTAATTAATTAAAGATTATTTCCTTAACCAATCATAAATTAGTTAACCATTTTCCATTTAACATGTAATAATTAATCTATCCATTAATTATTACCAGTTTCCAAATTATATTCCAAACATGTCAAATATTCAGTATTCCCAATAATCAGTAAAAGCCATAATATCATGCCAACTCATGACTTGATAAATAATTATACAATTAATTATACTATTACTCATTCTTCCCATTTAAATCATTCAATTGTTTAATAATATCACTTTAACTATAGTAGCTATCCATGCTTAAAATCAACACATGTTCATGTCCTAATTTATTTCATGTGGGTGGAATTACTTAATAACATTAAAAGTGTCATGAATCAACATATCGTAATCAAGGAAACTCACATTATAAATTTGTCAAAAAGATATCAAATTCTCATATAATTTGTTAAATAATTGGGACCCTATCTCGGGGTTTTGACAGAAACCGCAACGAACGAAGAACACTCAAGTGAAACTAATTGATTCTTCAAGAACCCACCTTAGATCACTTATCCTAGCAAGAACAGGACCAAATTTATCATACTTGTCATCTACACACTTAGATTTACCCATAACGGGCGTAGATCTAAGAAACCAAGAGAAGATAAGATGTGGATCTAAGTATATCTAAGAAACTGAACAAGAACGAAGAAGCACATCTACCTACCTTAAGAATTTGGCTTCTATTCTCCAAGAGAAGCCTTAGGATCACCTCCAAAACACTTGGGAGAGGTTTTAAAACCATAAAGGGAGATTAATCTCGAGTTATGGACGCTTAGGATCTTAGAAGAGCCATATGAAGGCAAAAACTAGTGAGATCCATAATTTAAGAATCTCATTTAAGTGCCCGCACGGTTTGCCCGCATAGCTAGACAAACCACGCGCTAACCATGCGTTAGCTACTGTCTCAGAAAACACTCCTTACATGGTTAGGCTGCATAGTTAGACAAACTGTGCGTTATCCACTGCCTCAAAACTACAACTACACATAGTTTTGCTATACGGTTAGACAAACCGTGCGTCTCCCGTGTGACTTCCCCTTTTCCTCAAAACTTCTATCAAAGTTCGAAAAATGACATCTTTAGGTTTTCCAACACTCGTAATAAAATTGTAGAGCTCAGTTTGAAAAGAACGGCCCACTGATAAACTGAAAAAGAAATTCAAAAACATTCATAATTTTAACCCAGTTCAAAAACATGTGATTCTACACGTAACTAAATTAAATCAACCAACTATAAAACATTAATATGACAATATAGAATAATAGGTTTTAAATGTTTCATATTTTAATATATTAATAAAAATTATAATAAATTAATAGTGAGGCCATTTTTAGAAAGAGAAGTCTTATTTATACTATGTTATATAATTTAAACACTATTTATAAATTTTACAACATTAATGTGATAAATAAAATATCCCTTTTCTATTTTTGAATGTCAAAATCACCTTGTTTAGGATTTTATGAATTTTTTGAAATAATTTTTTTTATTGAATAGGGTAAGTTATAGTTTTTTCAAATATTGAATTATTTGACATTATCATTATATAATGAAGAAATAAAAAATTATTCAAAATTATAAATAATATAATATGTATTTAAAGGGTAATATTATTCATTTATAATATTAATCTAATCCTATAAATCCTAGGTCCAAAATTTAGTTCTAATATAATATGTTAATTTAATTTTAAAATAATTATATATATTTTAATTTTATTAATCCTTTCAAGTGAAATATAAATTTTTTGATTTCTTTTAAATTGAAGTAATATTTTATTTATAATCATGAAATTTCTGTCCTGAAAATTAATAACACTGATCAGTTTGAGATATACAAAAATTTAATGATTAACACAAAATTTTTTCTTGAAAACCATATTTACTCACCTTGTGTGTTATTTATGTTATTAACTTTTCTAAACAATATTAATTCTTTTAAATAAAAATATAATTAGATTTGAAATTTTATTTAAATTTTTAAATAATGAATATTTTGTATTTTGAAATTAATATAAATTAATGAGATAAAAAACCATACATACAAGAGTAAAAGAAAAATGTGTAAAAAAAGTTATAAAATGTGTAAATATCCTCAATCATTTTATTAACATACCCCCAATTATTTTTCTAATTGGTGGATCAAATAAGCCCCCCATATATTAATTTAAAAAATATCCACTATTACCCATGAATTGTAACATAAAGACCCTGAAATGTGTAACACCCCAAATTTCTAGAGTAAGAATATTGTATTTGATAGAATGTATGACACACAACAACAATCTCATAAGGTAATATCATATCCTAAAAAATTATAATATAATTACTATATTATGAAAAAATAAATATAATTTATAGCTTTCAATATACTAGAAAATAATTTACTGTATGTAACACGGAACAATGAGTTTCTTTAATGGATTTCATTTCACAAAAGGGTGAGTTTTACAATATAACAATATATTATTGAAATATTATAATAATTGGATATAACATAACTGTTCAATTTGAGTTTATTAATAGTTTTAAATACATTATGAAAATATACTCTTTAAAAAAATATTAAATGAATTGATTTGATAAAAAATAAAAATAAATTGATATAATAATCAACTTAATATAAATGTAATGTTTTTATAGTAATCTAATTTTGTTCACAGAATTCTGTTATACCCTAAAAAATAAAATTAGCTTCAATTATTGAGTGATATTAATTTAATAAATATACCATATATTAAAACCCCATATTTTCTTCCAATCGATGAGATTAATTTTAAAGTAATTTTAGAAAATCCAGTGAATGGAATTTGGAAAAATGGATTCTATATTTGGAATCAGGATAATGTATAATTTATTATATTGAAAAATTAGTTTTTTAAAAAAACATTAGTGAAATTATTTAAAATTAATTATAATTACTAATGAAAATATAAGCATATCAAAGGACAAAACCTTTAACATAAAAGACCAAATAACCTAAAACCCTATCTAACACCAATTTTATTTCCATAAATTGTATATTAACCATAAATTATTGATTTGGCATGTTTTTTATATAATTATTTAGGTAAAAACATTGGAATACCTAACTTGTTTTAAAAAATTCCACGTGAGTCCTTTTCTTCCCACATAAAAGGCCACCAACCCTCCCACTTCCTCAAACCTCTATATTCAATTTGGATTGGACAAAATATTCTCAACTATATCCTAAAAAACACTTACCTCATCATAATATCAGCCCATTTGGAAGGAATCAATCCATGATTTCATTTTGGTACATACCAAAAGGAGTTTCTCGATTAAGATGTAACATCCTTCCTTAACCTCACTAGAATTTTATTCTTCTTCCACTCAAAAAATTATCCTTATTAAATTATTATGAAACAACTCTATTATCCTCAATATACTAAGTTGTTGGTTTATTATGGCTTTTACCTATACTTACATGCACTCCCTTCTAATGGATAACAAACACACCATTCTTGTGTATAGAGAACTACCACCTCACGAAGCGAAGTTGTTTGTTTTTTCATTAAAACATGTCATGGTGGGAATTATGATGTATTATATATTTATATGTTTATATATGTTTTTATTATATATTTTTTCTTATTTAATAATTTTATAAAACATACCCTCACACTTTCCATTTTCTGTAAATATAATAACATCCTTTGATGAAGAGTTTTCAACCTCCCCCTAGCAATGTGATTCATTCACACTATACATGGAATATATAAATTATGGTTTTAATTAACCATATTTAACATAAATGAAATATATATTATATTCATGAAATAATTATATTTATAGAAATATAATATATATCTCTTCCATTGTTACCCTTTCACATATTTAAAAAGTTATAATATCATTTATGGATGTGTTGACTAATGCCTCCTAAAAATGATTTGATCCCTTTTACATTAAAAGAATACAATATATAATTATATATAAAAGAAAACTATTTATAAAATAATATTCATTTCTGTTAGATATATTTTGTCATACATTTTTCTCTAAATGATCATTATAAAACAGGAGCATTACTCATGCGTACGTACAACCTATTGTCTCTATGATTATTGCATTGGTTCATTTTTCATAACAATCCCCAATGATTAGTTTTCAAAGTATAATTTATGTATAATATATTTAGTATTTAATCATTATTATTCTTTATACGTCTATATAATGACTATTTTTTCCATAGTCGACCTACCAATGTTGTTTTATCAATGAATAACATTTGAAAAAAATAACATGCATAAACGCAATTATTTAAGTAGATATATATAAAAATTTCATACGTAATGTAAAAGTGATGATAAACATGAACATGTTTGTGAATAAATTAAAAAAAACAATTCTTTTTATTGTTTAGGCAGATAAAGAATCATGTGACCAGTCAAACTCAATGTAATGTAATTTCATCTCTGTTTACATTATATAGAGTCTTATTTGTTATTATGAAACAATTAAATTTTTATGATGTATATAATACCATTTTACATGTTATATCATGAATCTACTTAATGTCATGATATTTTTTTTTCATTTAATGTTATAGCATCATAGGTATTATGATTTAATATTTCATTTTGGTATGGGTGTCATTGGAATGTTTAATGAGTTTTCTCATGAAGAAAGTTATTAAGGATTATCTTTTTAATCAAACTCCCTCCTTTAATTTTTATCATTATCATGAAACAATCACTATATTTTAATCATTTTCTATTGAAATTCACATGAATATTCCTATTACCATACAATGTATATTAGAATTTCCAAAATAATATATCATTTTTAAATATGTTTGTCACTTAGGCTGTTAATTGACTGAATAAGAAATTATTGATACATTTATTCTTTATTTAATATGTATATTTGATAAGTCACATTTTATAATGATTAAATTTACTATTTGATATGAGAAATGTAATTTTAATTCAATTAATGTAGACCCCTAACATAATATAGCTCATTGATACATCAATAAGTTCTCATGAGACAATTATGTTGGTCAAATTTAATAGGTTTATACCTATAGTTTTAAAATGACTAGAGGATAGATCTTGATAGTATATGTCCATGTATTCTTTAGACATGACCTCCAATTATTATGAATTTACATCAATGATATTTTAGTTATTATTTACCCATGGTATTTTGTGTCTAAATATCTATCAATGTATTCTTTTCTCGTTTTATCAATTAAGTGGCATCTATTTTAAATGTTTACCACTCCACTCTGATTTCACCTTATACAATTTTTTAAATGGTATGTGTTATTAGTTATTTACCATTCCATATAAATTTACTCCTATTGATTCTTTATTTCATCATCTTTACATACCCTTACTGATAATTTGATCCCACACTTAATATGGATCCTTTATCCAGGTTATTAAAGAAGAAATAATTGAATATGTGTTCAATGACATAGTTTATTAAATTTTATTATGTATCATGTTTTTATTTTATATTTTATAATGTATTATAGATTCCTTGTATGTAATATTTATTTCATATAATTCTATACTAATCGGTCATTCAGGGATTCGATTCATTGTAATCATACCAATATAATAAAATAATGCATCAGATCTGGGCTTCTAGAGTAAGGGAATTATAGTTGGAATCAAACAGTGGTTTATTATAATACATGGAAACTAGATTTATAAAACATATATTTAGTAACATAACCCTAAGATAGACATTGAGTATATGTAGAGACAAATATACTAGAGTTTTGGTGATGTATAGAAAATATGATTATTCATCGAAATATATGAGTGGATATATAATACACGTGGATGTCGATTTCTCACATATAAAAATATATGTAACAACTCTGACAAGATGTGTCGGGCCAGACTCAGTGTAACCGGGTAAATGAAAATGTGTCTTAAGGCGCACCTAGTTTGACAGTCTAGGGGGATATATATAGTATAAATCACATTTTATTTAAGTAACATTTTGATGTACTTAATGATATCTCTAATTAAATAACATTTACGATCATTATATTACCTATTCATAACTTTCTTAATTTATTTTAAGTGTTACTCTATTTTTAGAATTATAAAATGTTAATAATTGTATGAGCTATTCTAGTATTTTCCATTTTCTGAAAGTACAACAAGGAATGAAGAAGTTTGTCCACAATCATTGTCATTAGATTGGTTTCCATAATTAGAAATTCAATGTTTCTGATATTTGAACTGATCACATTATGGATATATTAGGGTAGAATAATCATTTTATGGCACACAACCTTTATGGATGGATCAATATGTCCCACAAAGAGAGTATCCTATATTGGATCAAATTATGCGATAGAAATCCAAATTGTTTTTTGGACTACAAATCCAATTATGGATGAGCAATGGAATAAGTATATGAAGAATATACTTGCAACCTTGGAATGAAGTGAAATAGAAATTGATAAAATTATTGTGTACTTTCTCCAAGGTGATGCTGGTCAATAGTCACGACCCGTCCTCGGGGCCCGTGCCATGACTACCCCAAACCCGCCTTCCATAGGCCAGGGGCTGGCGACTAGCACCAAAGGCGTAAATCCCGATAACTGGGAAGGCATTTCCTTTATAAAAGTAACAAAACACCACAGAGTACAAGCGGAAGTAAAACACTAAGTACAAAGAAAGTGCTGAAAAGTAAATGGGCCTGAATACAATCCCAACTAGAAATATAGCTACAACTGAACAAAGACAACAGCTGGAAGAAAGGAAGCAGCTCCTGGGTCGTCCTCCTCTGATCCTACCTGAAGGGTAGGTACAAATAGCGCAGCTCCTCAATGCTCTCACCCGTCAACCTCCTCCGTGTGTCGTCTCGTCATGAAGTCCACCTCCGGATATAGACTCGTCGTGTGGTCCACCTCGGGGTACTGACTCGTCGTGTGGTCCACCTCCGGGTACTGACTCGTCGTGTGGTCCACCTCCGGGTACCGTCCAGTCCTCGAACACTCAGCCTCCGTCAGCACTGACCCTCGTCTGCAACCAACACAAGAAGGTGCGGGCATAGCCCGTGTAGGGGTGAGTATAAGGATACTAAGTAGGGACCCCGAGACCCTCACGGTCTCACTAAAACCAACAAGGATAACTACAAAGAATATCCCAACAGATAACCTCTTCTTAGGTATATTCCCATACACATACCCAAGTTATCAAGTAACCCATCTCAATCTTGAGGTAAACACAAAGGTCATAGACTCAGCTCAAACCAGGATTTTTCATTATCGAAACCGTAACTGCTGAAGAGCTCCGTCTCCGGGAGTACAATGATCCTGTCACGTCTCTGAGGTACTGCTCCCCAACCTATGACTGCTGGGGTACTCCTCCTATCGAGTACCGCAGGTCTGCCACCTCACACAGTAGTGCTCCTCCGCCATGGGTCTGCCACCTCACACAATAGTGTTCCCCCTCATAGCCTACAGAGGTACTCCTCCTGTCGAGTACCGCGGGTCTACCACCTCACACATTAGTGCTCCTCCGCCATGGGTCTTCCCCCTCACAAAGTAGTGATCCCCACTGGGCTATGCTAGTCACTCCGAATCGAATCGGACAAGCAGTCATCAGGTCACAGCCAGCTATACGGTCTCCGTACTCCGTACGCTCGTCTCCGAGAGGGTCCGCTCCACGAGCTACTAGTAGATACTCCAAGTATCTCAAAGTCTCACGAACATGTATCTTAATGAACCGCCTCATCATAGGGGTCTCAACGCGACAGACGGCCTGTCAATCGGGCGCCCGGTCTGTGAGTTACTAGCCTTTTCGTCCCTGGGGCCCGGTTGGTTTCGTGTGCGAACCAACACAGCCATATCTCAACTGTACCCCGAACTCTCATAGGGTATACTCATAGGGACCGTTTCTCCACGTGATCAACAATGCCGCTGATGGTTCGTCAAACGGACGTCCGGTCTGAAAGATATCAGCTTTTCCGTTCCAGGGGCCCGGTTGGATTTCGGGTGCAATCCAACCCGGCGACTATCCAACTACATCCAAAACTATAGTGACGTATGCCAAAAGTTCCGTCTCATCAAGAGGAGATCAACGAGACAGACGACGCGTCAATCAGATGCACGGTCTGTGATTTATTGGCATTTTCGTTCCAGGGGACCGGTTGGTTTCGTGAGCGAACCATCCCGACCGCACTCAGACGACATCCAATCATCGATCGAAGTAATCCAAAAGTTCCGTCTCATCAAGAGGAATCCAGCAAAGTTGACGGCACTTCATTCGGACGTCCGGAGCTCAAGTTACGAGTGTTTCCGCTCCAAGGGCCCGATTGGTTTCGTGTACGAACCAACCCGTCGGAACCCAAAGTATTCCGAAACCTTGAGTGCGATATGTCAAAACGACCGTCTCGATCCAAGGATCACATCGTTGCTGACTATGCATTGATCGGAGGTCCATAGCCCAGGATATGGGCAAAAGACCGAAATGGTCCGAAAACGGGGGGTCTGGGCCCGTCCCGACCCGGCCCAACCCCCCTGGGTCGGCCCGAACTGGGCGACCCGACTGGGCGCGACCCAGGCCGGCCGGTGCGGCCCGGCCCGGTCTGGGCGCGACCCGGCCCGGTCCGCCCAAGCCGGCCCGGCTCGGCCGGGCGGCTCGCTGGCTCGGCCAGCGAGCCGATGCTCCACGGACGCGGCGCGCGCCGCGTCACCCCTGTATCCCGCGCAGCCATGGGATCCGCCAGCTCGCCACCGTGGATTCAGCCGCGGCGGTTTCTCCAGGCGGTGCTCTGGGGCGCCACCGCCTCCGGGTGGCCGGCCGGTGGTGTCCACGGGCCACCGAAGTTGCTTCGGTGGTACGTTTTCAATTCCTCCTGCGCCAATGCTCATCCCGGGTCCCGTTATTCACTGCGGAAACATCAAATCATCTCTGTGGCCCGTTCCGTCAATGCCCGACGATCTGCACGTCAAAAGAAACAACTGTTGAGTCTTCCGTTCACCTTCGCGGCCCCGACTACGACCACACTTTTGTTCGTCCTTGACGGTGTGGCGCGACGGCGCCATACATCCTTGCCGCATCACTCCAGGTTTCCGCGCAGTGCCATCGCACTGTGCTGCCATCTTCTGAACTGCAACATAATCAACAACAAGGGGGAGGAGGGTTGGTCGTGTTTGTGCGGTCTGACCTCCTCCCGTTATAATGATAGCATGCGGCCATCAAATAGAATTCGACGTACGACAAAGAAATATTTCACAGGAAAATCAATAAACCTCAACATCAACCTGTATGAACGAACGATCCGCAGATCAACCTGGAAATGGTTGGTCCACGCTCGTCATTCTTTTCTAAAAAGATAAGAGAACACCAAATAAATTTCCCTACCTCGAAATTGACGTCGCACGTCGTCGAGTCGCGGATGTCGAACGTCGCGGTAGTCGAACGTCGGGGTAGTCGGGTGTTGTGGAAGAAAGGTATCGCTTCCATCAACGTTGGAAGAAGAAGGAGAATGTTGTTGTTGGCATCGGTCTCCACGGTCGGCATATCCTTCCATATCGCGAAAGAGGAAGAAAAAGGAATGGAGAAAACATAGAGCGTTCTTCGCCGAGTCAGAAGGTCGTTCTTCGTTTGGAGACGATGTTCCTCAAAAGAGGGAAGAGCTCTCTCCCAAATTGTCTCACACAACAAAACTCACAAAAATAAAATAAGGCCTCTCCTTATTTTATTATTTTTCCATGTATTCAAACTGTTTTAAAAATTCAAACACTTAGTTTAATTAATTGAAGAGGTTTAATCAATTAATTTAAGAACCGTTTTGGAAAAATTAAAGAGGAGAGAGGGGAGAGTTACACAAGTTAAAGTGGAGTTACAAAATTTAAGTGGGAAGTGAGTTATGGGAGGTCAAGGGTGTTATGGGAAGATCAAGGGGGGTTAGGGTCTCGTGTGGGACCCACCTCCCACATATCCACACATGGGAAGTTGGGAGGTTGTGGGTCCGATCAAAAACTTCCCATTGTAGAATTTAACTCCCTTGGTTAACAAAAATAAAATTGTTCACAATTTTATTTATTTCTTCCTTAAATCCCAAAATTTAACTTCTCCTTCCAAGAAAACGCACCTACGGTAAAAGTCCTCTTCAGCAAATAACACCGCTGCGAGTTCATCGGTGTCCTCAGATTTCAATTCCATGTACCGGATCAAATGATAGAAAAACCCGCTCGTTCGTTAACTGAACGTACCCGAGCTAAACTTCGGAAATTGATTCCGGGCACACCGGGCCTCAGAATCAGGTGCTGTCAGAAACCGCGTTCTTGTAAAATTACAATTAAAATTTAGAAAAAATTTCCCTTGAATTTTACGGGTCTTTCCATTACTCCCACCTCAGGGCTTTACGTCTTCGTATAGCTTTAACACAAACTAGGGATACAAAAGCGGTAGTGAGCACAAATCTGAGCCTCCCGCTCTCATGTGATCACCTGGAGGTTCCCGTACTGCCAGAGAAAGCGCACCCGAGGAATCCTCTGTCCTCTTAGGATCCGCTCTTATCAATCCTCGATCCCCACTAGAACCTCCACGTATGTCACCCTGTCATCGACATCCAACTCCTCGAGGTCGATGATATGTGAAGGATCACACACGTATCTCCTCAGTTAAGATACGTGGAAGTCGTCGTGCACCATGTGCAACAGAGGTGGATGCGTCAAGCAGTAAACCTCTTCGCCTACCATGCTGAGGACCTAAGAATGTCCACTGAACCTCGGAGATAACTTGCCGCCTTGGACACATCTCCATAAACCACGTCGAGGTGAAACCCGTATAAGGACGTGATCATCATCCTCGAACTCTAGAGGTCTCCAATTCCTATCATCAAAAGGCTTCTGTCGGCCCTGTGTTGTCCTCATCTACTCTTGGATGACCTAGACCTTCTCTAGTCTCACAAGAGCTGCAATGATTTCTTCTTTGCCGATAAGAAAAATCTGGTCTCATCCCCTGGATGAACAACATTAGTTGCCTAATACAGTCCATCTGGACATGAATGATGTATTCATGCCATGGACGATGTCTTATGTCCTCAACATTACTACCAAGAGATCCAACTGTCATTCTCGCATCCAAGGGTCGAGTCACACTATCGGCATTAGTGTGAGGTCACTGGGTATCTTCCAGTAGAAATCTTGAATGTGAGGGTCAAGTCAACAGTCTTAACCGGGACCACTCAGTACCAACCAAACAAAAGGATAAGAAAGAAAACTTTAAAAAGGTAAGTGTCTTTATATTTTTGCAACTCATGGTACATAGACACAAATGTAACAACAACAAAATGGAACTAGATACACACCAATAGTTCCGCTCCTGTCCACTTGCTTCTGGAGCTCCGTAGTCGTAAGCTTCTGCTGCCTGAAGCTGAGCTCTCCCATGTCCACCAGTTCCCTACGGTCGAGGTGGACCTCCTGGTGGTGGTGGTGGCAACACCTCGAAGCGTTTTCCACCTCCAGCTGCACGGCCAACTCCCCTCCCTCGGCCTTCAGCTCCTAGCGGTCTTCCTTGATCGAACCTAGGCCTCTGTCTGGGAGGTTCTTCATTTAAATGCTGGTCATCTGCATGGTAGGTCGGACAGTCACGTGCCATGTGACCAATCCCGTCGTATGAGTAACACTACATGGCAGGTCTGGCTCTATCATTCCCCTTGGTTCCTCTCACTACCGACCCTGAGTCACGCAGTCGACCACCTATAGTTCTGGTCCTCTTGGACCTCTATGTCATCTGTCTACTATCTGCTACAGAAGACTCTTCCACATGCCGGCTAGTGGTAGGTCCTGCTGCTGGAGACTGCTCAGCAAGGAAACTCTCCACTAAGAGGGCTCACTCCAACACCCCTGTCTGCGTCAGAATGCTGTGAGAAACAAAAAAATCTCTAATCTCCCTCCTGAGACCCTGCTCGAAGGTTCGGGCCCTAAAGAACGGGTCCCGTACCATATTTGTGGAGTAGCGTGAGAGGTTTGTGAACCTGGCTGAATACTGCACCACTGTCACGCTGCCCTGTCGCAGCTGAAGTAGCTCCTGTATATGCACCGCTCGAAGGGTGGCCGATACAAACTCTACCCGGAATAGGTTCTCAATGTATGCCCATAGAAGTGTCACCTCGTCATGCATCTGGAGTATTAGGCTCTACCATCTGCCTGCTGCTTCCTAAAGAAGGCTGGCCGGAAGGATCACCATGACATCTGCTGGTGTCCCCACTAGCCTCAAAACTCTCACTACAGCCTCCATCCAATCCTTAGCAACCTGTGGGTCCGTCTCTCCCCTGAACCTGGGTGGCCTCTGGTGCTAGAACTCATGCAGTGCACTCAAGCGACGTGCACCCTCTCCTGCTGGGGCTGGTGGCATCGGTGGTCCAACGGGTAGTAGTACCGCTGGTGCCTCCGCTGGTGCCTCAACTGGGATAGGGCTCTGTACTGAGGCCACGTCGCTCGACGGGATGTCAGTACGAACAACTCTCGAGGATCTAGCTGGTCGTTCGTGGGGAGGCATCCTGAAAGAAAAATCATGACACGGTCAAACGATTTATAACTGGTGAGCTGACCTGGTTTGAGATGACTTTTAAAAACTTCTGGAAACACACACGTAATCAGTGTTTTTGTAAACAAAGTAAGAAATCATTTGTCAGGGACCTAGTGGATGGATACGTCAGCCGCCCGCACCAACACTGGACTCCCTGAACTGAAGACCACACTCGGTACCCTTAACACTATTGCTTCACATAATGAAAATATCAGAGTTATAAGTTCTGCGGTAGAACCGACTCCATTGATACCAATTTGTCACGACCCGTCCTCGGGGCCCGTGCTGTGACTACCCCAAGCCCGTATTCCATAAGCCAGGGGCTGGCGACTAGCATCAAAGGAGTAAATCCCGATAACTAGCAAGTCATTGCCTTTATAAAAGTAAAAAAAAACACCATAAAGTACAAACGGAAGTAAAACACTAATTACAAAGGAAGTGCTGAAAAGTAAATGGGCCAGAATACAAACCCAACTAGAAATATAGCTACAACTGAACAAAGACAACAGCTGGATGAAAGGAAGCAGCTCATGGGTCATCCTCCTCGAATCCTACCTGAAGGGTAGGTACAGATAGCGCAGATCCTCAATGCTCTCACCCGTCAACCTCCTCCGTGTGTCGTCTCGTCCTGAAGTCCACCTCCGGATATAGACTCATCGTGTGGTCCACCTCGGGGTTCTGACTCGTCGTGTGGTCCACCTCCGGGTACTGACTCGTCGTGTGGTCCACCTCCGGGTACTGACTCGTCGTGTGGTCCACCTCCGGGTATCGTCCAGTCCTCGAACACTCAGCCTCCGTCAGCACTTCCCGTCGTCTACAACCAACACAATGAGATGCAGGCATAGCCCGTGCAGGGGTTAGTATAAGGATACTTAGTAGGGACCCCGAGACCCTCAAGGTCTCATTAAAACCAACAAGGATAACCACAAATAATATCTCAACTGATAACCTCTACTTAGGTATATGCCCATACATATACCCAAGTTATCAAGTAACCCATCTCAATGTTGAGGTAAACACAAAGGTCATAGACTCAGCTCAAACCAGGAGTTTTCATTATCAAAATCGTAACTACTGAAGAGATCTATCTCTGGGAGTACAATGATCCTGTCATGTCTCTGAGGTACTTCTCACCATCCTATGACTGCTGGGGTACTCCTCCTATCGAGTACCACGGGTCTTCCACCTCACACAGTAGTGCTCCTCCTCCATGGGTCTGCCACCTCACATAGTAGTTCTCTCCATCATAGCCTACAGAGGTACTCCTCCTGTCGAGTACCGTGGGTCTTCCACCTCACACAGTAGTGCTACTCCGCCATGGGTCTTCCACATCACAATGTAGTTCTCCCCACTGGGCTATGATAGTCACTCCGAATCGAATCGGACAAGCAGTCATCAGGTCACAGCCAACTACATGGTCTCCATACTCTGTACGCTCATCTCCGGGAGGGTCCACTCCATGAGCTACTATTAGATACTCCAAGAATCTCAAAGTCCCACGAAGAAGTATCTCAAAGAACTGCCTTGTCATAGGGGTCTCAATGCGACAGGCGACGTGTCAATCAGATGCCCGGTCTGTGAGTTACTAGCCTTTTCGTCCCCAGGGTCCAGTTGGTTTCGTGTGCGAACCAACACGACCATATCTCAACAATACCCCAAACTCTCATAGGGTATACTCATAGGGACCGTTTCTCCACATGATCACCAACGCCGTTGACAGTTCGTCAAACGGACGTCCGGTCTGAAAGATATCATCTTTTCCGTCCAGGGGCCCGGTTGGATTTTTGGGTCCAATCCAACACGGCCACTATCCAACTACATCCAAAACTCAAGAGAAGTATGCCAAAAGGTCTATCTCATCAAGAGGAGATCAACGAGATAGACAGCGCGTCAATCGGACGCCCGGTCTGTGAGTTATTGGCTTATTTGTTCGAGGGGCCCGGTTGGTTTCGTGAACGAACCAACACAACTGAACTCAGAAGGCATCCAAACCTCGAGCGGAGTAATCCAAAAGTTTCGTCTCCTCAAGAGGAATCCAAAAATGTCGACGACACGTCAATCGGACATCTGGAGCGCAAGTTATGAGCGTTTCCGCTCCGAGGGCCCGATTGGTTTTGTGTACGAACCAACCCGGTCGAACCCAAAGTATTCCGAAACATTGAGTACAATATGTCAAAATGACCATCTCGGTCCAAGGATCGCATCCCCGCTGACGGTGCGTTGATCGGAGGTTTGTAGCCCAGGATATGGTCAAAAGACCGAAAAGGTCCGAAAACGGGGGGTCTGGGCCCGTACCGATCCGGCCCACCCCCCTGGGTAGGCCCGAACCGGGTCGACCCGACTGGGCAAGACCCGTCCCGGCCTGGTCTGGGCGCGACCCGGCCTGGTCCGCCCAAGCCGGCCTGGCTCGGCCAGGCGGCTCGCTGGTTCGGCCATCAAGCCGGTGCTCTGCAAGCGTGGCGCGCGCCACGTCCCCCCTGGATCTCGTGCGGCCGTGGTATCCGCCAGCTCGCCGTCGCGGCTTCAGTCGCGGCGGTTTCTTCAGGCGGCCCGCCAGGGCGCTGCCGCCTCCGGGCGGCCGGTCGGTGTCGCCCGCCGCCTCCGGCCATCGGCGCCGACGGTGGTGTCCGCGGGCCACCAGAGTTTCTTCGGTGGTCCGTTTTCAATTCCGCCTGCGCCGATGCTCATCCCGGGTCCCGTTCTTCACTACGGAAACATCAAATTGTCTCTGCGGCCCATTCTGTCAATGCCTGACAATCCGAAAGTCAAAAGAAACAACTGCGGAGTCTTCCGTTTGCCTTCGCAGCCCCAACTACGACCACACTTTGGTTAGGACTTGACGGCGCGGCGCAACAGCGCCGCAAATCCTTGCCGTATCACTCCAGGTTCCCGCGCGGTGCTGTCACACCGTGCCGCCATCTTCCAAACCGAAACATAATCAACAGCAAGGGGGAGGAGGGTCAGATGTGTTTGTGCGGTCCGACCTCCTCCCGTTATAATGATAGAAAGTGGCCATCAAATTGAAGTCGACATACGACAAAGAAATATTTCACGGAAAAATCAATAAAACTCAACATCAACCTGCATGAACGGACGATCTGCGGATCAACCTGGAAATGGTTGGTCCGTGTTCATCGTTCTTTTCTCAAAATATAATAGAACACCAAATAAATTTCCCTACCTCAAAATTGACGTCACACGTCGTCGAGTTGCGGAAGTCGAACGTCGCGGTAGACCAACGTCGGGGTAATCGGGTGTCGTGAAAGAAAGGTATCGCTTCCGTCAATGTCGGAAGAAGAAGGAAAACGTTGTTGTTGGTGTCGATCTCCACGGTTTGCATCTCCTTCCTTGTTGTAGAAGAGGAAGAAAAAGGATTGGAGAAAACATAGAGCATTCTTCACCGAGTCGGAAGGTCGTTCTTCGTTTGGAGATGATGTTCTTCAAAAGAGGGAAGCTCTCTCTCCCAAATTCTCTCACACAAAAAAACTCACAAAAATAAAATAAGGCCTCTCCTTATTTTATTATTCTGCCATGCATTCAAACTTTTTTAAAAATTCAAACACTTAGTTAAATTAATTGAAGAGGTTTAATCAATTACTTTAAGATGTGTTTTGGCAAAATTAAAGAGGAGAGAGGGGAGAGTTACACAAGTTAAAGTGGAGTTACAAAATTTAAGAGGGAAGTGAGTTATGGGAGGTCAAGGGGGTTATGGGAAGATCAAGGGGGGTTAGGGTCTTGTGTGGGCCCCACCTCCCACATATCCACACATGGGAAGTTGGGTTGTTGTGGGTCCCACCAATAACTTCCCATGGTAGAATTTAACTCCCTTGGTTAACAAAAATAAAATTGTTCACAATTTTATTTATTTCGTCCTTAAACCCCAAAATTTAACTTCTCCTCCCAAGCAAATGAACCTATGGTAAAAGTCCTCTTATGTTAATAACGGAGTTGCGAGTTCATCGGTTTCCTCAAATTTCAATTTCGAGTACCGGTTCAAAATGTAGAAAAACCCGCTCGTTCGTTTACTGAACGTACCAGAGCTAAATTTCGGAAATTGATTCCGGGCACACCGGGCCTCAGAATCAGGCACCGTCAGAAACTGCGTTCTTGTAAAATTACAATGAAAATTAAGAAAAAATTTCCATTGAATTTTATCGGTCTTTATATCAATGGTGTTCCTTGATCCATAATACTAGGGAGTAAGAAGAAACGACACTCATGGAATAGAGAAAATTTAAGGATATATTCATCGAAAATACACCACTACTGATCAAAAAAGTTATGTGAAGAGAAAGTTTCTTTTCTATATTCAATTGGAATAACAGAGTGTTTCCAATTACAAAGAAATTTTTATGATGTTATCAAGGTCTACAATAGCTTTTAAATGCAACAAACAGTGCAAGATTGAAATTGTTTTTGAATTTATTAAAAAAATCACCAAAGGGTGCTGATTTCTCAGAATTTATCATCATATAATTGATAAAATAAACAATAAATGGACTAATGTAATTTTTCATTATGGATTTTCTATTATATACTTAATGATAAAAAGAAAAATATTCAGTATAAAGTATATGATTTTTAAAAATACATGGTTAATGGAGATATAAGCCTTAATATGTTCATAATGTGAAGAAAATGATGTTTCAAAAAAACAAATGATTTATTTGGATATGTACTTAATTTCTAGGAAATAGTTAATGTTTTTTTAAAAATGTGGATACATTATCATTGATGGAGTTTAATTGTTTTTTTGGATTTATGGAAAAATTCCATTGTGATGTGTTTTCCAAACTGAATATGGAAGAATTCATGTTCCCAATAAATTATTATGGTAATTCATGTTCATTAAATATTTCAAGAGAATAAATGATGATGGTGTTCATGTATTAGGTATTTCATGATTAAAGAGATACTTCATGTTGATTTAAGTCCAACGATATGTCCATTTTTGGAAATTAAGTGAATATATTTCCAATGTTTGGATCATAATATTTTTTAAAAGTTAATCATTTATAAAATGGTATACATTGATCATTGGATGGTATTTTAGAGTATTAATTAGTTCTTAACCATATGATGCATCATGTTCTAAGAGATAAAGTAGAAATAGTTCAAGGTGAAATCAAAGTATATGATTTTTTTATATGTACATATATTTAATTCTATTCTTAGAGAGTGAATTATTTTCTCAAGACAAGGAAAAAGGGATTAAAAAAATGTTTTCATAATACCTTAAATTTTGTTGAACTGATGGTCTTAAAAATCATCACAAATTAATGAACTTGAGGCCCTAAATAGTCCATTGATCATCCACATTATTGTGATTGACTACCTCAATCACTCCTTATAAATATTTTCTCTCTCCTATAAGTACGTATATCTATGTTCCACAAATGTTTTCCTACTTTGAGACCTTGTTGTATGAGAGTCCATATAAACTATGAAATTTACATCCTCTCATTTATAGAAGGTGTTTTATGAACCCTTATCATGATATGTGATTTCAAAATTGTAAATATAAAAAAACAATACAAAGAACATGTATGAATTTCAAGGAAGAAATTTAATTAAGGCGATGATAGTGTAAAACCAAAAATTTCTAGAGTAAGAATATTTTATTCAATTGAATGTATAACACACAACACCAAGAGCATAGGGGATATAATATCCCATGAATTTTTAATATATTTACTATTTTAAATTAATTAAATATATTTATATCATTAAATTCATTCAATATTGATTTAATGTATGTTACATGCAACACCTAGTTTCATCAATGGCTTGCGTTACACACGAGACTGAGTTTCACCAAACAATAATATATTATTAAAATATTATTATAATAAGATAGAACATAGTACTTGAATTTAATTTTATGATTTGGTTTAAATAAATGATGAAAATCTATGGTTGATAAATATAAAACATGAATTCATTTGTTGCTAAATTAATTATAAATTAATATAAGAACCAATTGAATATAAGTGGAATATTTTTATTAGGAACCGTTTTTATGCTGACAAAGATGATTTATCATAATAAATTAAATTATCATTAATTAGTGAGATCTATTAATCAAATATATATATATTATATATTAAATAAAATATTTTTTTTATATTTACTCAATATATTTCTTAAGAATAAGATTAATAGAAACCTAATTTTAGAGATAAAAAGCCTTTATTTTTATTATGACAATTTTATGGACTTTTAATGGAGAACCTATTTTAAATAAATTTTATTGAAATGTTTTAAATATTATATGACAAAATAAATTTCATCTTTGAAATAAAAACAAAAAATTATCTTGGGCAGAAATATCTGTATTTTTTGTGATGTTTCATTTTTTAATGAATAATAAAAAATATTAAATTTTAATTCAAAACATCTTTATCATATAATTTATATATAGAGTTAAAATATATTATTAATTGGTATTAAAATCACATCATATATATTATTTTTCAATTAATTCAATTTAGAATGTTGGAATCAATTTCACTTAGAAATTGGGAATAAAAACATAATAGTCTTTCAGAAGTGTTTATGTTAAAACCACACATTATTGTCCCTTCATAGGAATTGAATTTAAATTAATTTCTACCACATATTTAGTTAAAATATGGAAAAATGGAATCCATATAAAGAATAAGAATAAATTATTATTTTTTTATAATTTGAACTTAATTTTTTTTACAAATTTTAGTGAATGAAATTAAAATTATTTACAATTATGATAGATGAATTAATCATAAAAAGGGACAAAACCAACAACATAAGGTCCCAAAAAACATATCCACATTTTGAAACACCCATTATAAGGCCATAATTTAGACATTACCTTTCCATTTTGTTTTGATTTTTATGACTATTTTAGGAAACATTGTTGGTACAAATAAATTGTTTTCCAAAAGTCTAAGTGGTTCCTTTTCCCCCTATAAAAGGCCACCTCCCCTCCCATTACCTCAAACCTATCAAATGACATAGGTCATTCCAACACCTTAAAAATATATCCTAAACATCTATCAAATCATACTATAATAATACCCTTTGGAAGGTAGCAATCCAATGAACACTTTTGGTATATTCTATAAGGAGTTTCCTGATTAAGAGGTAATATCTTTCCTTAAGCTATCTAGTTTTATTTATTTTACCACACATTCAATTATTATTATTAAATGATTATACAACAAAAATAGTATCATTAATATGTTAATATTTTTTTATATTAAGGTTTTTATCTACGCTTACACACACATCCATCTAATGGGTAAGAAACATATCGTTCTTATATACAGTGAAGTACCACATCCCAAAGTGAAGTTGTTTGTTTTTCCCTTCTTTTCATGTTGTGAATTATGATAGAAAATTTCGGTAAATAATATATATATGATATTAATTATTTATTTATGATTCAATAATTATTTTATAATATATACCCTTTCTCTATTCATTTTATGTATATATGATAACATATTTTCTAGAAGTGTGGAATACTACGCCTCAATGCGATGTGACTCATTCACACTATACATTAAAAAATGATGGTTTTATTAAAAAATAATTATCATAAATGAAAAATATATATTATTCATGACATAATTACGTTTTTTAGAAATATTGTATATATCATTCTCTAATTTGACATTCATACACTTAATAATTGATAATTACATTCGTGGATATGTGGATGACTGCCTCCTCAACACGTTGTGATTCATTTTACATCACAAGTATCCCATAAAAAATTATAAATAATTAAATAATTGTGTATTTATGATATAATGATCATTTTGGTTAGATATAGTTTTACTTACCTTCTTTTTAAAATAATCATTAGAAAATGGGACCATTATTAATGCAAACACATGACCTACTATCTCCATGATTATAACATTGGTTCACTTTTCATAAACATCTATCATGATTGATTTTAATCTTTTTTGTACAAATATTTTAATTATTTAATTATTATTAGTATTTATATGTTTATTTAATGACCCTTTTGTCAACAGTTGACTTACCAAAGTCATTTTAACACATGAACCGAATTTGGTCAAAACCCGTATAAAATACATAATTTTTTTAATCGAATAAAACATTATAATAAGTGAAGTTAAAGTATTGATAAATCTAAAAATGGTTCTAAAGACTTTTTATAATTAAAACTAGTTTATTATTTAGGTAGATAAAGACACACATAATAAGTCAAACTCAATGTAAGGTAACTCCATCTCAATTTACATTCTATTGATACTTGTTTGTTATTATGAACTTATTCACTTTTTTATGTATATACAACCATTTGACATGTTATATCATGAATCTCATAAATATTATTATATTATCAGTTTTATTTAAATTAATGTCTTCTTGGGGATAATGATTTAAATGTTTCAATGTGCTATAGGACACTTTGAAATGTTTAATGATTTTTCTCCTAAAGAATTTTCTTAATGATTACCTTTGCAATATCACTCTTTTTTTCTGATTATTAACATTCTAATGAAACAATCAATTTAATTTATTCAATTTTCATTGTAAATGTAATTTAATATCCAAATTGTCATAAAATATAATTTATTACTTCCAAAACCATATATCATTTTTATAAATGATGATCACTCAGACAATTATTTGATTAACTAGGAAATTATTGATAAATATATATTCATTATTCAATACAAATATTTAATAATACATATTGTATATTGATTAAATTTATTATTTGATATGAATAATTCATTGGATGTAAAATAACAGTTAGATCTCTAACATTTTATATTTCATTGATTCATCGATAGGTTCTCATTATACAATTTTGTAAGAAAAATTACACAGCTTTCTACATGTAGTTTTAAAATGTCTAAAGGATGGATCATTATAGTATAAGTCATCATGTTACATAGACATGACGTCCAATAAATAATAATTTACTTCATAGATGGTTCAATTATTATTTACCAATGAGATTTTGTTTCTATATATATATGGATGAATTCTATTCTCGTTTTATCAATTATGTGGCATGTGTTTCTAATCCTTACATTTCCATATTGATTTCACCTTTTAAAATTTTTTGAGTTGAATGTGTTATAAATTATTTACTATTACATGTTAATTTATTACTATTTATTATTCATTTATTCCCCTTTACTTACCCTTATTGTACTTTTTAGACCACAGTTATTATGTTTCCTTTCCCAATGTTATGAAGAAGAAATATTTGTGTAAGAAAATAAGGTTGTAGTTTATATAATTTTATTTTGTACGGTGTTAGTATTTTCTATTTCCTAATATATTATATATAACATGTATGTAATAAATATTTCCAAGACTACTAAATTGATCAGTACTTCAGGATTTGATTCCCTGTAATCGTTATAATATAATAAAACAATGTACAGGCTCCTAGATTCTATGTCCGGGGTGTTAAAAAATGTAATGGGTACTTCCAAAATTAAAGTTCCATTCAATTAAAAATGGGTTCACTGCCACTACATCATTATAAACATCTATAGATTAATTTAATAATAAAAATCATCAATTATTCTTCACTTAGAATCACCCTCTTGTTCATAAGCATTTGGTCTCAATTATCTATCCTATGTCCTATATTTATATATATATTTTTCTAAGTTAAATCCCAAATTATCAATAGAGTAGATCATACTACCTAGTATTTTATTCAAAATATTTATCATACTAAAATATTATATCCATAATATTATAATGAATTAATTATTATTAATATATTTTTATTATATTACACAAATCTATGAAACATTATCCAGTACTATACATACACTAATGAAAAAAATATTTATCCTAATTTTGTGAAGAAGACTTTATACACGAATCTATGTGGTTCATTATTATTCACTAGCTATCAAGGATAGTGAAATATTGTCATTTGATAAATTAATTTGTGGGTTATTTTTCAATTAATATTTTAAATTAATAATTTTTCATACACCTTAATTTTATCCCCTTCATTGAGAAGTACATTTATTTATCATTTGTATATTTGGATTATCGAATCTACAAATGATGAATAATTTTTCCAACACCATACTATATGGATGGTTCAAAGAATTAATTTAATGATGTTCTATTGTAATTACTACTTTTATATTATTATGTAAATGTCATATAAAAATTATATGTTTAATTTTCATGACTTTTTAAAACATTATAAGACCCTCATTTGATTCATTTATACCACATACGTGAATGATGTTGCAATGTTTATACTTTGTATGATTATTGATTGTTTTAAGTTTTCAATATCATGTAATATTAAATTATTAAAAATATTTTGAATATTCTAGAATGCTTTTAATACTTTTTATATTAATAAATATAAGCTGTTATGATTATTAAACCTGAAAAAATTAATTTATCACAACAAACTATACACATGTATTTAACCTAATTAAATGATAATTAATGAATCACTGTAAAAAATTAGTATTATATATTGAATAATCATATAAATATTTACAATAAATAAATCTCCAATAATAGACTCTATCCCCATGAAGACTTTATAAAATAATCAATTGAAATATCATAACATTTGATGACGAAACTATCATATAGCCATGTAAATTATTTATATAAGGTTATATATATTGTTAAAAAATAGTATATCATTTTAAAAAACTCCCAAAAATAATGAATAAGGTAATTATATTCATTATATAACTTTTTAGAGCATATTACATTATGAAAACATTAGGATAAGGGGTTCCTTATCTCATATTGGATTTCATGATTCATATTTAAAATTATGCACCATGATATCATATAAATTGTTTTATTAATATAAAATGAATCAATTTTATCATATTACTATATTTTATAGTATTTCTATAGAGAATTTTTATTCTTTATTTAATTAGTATTGATTTTAAAGGATGTACTGGTTGTAAATATTATTTTTTTCTCCTTTCAATTATATGAGAAATTTTTTATATCTTTCACAATTACTTCTAATATGTTTTTAACTACGTTAATATCTTTAGGTAAAATGAATATTTTACAAGTCATTATATTTTAAAGACCATAATATTTTAACCCTATTATGTTATTTTGAAACATATACTACCAATTCCATTAGTTATTTTTATATCAATTTAAATTCATTAGGATATGATGCATAAACAACAAGTTTTTTTAGTTTAAATATTTTTCATTAATTTATTATAGAATAATTATACATTCAGTATATTAGGTTTACAAATCCATATAATCATAATTTTTGTTTTCAAATCGAATGACAATGATTAAAGGGTTCTTCTTGACTAAACTTCTTTAAATAAGTATTAATGGTTCCTTTTATCACAATGTGTAAAGAATATGGTTTTCTACTTTTATATGGTGATAAAAAAATACATTATCTCTATCCCTATATAATGTGTAATTTTTATTTTCAATTCTTACATTGATTAATTTCATTCTCAAATAAATATCATTTTTTATAATAACTCTCAGTCTCAATAACAATAGTTTTCCCTCATTTTCTATATTTTCTTGTTCACCCAATTATTTTGCATTATATATTGATAAGTAATAATGAGTTTTACCATATGGCCTTAGTATTTTGATTCTCACCAGTTCAAATTTTTTTATCGTTGTTCTTATTATGATGTGGTTTTTTGACAATAGTATTATACGATATTAGAAATTCATTCCATCCATTGAAAAGAATAGTTTACCTTCCACTATAAATTTCTTTCTGATACTATTTATTTATTTTTAAATATTTATAATGTAATATTATTTTTGGATTTTTAAATTCATCAAAATATTTTTACAACATATTTTTTAAAATTTATTAAGAAAGTGACCCATAATATAATATTTTATGATTGTGGTCAATTTTTTTTCAAAAAAAATATCATAGTTTCCCCTTGGGGTATAATAATTTTTTTCATGAATATTTCTTTCTATGTAACTAAATACTTCCACATATTACATATGTATTAATTAATTAATAAATAAAAATATATTTTACAATAATTAACAATGGAAAATTTTTTATTTTATAGTTTGAATATTGATTTTAAAAGGGATTATAATGTCATTTATTTTTGATAAATAAAGATGATTTGTTTTTTTTGTCTTACAAATGAATGAATTTTCAAGAAACATTCTCAATTTTTATCTCTAAATACCATTCTTATAAGATATGTTTTATATTACTTATAAATATGAAAAAAATAAAAATATTTACTGATCTATATAATTATAAAAAGGATAAATATCCTTATTTATGGATATGTTTTAGACAATAATACTAATAGGGGTCTTCCAATTATATAAAATTATATTGATGTTCACTACATTACATTAAGTGATTTGTTATTATATGACCATATACAACTATTCTCTTTAGGGATTATGGAAAGGTCAAGAAATTTATTTGTTGAGAAATATCTATTTAACATTAATTAGTGATGCAAGGAAGAAAAAATTAATTCTATTATGTTTTTTTCATTATATTTATATATTTTTTAACAATATGTAATGGTTGGGTTTGATATATCCTTCCAAATATTTGAGTAATGCCTTATATATCATGGTATAATGGGAAATGAGTTGGGATTACTCGTATAGTTCTGGGAAATAGTTGAGTAATGATATATCTAAAAACGTAAATAGGAATTTCAACCTAAACATTAAAGGTGAAACTTGTGAGTGAATCATGATTGTATAAGGGAAATAATTTTTATAATCCATATCCACAATATGAAACATTTCTATTAAGATCAAAACAATTTGGAAAACATGTTTTGGTCAATGATATTATTTTTTAATTCATATTATTATATTTGGACCATAATAATATGTATTTATATATACTCAATTTTGGACAAATCATAAATTTTGAACCATTTTTTATCTAGGTTTGTGATCTAGATGACATTTTCATGAATAATTATTATCCTCTCAAAAATTTATAGTTAAATTTTTGTTAAATATGAGTAAATGTTTTTATATCTTATACTTCTAATAACTAGAATCGTAGATCACCCCTTTCTTAATTTTCAATTTCCCTGGTTATGAAGAAGAGTATAACAAATGAGATGTTTAGAAGAGACTCTAGCATAAGGTAAATATAGAGAAATGTTTATATGTACTAGTTGATCCTCAAAGTTAATAAACTATTTATTATTAGGAATGAGATATTATATATGATATTTAATTATTAAATTAGATGAATAAATATAATAATCAGTTAGGACAAGTCATTTTCTATAAAATACGATGCATAATGAATGTTTTTTTCACAAAATATTGGATTGTGTGTCTGTGGAACCTCATATAAAATAACCTATAAGACCCCATTGTGATTTCTACCTATATACATATCATTTTTAAAAAATTTCATCCACTTATATATTTTCAGAAAATGACAGATTTGGTTGAGAAATTTGTAAAACATAATTTCATTTTTGTTGTTAAAATATTTCATTTGTTAGTATGTTCTATGTAGAAATTATATGATTGAATTATGATCTTTCCATTAATTATTAGGAGGGAAATATATCTTAACATTTTTATATCAAATAAAATTATTAATTTATAATAGGAAATATAGTATTTATTTTAAAATCAAGGATGAATATTTTCAAAGGAAATATTATGGCCCTGTGGTCTATAACCTTGTCTATTTTAAGAGTACATGATAATGGGTCTATACAATTTATTTTATGACACAATTTCTTGTTTTTGTTTAGTTTATAGATCATGGAGCATGAAATCTATGTATAATAATTGGTTTAGTTTCAATTTCCTGGTATAATTTTTGGGAAGAAACAAATTTTGAAAAATAATGTGAAGCATAAACTCTCATAGGATTTATCTTATGTCCCACATTTTATTTCCCATTATATAAATTAATATTCCATTTTAGGTTCTATTATGATCACTTTTATTTTCTATGTTTACCATTGTGATATTTTCCTATAATATCCAACTGTCACCCTTCTAGTGATTGATTTTATTCTTGCATTCTAAATTGGTAATTTTTTTCTCTATGATTCCATCATTAAGGTAATTTCTTTTCATGTGGTTAAATTTTTTCTCATTTAGTTAAAGCATTGTTGGAATAATCTATCCAATACTTCCTATAGTTGGTCATATTTTTCATATAGTTACACAAATCCATTTTTTAAATTTTCTACGTGAAAATAAACAATATTATATTGGATTATTATTGTCGAGAATGGTAGTTTTATCATGGTAAATTGTTTTTTTTAAATAAAATATCCTATAAAGTTACCTTTAGGAAGATTCTAATCCCCTGGATGATAAACCTATATTACCTATCTCACTATCACGCGGTATATCTTAAAATAGATAATACGTTTAATGTCGAGTTGAATATTCTTTATTAAAGATGATCCAACTATTTTTATACTTTAAATTCATGGATATATGAATTATAATGGATTGTTCCAATTTCCTCATGTGGAAACATTCACAATAAATATTATTAAACTTATACATTAGTACAATTTCATATGTCATATAATGTAAATGGAACCATAACATATCTTCTCACATTCATTGAATTTTTTATGTGTGGTTGACCATCATTGCAGTTAGTTATGGGCCATATTATATTTAATAGGAATATTGATTGTATATGCATGTTTTAGATTCATAACGAAAATATAAACTTTTAGACACTAATTAGACATATTTTTCCAATGAAAATATGAATTTCATTCTTGTATTTTTAGATAAAAATAATAAAAACACAAAATCCTTGTTGATTTTCTTATCTAGGACTAATGATATTTATTGTCCATGTTTGTTTTTTATTGTGATCTCAAAGTAAAAAATAATGGGACATCACTGAAGTCAAAAAAGGGGAAATTTTTTGTATTAATTTTTATGATTATTTATCCTTATATAAATGCATGCATTTCTTCCAATATTGAAACTCATAATTATAATAATAAGATTATGTTTACAATATGATGTTTAGAACTGTGTGAGGGGGAATGAAAATTCATTTTATATTCCCTTTATATGAGTATATTTCACTTTTATTAGAATTTTATATTTTCTTCCCAACAGTTGTGAATTTTATTTAAAATATTATGAAACATATTTAAAACCCTTAAATTACATTTGACTAAGATTATTTTTTGGTGTTTTGTATGATGATATGTATGATAAATTTCAACAAATAAATAGAAATATAATATTATAATCATAAAAAAGAAGTTAATTTTTAATTCATATTTTGAATGTTTTAATTGACTATTCATTGAGAAAAAATAATTTAAAAAATTTCTTATAAACCGTTCAATATATTGTTGACTTTTAGATCAAAAATATATTTTTTTAAAAAAATTCATTATATTTATTCCCACATAAGTATTCTCTATTGGGGGAATTTTTTGATTTTAAGAATGGGGGAGAGGGTATATTCAATATTTAGAGATCAGTTTAAATGAATATACACATATATATCCAGAAAAAATTAAAATATTGAGTTTCTTTAATAAATTATGTTAATTAAATTATAGCCATAATAATGAAACAATTGATATTGGTAAATTAGTATTTCAATGATGATGAAATTTTTTAATGTGTATGATTTATGAGTTATTTTAAACTATTTTAATTTAAATTATATAAAGAAACATTGAAAGGTACTGTTATAAATAGTTTATATGTACTACTATTGTTATAATTTGATTAAGATGAATTAGATAATGTGACCTAATTTATCCTAGACATTTTGAAAAGAAAATCCCTAAAAGATAACTCAATATATTTTTATCTAAGAACATCGAGACTCATGTAAAATGGAAAAATTGGATACCATGATGAATATCTAAGTCATTAGTATGTATGTTTTTGTGTAAATAAAATTTAATTTTAAAGAAAATAATTTCTATACACATACTTGGTTAAGAAACATTCAAATAAAGTATATATTCGAAAAAATAACAATTCAATAGTGGAAGGGGTATATTTTAAAAATTTAATGATTTTGGAAAATGACAAATAAAAATTTTATTTTAGTTATATCAAGGATGTTTAAATGGTTCTTAGTTTTATAGAACTTGAGATAAGTTTACATGTAAATTTTATTTTTTTAATGATGTAATTTGACATAAATAATACATTATTGCACACCTAGAACTAAAACATGAATATTGATTGATGTACGATATTGAGGGATATTCAAATAAGAGATATTTTATTTTTAATTATAGACGAGTCTCCACATCAAGAATTTAAGGTGTTTATAAATGAATATAGGTAGTCCCTTTTGTGATTTTTAAATTTTTTTATCATATCATAATATTATTATCTATGTAAATAAATGTTTCATCAAGATTATTTATGAGATGATATTTAAATATATATATATATATATATATAAAATATTGGATATTTGTAACTCAGTTTTCGGATCAACTATAGATTTATGTAAAGTGTGATTTTGTACCATTGAATTTGATAAATGGACCACTTTAGGACTTGTAATTCACTATTTTTGGGAGTATTTGTTACCCATTTTTTATTATATTTTACCAATTATCAACTAATTCATAATTGGGGGTTTAATATCAAATGTATAAATTAATTTGAAATTAATAATGTTTGTTTATTCAAATTTTAAATAATTATTATTTTAAAATATTTGTTGGAATATGTGTTTTGGGTGTCCATATGATAAAAATTTATTGTATTAGATATATTATTATTTTGAGGGAAAAGTTTTATCCAGATAAGTAAATTATTTTGAATATTTGTTTGGAATTCAATAATTCTAAAATATTTATTTTTAAAGTTTTATGTACTATAAATCCAATCATTAAATTTAATTCTATAATTAAAAGGTGAATATAAATTTTTACCAGTGGAATATATAAATTTTGATTTGATGAAGATGAAGTAATGATGTGGAATATATCAAAAATTATATGAATATCCGAGAATATTATTTTCATTTTCCCAGATGTTTATCCTACCCATATGAGAGTTCTTTTAGTTAGGTACATCACTCAAGCCATGTAATGGGAATTATTAATACCGAAAAGCATGTTACACATGGAAACTAAGGATATGCACACATAACTATGACAATGATAGAGAGAATAGAGTTGTTGTAGGATTAGTGATAAATTGGGGACTAACTTAGAGAAAACGTAAGACTAATTGACTAATGGGTCATCCAATTGAGATTAATATAACGAATTCTGGGGGATCTAGACTATAAAAAAATATGTGACACAATCTAATTCTTGATAGGGAACCCACCAATTGTGATCTCCTCCATCTTATATTATTTTTTTCCTATATTTTATCTATAATGGTGTCAATTTTAATTTTTGAATCTATTATATCTGTAAATAAAAATAAATTAAGGATAAATATTATGATGATCACATTTTTAATCGATTTATACCTTTATTTTAACAATTATTCTCCCATTTTCAAATCTTATCTAGTAATATTTATGTAAAAATAATGAAATTTTGAAAAAATATATTTATAAAATTCAATTCCAATCTACATAATAATATAAGGATAAATTTAAAATGTGATATTCTCTTGAGAATATCTCACATGGATCTATGAATGTATAATTATGTTAAGTAATGAGATCATCATTTTTTGGAATCAGTATGTTTTATAGTTGAAACTATTTAAGAGTTGACCAGTCACATATGGATCAATAACATAGTTACCCATACTCAATTTGTTCAGAACTATTTTTTTCATCATGTGAATGAAGGAAACTATACATATTATAGGAAATTGAAATCAAATTCCTCATCAATTTATTATTACTTTATTCTCTCATAACTATAAATATCTATTGAGTCATTATCATTATTATAATTCTTATTTACTTTTCAAAACATCCATTTAAATATCACGATGTTCATCTTTTATCTCAAAAGTTTTTATTTTCATTTTATTTACATAAATTTCATTCAAAAATACCCGAGGGGTTAGAAATTCTCACTACTATTACTGAGTTAGTAATTATATGTATGTAATTTATTGATTCTCAATGACCTAATCAATATCCCAAAATAAAAAATTTTAAAAATATTATTTTCATATAATAAGTAATAATGAATTTTTAATTAAATACATATGTTAACATCATTAAATATTTATAAAAATTTATAAAAAAACCTTTTTAGAATTAATTGAAATAATATTAATATGTACATAGTGTTGAAACATAATTATTATTATCATGAATCTCTTTATAATCATTTTCATTAAATTAATATAATTTTAATATCAAATAATTAATATGATCATAATATGATTGAACCAAAGTATACTATTATATTTACACATAAATATTACATGTCCAATACTTAATATGTCATTGAAAAACACTAGAATAGTAAAATTACATTCATTATTAAAAAAAATTCCTGGTCTCTTTAGTATATTTGAAAATTTTATGTTTAGAAAATCTATTTACATATTTTAAATATCTTATAATTTATTTATTTATACAATTTAAAATCATTACAATTCAATTATTTATTAGGTTTAAATATAATATTAATTTTTCAAGGGCCATCCATGATATAACTTTATTAATTATGATATTTCATGCCATATATTTTTAAGAAAGTATATATATGAATTCATGGATTTAATACATTTTTATGCTTTTTTGTTTAATTATATTTCCATATACATTATTTCATTTTTTTGAAGAACATGTATCATTATTTTTGAAGAAGAAGTAATATATGAAATAAAAACATGATAAATAATGCTTTAGTTTTCTAATATTAAATCATAAAAAATTATTTTTAATTTTTTTACTCACATAATGTTCACTATAGACATTATTTATTTATTATTTTTAATGAATTCTAATATTTTAATGGAGTAAGTAAAAGTGAATATAGATGGAATTTGATGTTTTGGAGTTATAATATTGAAAATATATTATAGTAAAATCAATTAAAAGAAATAATATAGTTATTGTGATATATATATTTATAATTATATATAATTTTAAAAGTTATTTACATCATCACTATTTATGGATGTTAATGCAGATTCTTTTGGTGGTTAAAATATTATTTGGATCACATTGTAATTTTATGTACTTTTTTATATGTGATCATGTTATTTAATTGAACATAACTATTATTTCATGATATAAGATCGATTCTTTTTTTGATGTGAAGTTTGAACATCATTTCATCATGTAGATTCATTGTAATTCTATTTCGTGATATAAAGTATTGTTTGACAAGTCATTACATGGAATACATTAGTTTATTTTCTGTAAATATGTATACATTGAAGTGGAAATTAAACTATAATAAAATTTCCCATTTAGTAATAAATATAATATAAATTAGGTTTTATGGGATTTTAGTTTTATATATGATTAAATCATTACCTTGTTACATAACTTAGGCTATTATAATGTTATTTTTGAATGATTTTTTACTTTTAAAATATTTCTTTCATATGAAATAATGATTATATCAGAATATTCTCATAGGATATTCGAGGATTTGAGATAAGTTCCATAACATAAGAAAATGGATTCATTAGAAATTATTTTAAAACATTATTTACATCAAATCAAATATTTACTTTGATAATACATCATCGTTTGAGAATATTTTAAAAATTGATTTAGATTATGTTATTTTGTAATAAATGTATTATTGCATAAAAAATTAGGGAATATTTATTATTATTGATATATAACAACATAATTTTTTTTATATTCTAATGTTTTCCTATATTTTCATGTGTTATTATATATTCCCATGTAATAAAAATAATTTAATAATTCATTTTAGTGACATTATTTATAATAAATCCTACTTGTTAATTTGATTAGTAGAATTTAAAAACATGTTTACAATAGTGGAATGTTTATTTAGTATATCAGTGATTGTAAAATTGATTAAAAAAATGATAAATAGTATCAAACTATTAACATGACACCCCTTATCATAGAGAATCATTGAATCATTTAAAAAAAATTCGGGGATCCAAAATTTTTATCAGAGAAGTTATCATTGACATTATGATAAAGTTGTTTACTATTTTTTTAGGTTTAATAAAGGTTGAGTTCAATTTTATTTCCACTACATGTCGTAAAATGTTAGATAAATTCATTGGTTTTCACACACTTTATATGGAAATTTTCAATTTCCATATAGAGTGATTGTGGTCATAATTACTCTTTTTAAATATTGATCTGGAATATATTTTGACATATTGTTTCACTCATCTCTTGAATTTTTTTATCACTAACATTAATATAATGAAAACTATTATTAAATTTTTTGTAACAAACACTGTTATAGTATATAATTTTGTGATTAAGTTTAGATGTTTCTTAGGAAAAAATAAAGGAAAGGATTTGGGATAATCTCTATATTATTGACAAATAAAATATTTGAGCAAATATTCTAAAAAAAATTTATTCTTTATTAAAAATATATTGTTATAAATTAATGATATATATTTTATGATGCCATTACAATATTGGATGACCATATAAACAATATATGTGGTTCAAGAGAACTCCAGAAGAATCCACTATTTCCAAGACATTACTGTTTCTTTACCTCACAAGTTATAAAAAATAATTTCTTCATAATGTGGTCAAGATAAAAATTTATTTATAATTAATAACATGAAAATTGTATTAATAAATAATGAAACCATTATGTTATTATTTAATAAAATGAATAATGGGTTATAGATAAATTTGTTTTAATTCCTTGATGACTATAATTACTCAAAACGATGTTAAAAATTACTAAGACTTTTTTTTCCTAATGAGGTGTTTTGAAAAATTCAAAAAAAAATTCTATTTCAATTATTTAATGAAATATTCAAAATTTAATGAGATAAAATTGTTTTATGAATCCATTAAAATGTATATATAATGATATGGTTGGTATGATTCTTTTGAATTAATATATTTTAAATGAATATAATGAATTTTTGATAGGATATATATATAATTATGACGAACCATTTATTTTTAGTGATCCTAACAAAGAAAAACAATACCAATAAAATGGGTCTTAAATGATTTATTTTTAACAATATAAATGATTTAAATCATTGAGTGAAAACCGATATTACATATGAAATATAGAAATGTAATTTATATAAATTTTATAATTCTAAATAGCCTCAATAAAAATTAAAATGTCTCCATGAATATAAGTGAGAATTAAAAGAAAATTATATCTTTATCATATTGTAATACTTTTCAAAAAAATCATAATTTGGAATCATAAAATATATTTGACACAAGTTTCTTAAAATGGGGAAAATAACATGTATTTTATGGAAGTTAATGACTTGAATATAAAAGATAATTTTAATGTTTTCCCAATTATATGATATATAGTGTATTTGATTACATGGAAAGAATAATTATTTTAATATGTGAATTCAGTATAATTCCATAAGAACATAATTTTGATGATATTTTTATGACAAAAAACCTTAAGAAAACATTTTCCAAAAAAGGATGAATCTCAAAAAGTTAATTTTGAAAATAAATATCATGTATGAAATTTTAATCATTGAAAATATTAAAAATTTGGACATTTTAAATAAGGTTTTCTAACTACACTACTAGCATTGTTTCATATAATGTGAGACTCTTATTTGTATCAAAAAAAATGAAAAATCTAAATTTAATAGATTTTATGTTTGATGTTTTAATATAGGATACCCAAAATGAATACATTTTGTATTTCTTGGTAAATTATGTTACATAAAATTTGATTATAGGGTTTTAAAGAGAATCTGGAAGGTATAAGATGGTTTTTAAAAAATATTGTATAGAAATATCAAATAAAAGTAGTTCATAAAAAAGAGATTTATAATATAAGGTTTATATGACAATTTTTTTTAAATATATTTTTAATAAGATAACATAATTAGAGTTGCATGGATACATGATAAAGGAAATTATGTGATCTTAAACAGAGTAGAATTTTAGAAATGGTGTCTAATGATGGTTATAATTTTAATAAGGGTTAATTATTTATTGGAATAATATTTTAGTTGGGAAAAGATAAATCTCACACTATTTTAGTTTCATGTATAAAATTGGATTATATTACAGTAAAATTGGTCACACTGGCTAACAAATGTTTAATAATTTATCTAGTTAAAAATTACTTTTTTTGATATCAAAGAAAAAAATTAAAAAAACATCTACTTCTAAGAAAGGATATATAATTTATTCATTAAAATGAATGTGGATATTATATTATCTTAATATTTATAGATTGTTTAGTCATATAAATGAAATATAATAAATAAGAAATCAAAACATGGAGATAATTAGATTATATCTTGTAAATATTCATAAAATGGAATCACGAGTATTATTTTTATTTTAAATATATATAATTTGTTAGTTTTTATTTATGATTTTACTAATAATTACTAAGAAATTATTTTTATGTATAGGGAAAAATTATAAGGATAATATGGTTGAGTATAAATTAGAAAATCTTGAATTCTACGAAAATTAGTATTTGATTTGACTATAATTGATAGAAATATTTAACAAAGTAACAAATTCCTGGAAATACCTAGTAGTTATATTTTGAGATGGAACATACCATTATTTATTATCATTAAACATCAAATTATTTTTTGTTTAATGATATTAGAGAACCATGTTATCTCTAAAATCATTTTTATATTTACATGAATACTTTTTTTCATTATATAATATGTTTTAATTGAATAAACATAAATAAAATAAATCTAGGAATTTAAAATTACATGATAAATTAGAGTGAAAAGTACAAATCAAATTATATTTAATCTATATATATTAAAGATATCATTTTTATATCTTCACCTTATATAATCTAATTATAGTTATATAATGAATCATTTAGGAAGAATATTGATATCAATGATTTAAAAAGGTTTGAAAACTAATTAAATGATTTTAAATAGGAAAAGATACATGTTGTGAACAAAGACTAATTTGGCCATTTAGTTATTCATATATATTAAATTTCAATAAATACTGAATATTTGGATGTATTGTAGTGTTTTGAAGATGAATCAATTTATTCGAGTGAAGATGATTAATTTAATATAGTTTAACCATATTTTATAAAATAATTTGAGGAATAAAGAAAAATTATTTTAAAAAATTCAATAATTATAACATGGATATATTTGAGGAACTAATCAAATGTAAAAAATATTCCTAATTGAAAACCAAAAAATGTGAATAATCTTTGTATTCTTAATCAATAGATAGTACTAATGAACATATTGTTGTATAATATTTTAAAGAATGTTGTGAGGATTTTATTTCTGTTATTATAAAATAATAAGGTTAATATTATTTATTTGGTGTTCCCAAGAAAATAGACTAATTTTTTATATGTTTCTAGGGACATGTTTATAATGGGTTTAAAGGGTTAAATAATATATTATTTAAATTATTTTATTGGGAAATGTTTTCTTTTTTAACAACATGAGAATATTACAATATATGTTGATAAAATTGTTTTTTTGGATACAAAATATAATTTATATTCATGTCTAAATTTAAATTTTGAATTTCTGATGAATAATTATGTATTGAAAAATGTGTGAGAATTACTCATGGCATTGGCTCCATAAATAACCATAAATCAATAAAGGAAATATTAAATTCAATAATTCATGAAGATTTCATTTTTTCATATTTTCTGTGTTTAAATTTCAATTTTGGTTTATTAAAGAAAAGATTATTTGATATTGTAGTCAAAGAAACAAATTACCATCATTATTATAAAAATATAATTATTTTTTTAAAAATAAGAATATTTTTTCATATCTTTTTAAATATATATCATAAATATGTTTATGATTTAAATTATTATTAAATTTATATATTTAATTTTTTTATATATTACCCAAGTATGGGATATTATTTTTTTTATCTAAAGTGTTATCTTATCTTTTATGTTTTGTGAAACATTGAATAGAATTTTATTATTTGTATTCATACATTTGTTTATATTTGAAAAAATATTATAATAGTCATTATAGAAAAGTTAATCACATGTCGATAATTTTTTTTATAATGAATAATTTAAATTATTTATATATATTTTTAAAAAAATAATATTATGTTCAATTTTATGTACAACAAAAAATGTTGAGATTAAAATGAACAATGATATACTGTTAAAATATAATTTCATAAAAATTATTATTATGATCCAACAATAGGACTTTCATGAATGAACATTAATAACTGAACATTTAAATATATATTGATATTTTCATTAATACAAACATACATATTATTAACTAGTACTTATATACTTAATATTAATTATGATTCAATAAGAATAGTGGATAATATTTTTTGATAATTGATTAATAAGAACAATTCAAGTATTTATAAAAGTAAATTATGTTTATCACAAAATATTTATTATTTTAATGAAATGGAAGGATAATATACATATTAATTGAAAATAAATATCATTTTATTTTTTTTACTAGATAGACAACGTGTATATATTTATTTTGATCTTAAAAAAAATAAAATATCTTCAAAAAAATTTTTTATTAAATTTTGTGTGTATATTTTTTTATTTATTTAATAAAAATTTATAATAATTTTTTGATAAAATTTAAACTATATTGAAATCATAAATTCAAAAAAATCAAAAAATAATTTTTTCAGGTATTTTTTTGAAAAAGATGATTTTTAATGAATAGTAAAATTTACATTTTATTGTAAAATTTTCAATCCATTTAATCATGACAAGTGATTTAGAAGGAAAATTATGTTTTGGTTTTTATTAAAATGAATATAAGATTAAATTTACTTATATTAAACCATTATGTTCTATAAAAAATAGACTTATACTCGATTTTGGTGTAAAATAATTTCAATGCGAAAACAATTCTGGTATTCCAAAATACATTTTCATTGAATTTTGAAAAATTATAAAAAATTTAGTTTCATTAAATTATTGAAATTAAAAAATAGAATGTTGATTACATATTTTAATGTTTTACTCAACTTACTTATTAATAACAATTAAATTTTTAGTCATAATGAATATTAAATATGGTAATGGTTTATCACTTTGGTAAATTTAAAATTGATACAAGTGGGTAATAATATTGTTTATAGTCTAAAAAAACTAATACAACACTTTACAAAATTTTAATGTAAGAGTAGATTTCAGCCAGAATCATCATAGAATCAACAATATATAATTCTCATGAAACACTCTTTTAATTACTGCAATTATTTTATTTTTGTAAAAGATAATTACAAAATTTTACTATGATAATTTCTATTTCTGAAATATTTCATTATAGTGATAGAAAAAAATATAATGGATATAATTAGTTATTATAAACATAAATAAATTATTAATATTAAAGGAAATATGTTTTTAGTTTTTTTATTGTAAAATTAACATGAATAATTTTTAAATATCGCATAATAGTTGGGAAACATAATGAAAATAATATGAATTATTTTAAAAATAATATATATAATGTGTTTTGGAGGTATTATAATAATCTGAGAATGACATATATATAGAATTTATAATTTATGGTGAACATTTTATTTATTAAAACATCTTTGTTATATTAAAACATTATATGTCAAGATATATAAGTAGTATTTTAAATGTCTATAAATGATATAAAATGTATAAAAATTAAATTCTGAATCCTTATAAATTAATAAAATCAAATATCAATTCAAGTGTACATTGTAATTTTTTATCCTATCATTTATGCTTCAGGAATGGTCTATGAGGAATTTTTAAAGTTAATCTTATGATCCTTAATCATAGAATAATTACATATGTTCCATTTATTTTTTATAAAAATCTATGTTAAAAAAACATTTAAAAACAAAATTCATCTATGGTTTCATCTTAAATCTATACACAAAAACATTTATAAAAATTATTTCCCATGTCCAAATTCCATTGGGTTGACCACAAAACTATCTTCCAAAGGCATTAAGCTCAAGGAATAGGAGGATATCACATGAGGATGTGTATTCTTGATATTTTTTATTATATGTATATTTCTTCTTATACATACATATATTCTATAATTAACATTATTAAAAATTAAAATTAGTATATAAACTATACAAAAATGATCGTATTAATTTGTTAAAACATTTGTTTATAACATTTTTCATTCAATATAAAATAAAAACTATTTTGGTGTGTATGTGTGAACTACATCCTCCATTAGCGATGTGTAACATTTTTCATCACCGCCTCATATGGATAGTTATAATAATGTGTTATATTTATATATAAAATATTTATATTATAATCATTATTCTATAAAGATATATATTTCACATAAAATCTTACCCTTACTTATGTAAGAAAATTATAACATCACTTGTGTGAATGTGTGGACTAACATATCCATGATGTGATGTTCTTTACTTTACATCACCACCTCAGAAATCTCCTCCTAAATATGGATATAATGAATATATATAACATTTATGTCATATATATGAATCTATAAGGAAAACTTCTATTTCTATTTTGTATTTTCTCTTTATTTAAAAATTAAAATGACATTAATGCATAAACACATACTACAGTCAAAATGAAACATTTCCATTCAATATTCATGACCAAAATACATCTTGGTTTTATATTTTTATTAAATTATAAAATATAATACTAATAATAATTTCATTATTACATGTATTATAGAATATTGACCCATTTGACCATGTCAATCAAACCATTGATGTTTTTGGATTATGAAATGAATGACCTCAAAACAATCAACATGGTCTAACCTTATTTTCTAACAAAAGAAAACATGTTAATAAATTATCTAAAATAAATGTTAATAATTGAAATAACATAAATTTTTTTCATGTTATTAAAAATAAGAATAATTTTATTACTCATTAGGGTAGAAGACTGTAGAAAATTACTGCCAACATTAGTTTTGAAATTTCTCAATCCAATTTACATTATTCAAGACTAATGAAATTTTTACCACATGTATTCATAAATGGAATGTATATTAAAAAATAGATTTAATTTATAACACATTAAAATATATTCAAATGTTTTACAAGTTATTTTTTTAAGACCCCATGTTGGTTTGATAATTTTAGAAGGTTTTTTATTTTGTCATTATAGTAATTATAAAATTTTAGATGAAGACCTAAAATGAGATACCAAGAGTTTCAATACTTGAAATTATTTTTTTGAGATATGGAATGGGACTGGGGAGGTATAGAGGCTATTTGGATGATATTTTGAGGATATAGGTTATGTTTATGGGGTTTAGATACTTTTTTCTAGGGTTCACATTTTGTTATGAATGGTTTAAAATAATTGGTTCTATGCAAAAAAGATCACTAGGGTTTTTGATCATTTTCATTTAATAAAGGAAATGTTTAAGGTTTTATCATGCCATAGGGTAAATGTTTCAATATAAAGGAGAAACTATGTGTGTTTGATAATGTTTTGCGGCATTGAGCATGAGATTTGCATAGTTTTATACAAACCACACACCTAGTTGTATATGGGTGAAAGTGTTGCTCATACGGTTTTCATAAGGTTTTACTAACCATATAACCTATCAATATTGGGATTAGGGGATTCACATTAGGTGGTTTATGTTTTGATCATGGTTTAAGATAACTTTGTGTCCAAACCATGAGAGTGACCCAAACTTCATTAAGATTTTGAAATTACCAAAATAACAATTTGATATTTTTAGCCATTCCACCAACTTCCAACTACAAGAGTTTAAAAATTAGGGGCTACTGAACCAATTCATCCTTCTTTCTCTATCGAATTGGGGATGTGTTCATGGGGTTTATTTATATTATAACATGAGATCACATAAAATCCTCTTCCATTTCATCCACTCATTTTTTCCTTATAATATCGGATGTTCATGTTTTTGTATTTGATTCTGATTCATTTAGAGAATATTGGAAGTAGACAACGATTATTGTTCATTTGGTCAAATTGTATAAATTATATCTAAAGATTATTTACCCATGTTATTTATTGATGTTTCACTAGGGGGTGAGACAATTGTGAATTTTTATTTTTCATTTCATTAATTAATTAATTATTTTTTTTATGAAAATGGTATCACCTCTTTTTTAATTTCCATTTAAATGTGTTAGAGTTAAATTATGGAATATGCCTGGTGGATTTTTTGGGTTTTGATAATAGGTGTTTTCTTGGTGTGTTTTCTAATAATATTACTAGTATTGTTTAAATTCATTAATTAATCCTAATTATTATAATTATTTATTATTGTGTTTTGAAATTTGTATATAGGTCTGGCGATTGAGATAAGATTATATGGAGACTCTTTGGTTAGATGGTTCTTGGATGAGCCTTTTCAAAGATTTTGTACTTTTGAAATATTTTTGAAATCATTATAGATGTTTTATGTTTTCTAGGATATTTACCCAGGGTATTTATATTATAATAGAATGTTTATGTTGTATGTGTCTTATAGCCTATGAGTTTTATTTTCATCACTTGATTAATTTAATTGTTTTGGGATTTATATTGGTACTATAGTCCTTCCAAAGACCGTGTGGGATCCATTGGTGATTATAAGACTAAACATATAGCCACCCATTGGTAGTACCATTCCATGAAAATGGTATGTTGGGTCTTAAAGATGAAAAGTATATAGGTTATGAGATAATTTGGTTATGTATATTAGTATGATTAATTAAAGGGTTACAGATCTAATAAGTGGAAAATGGTAATAAATTGTTGTGACTTATATAAGGATGAAATGTCGATTTATGTGGGTTGTATTTTTTGAATTTCAATTGGGAAACAGGAATTGGTTTTAGCTGTGTGGTTTGATTTTTGAATTGGTTTTTCATGAAAAAGGTGGGATTCTATGTTTTGAAATGGTCATTGTCTTCAAACTATTTGTTAACATCGATGTCGATTATAAAAAGGGTATCTTAAATGGGTTTTAAATGACAGTGTGGATACCCATCGGGAAGATTCATTTATTTTTATATTACTGATTTGATGGAAAGAATGGATTTTTCCATACAATGGCATTGAAGTACTATAGGGACCTTAGTAAATGTTAATGGGATTAAAAGGGATTTTTTGATTATTAAATGATATATTTGTTTATGGTGACAATTATTGGTAATAGAGAAATCATTTTAATGGAATTTTTTAAAGATTGTATAATATTATAGGCCTTTGTAGCATAATATATGGATAACGTGTTAGATCGAGTATCTAGACACTAATAGTATATTCTATGGAATTTTTAGTAGAGTTTTGATATGGAAAATGACGGTAAAACATGCTAAATAGAATATTGGAACAATTCTCCTCTTCATTGAGGATGATATAGTTTGATACTCTAGGCACCACTAATGATTTTGGAAAAAATGAAGATGGATTGAGGCACTGGGTCCTACTATTATTATTTATTAAGGTTTGGTAAAACATGACGTCCAGAATTTGAAACAATTGTTTTGTTTATGGTAAGGTGTTTGATATATGATCAATATCAAACTAAATATTATGTTTATAATTTATTTAGATTCCATATTTTAATTCTATGAACTGGTTGAACATTTACATGAGGCATGTATATTTTCTTTATTTTTTAATCATCCCTTAAATGAGTGAAAATTAAGCACCATTTAGTTTTTATTTATATAATTTTCCTTTAATTTCATGCATTAGATGATTAGTCCGTTTCAATATAGGTTTGGTTTTCATGATGGTCACCTTAGGACCCAAAGTCTAATGGGTTACTAATTACATAGTTTTTTTGTTAATGGATCCCCATTCCTAAAATATTAATTTATAAAACTATTCATCTACATACATTGTTTATAAGATATGTATTGTATTTTGGCACCATTGTTGGTTTCCTAATAAATTTTATTAACAACCTACTATGTCCTCCATAACACATAGTCACCCAACAGGATCTAAGATGTTTATTATAGGCATTGGTTTGGTCTAAGTCATTTTTTGACTTTTTCATGATCAAACCATATGGGTTTAATGGAATTAGGAGATGTGAATAGGATTGGATTAGTGCTTCAATAGTTCCTTCTATATTTATTTCCAATAAATTATTTTATTTATAGTTTCATCCTATTGGGAGAATGGTGTTTCATGTATTACATTTCTATTTAGTCTTAACATCATGTCATTATATACTATATTGTGATCTATTTAATTTTATTATTCTCTCTATGTGTTATGATTTATATGATGATTGGTTATTTGTATTTTTTTACCTCTTTTATTGGGTTATTTTATATTCATAGTACCACCCTAAATTCATTATACTAGTTGAAAGCCTTTGGTGTATGTGGAATTTATTCATGATGTAATGTGGTAAAGCATCAAAGGGGACCGATTTACTATCTATTGGGTTGGGATTCTATAAAGTGGTATCATAACTAATTACATTCCATAAATTTTATAAATTTTTATTATATATAATGAAGATTTAGGAATGTTTTGAATCTTTTTTTCTCTATACTATTGTTCTATGAACTCTCTTGTGGGTGTGAGGTCATAGTTACTTGGTTGTAGATTTTTTCTTATTGTTTATGTTATGGTTGTATCTAATTTTCACATTGGGTGATTTCAAAAGACATTCATTATTTTAAGATTATGGTGGATTTATGGATATTTGATTTTTTGAAATATTTTAGTGGTATGGGTTTGACTATTTTCCTATAAATAAATGAGTAATCTGATGAATCATGTTATGAACATATGATCTATATGTTATGGGCCCTCTAGTGTGTGATTTTATGGATTTCATGTTGATATAAGATTCTATGAATCTACGGTTAGACGCTCGATGATGATGAAACTGGTGTAGTTGTTTTTTATAGAACATGTAGTGATCCTAGTTGGCTATTTTGACATATTTACATTGCTATTAGATCTTTGGGTAGTTTATGGTCACAATTTCTTATATATGTGTGTCTCCTGGGGAGTGGTCTGATGTGCTGATGCTTAGCGTAGATGTGTTCCATTGATGGTGGTGGTTAGTTTGGCATGTGATGTATTCTATTTCCAATACCATATATAAGGATGTTTTAACATGTTCATTTCATGATATGTTTTTATGGGATTGTTTTTGACACCCAAGAGTGTTTTCTTTCTTTGAATTGGACTTGACTAATGTGGTTGGATGTAGTGTCTTATCACGAAACATTACTGGTATGGCTAGGTGGGAGGGCCTAGTAACCACATTGACATGAATCCAATTCATGGATTTGGTTTTGTATGAACATTGAGGGTTACTGAAGAGAGGGTTAAATTGAGTTATGCGTGCTTTTGGTATTTCTGTGAAATAGATAAATGAATGTAATTTTTGAAACAGCGAGGGAGTAGTGCATCCTATTATAGAGTTTAGGTTTTTTTGATGCATTTTATTTTAAGAGTAAATACTTTATAATAATGCTTTATCCTTGTGGGTGTATTCAATAGGGGTAGGATCATTCTAGTTACATCAATAGATTATGTTTGTATATATAGGTTATTCTACATCATTATGTTCCGAAATCATTAGAGTAAGTGGTTATCAAAAATATGTGTATTACGATATAAAGGTTTACATTGGGTGGCATCCATAATGGTATGTTAGACATGGTTTATTCATATTAAAATTAATGGATATGATTATGTTTATTAATATGGAAATCATTGAGGGTGTTTTTGTTTTTTGGTGCTTGTAGTTTCTAAGGGAAGGAATAGTTGGGTAACTAAGCCTTCTAGCTCAGTATGTGTTTACCAGAACATAGTGGGTGCATAAATGGACTTAGTTTAATTCTTAAAATTACACTTGGGTTTTATGTGGTAGAGTAATTTATTTATTGGTGATTTTCCTTTGGTTTTGGTAAGAATTATGGGTGATTTGTGTGATGTTAGATGGGACATTGGGGTAGGCAAGGACAATAGAACTGGCTTGTCAGCTGTTTTTTTGAGATGTGATATTTTTGTATCAATGATAGGTCTTGTGATTGAGAATAGAAGAGTGTGTGAAATTTATTTCATACTATGCTGTTGGGGGAAAGAAAATTTAGTGTTGTGATTTTTTGTTTGTCTTTCAGATATGATTTTATGGAAGTATAAATTATGGATCATGAGTTAAAAGAAAACTATGTGTTGTATGGGGACATATATTGACATGATGAAACAATTATGGGAAATAAGGATGAGGTCCTTTTGAATCAAATTTTATTCTTCCAGTAGTTTTAATTGATAATGGGTACGATTGGATTGTGGTGGTATATATCAACAATATCATTGCGTTCCCCTTTTTAAATATGTTCATGAATAGAATTTTTAAAACATCCTAAGAAAGAAGAGAGTGAATTAACTATAACATAAGATATTTGACTGTATTTTATTTTTTGATGATGGTTTTCTATGGATTTATGCTTGTGTAATAGTTTACGTAAATCCTTATGGTGGGTGGTGCACCATCAGTTGTTTAAGAGTATGTACTTATAATGTACTATTTGTTTGTGCACACCATTGGCGTTGTTATGTGATTTCAATTATTATAAATTGTTATTTTTTATTTTTTTCTCTATAGTAGGATCAATATAGTGATTCAAAACTATACGATTTGATAGTGATTGAATAATAGAGTATTGATATATTTATTACTTCAGTGAGGTGGTGATAATAAAACTATTATGGTGGGGAGTGATGTATTAGTTGGAAATGTGTGACCCTCATAATGCAAAGATGACATGTGTGTAGAACTGATCATGGATTTCTCATGGTGTTATTGTGACTCCATTGAGTAACAATTGAGATACATGTTGAAACTCTATATGGAATGGTAATGAAAAAACAGTTGTAGTGGATAATTAAGATGAATGTTACCTTGGGATCAATATGGGTTTGAAAAGTGATCTGAGGTGCTTGTGCCAGAGTTACATCATTGTGTACGATAGGGAACAGTGATGGTTTTAGGTCACTAGAGGTCCTCATCATGGTATCTCATTGAGAGTTGGGAATGGACTCTATTTATCATGTTCAGTGGGTCATGGAATTACATTAATGCGGAATTCATTATGAATAGATGACATGGCTATGTGTTGGTAGTTAGAATATAGTTTTTTTGGATTAGTCAATTGAGGATAGTCATTAATGGGTTAATAAATGTAAATATACTTGTTGGGTAAAAATCATTTCTTTTGTGTTGTTTACAAAATGGGAGTATTTTTTGGTTGTGTTTTTGATCTTGTTTGGAATGTTTGGTGTGTTATTAGTTTCTTCATAGATGAATAGTGTGCATCTAGTCCACTTAATTATTGATTCCGATGATATTTATTTATTTTGATTTTAGGTTTTGGGGTTTTCGGGTGTGTTTGGGACATAACTATGTAAGGTGTGATATGTGATAACAAGTTCAATGGACATTTCATATTTTCAATGTTGAAAGAGCCAACACATTGGAATATTGTGGTTATATGCTGAATCCCACATTGGGAAACACCAAAGATCTAATAAGTGAATGGGAGATTATATAATTGTTCTTTTGGATCTATGGGACATGATATTCCCTATCTCAATATTTCAGTTTTGAAAACCAATGTTCTCCCGTGTTCTATGCAATTGTGTTCCAGGAGTTAGAGGTTATTCATTTGTAGAGTTTCAGGCATTCAGATGCTAAACAATATAGTTTGTTAAAATATTTGATTTTAATATTATGGTTAGTAATGTTGGTTTACTATAGAGATATCTCATGGATGTGTTGTTAAATGTTGGGGAGGTTTTAGGATGTTTCATCAAGACGGGAGAAAAAATTTAGAAGGTTTTTGAAATTTTATTCACTAGATGGTTCAAATTTTTGGATTAAGACACAAAATGGGATTCAATGAGTTTTATTTTCACAATGAAATGCTTTGAGAGAGGAATGGGAGTTGGAATATTCCTATATAGGTTTTTTAATAATGTAAGTACATAAGTTATATTTCTGGGTGTTTTTCACTATTTAGAATGGGTTCATGGTTTGGTGTGCACGATTTTGGATAAACCATGTGACAACTATATGATAGAGATATTTTTAATGAATTTTTATGTGATCAAATTTATGTTTCATAGTTTGGGGTAAAATTTTCATGCCAATGGAGAAATTGTGTGAGGTTCATTAAGGTCTAAGACACGGAGGATTGGCAGCAAATATTTTCAGAAAAATAGTGCACATTAACATAGAGGGGAGGCGGTTCTTGCTATGTGGTTGGAGAACAATTATCCCAACCATACATCCTAAATATATAGGATATCATGGATGGACAATAGGGTTCACACTATTTAAACATGGGATGGCTAACCAAGATTCCAAACCATGTGGATTCCCATAATTTCATTAAATTTGGAAACATAAAAAAATACCCATTTAAGATTTTGATCTATTCCTCCTCTCCACCAGTAGAGGAACATTATCAAGGGGGATCCCAAACTTCTTCCTCCATCAAAGATCAAATTAGGGTTTTTTTGTGGTGTCTCTTTAGTCCTTATGGTATTATCACTTACTCAGCACTTCAGTTGATTTTTATCCTCGGTTCCTTAAAATTTCAGATGTCTTTGATTAGGGATTTGATTCTAATTCTTGTATATCAATGATGAATTATAAAAAAAATGATAGTTCTTTTTTGGATTCTATATATGATATTTTGAGATGATCTAACAATGTTGTTGTTTTATGTTTAGTAATGGTATGAGTCCACAATTTTTCGTTGGGATTTCTATTAATTGATTTTTGATTAATTGTGAAAATGGTATCACCTCATATGAAATTTTTCCCAAAATGGTGTTTGGGGTTTTCTGTTGACCCCCATGGTGTTTTCACTGTGTTTTAATAATAGATGAGTTTTTGGTCAGTTTTCTAACAATATATCACATTTGGGAGTAAAAATTTAAATAATTATAAATGATATACTAATTTTTTATTGTTGTTTTGCATGAGGTTAGGGCATTGGAAGCTCTAATGAGAATGGTTGGATGCCGAAGAGATTTGAATGGACTTAGAAGAGCCTTAGTAAGGACACTATTCCTTGGATATTTTTTGGATATTTTTTTTAATATTGTATGTGGTATAATAGCTTAACCCTAGAATTTTTGATTTATTAGCATGTTTATATGGTATGATTGATCTTCACTGTGTGTGGTGTTTTCTTCATGGGTTTAATTTAACATTTTCATATTTAAAATTGGGACATAATAACTTCTAAAAATCTTGTGGGATCTGATTGTGTTTATAATATTGATCATGTGGTCTCCCATTGCATGAAATGTTACAGGAAAATGGAATTTTTTTCTTTTGAAGGCATAATGTGGGTGGGTTATGATCTTTACCCAACTAGGCTCATTTGTAGTCTTAATTAAATGGTCAAAGATCTAATGGGTTTAAATTATTAATAAATGGATATATCTTGTAAGAAGATACATTTTTTATAGGTTTAGTTTTTGTGAAATTTATATGGGGTTAATGAAATTGGATTAATTATGTGTATTGAGTTTGACAAGGTTTTTTGCATTAAAGGGGGAATGACATGTTTTGAAGTGAATTGTGTTTTAAAATGAGGTATTTAACTAAATATTATTTATAATAATGGTTTTATAAGTGGATTTCATGTAATGTTTAGCAATGATTTTTTGGTTTCTATTTGGAGTTATTCCTTGATCGTCCTTTTAATGATTATATAGAATAAAATTATTTTTCATTAATTTGGTATTGAAGTCCCACAATGAAATTAGTATGTGTTTATGGTTTATAAACGTATTGTTGTTATTTTTTATAGTTATATATGTTTATGGTGTTGAATCATGGTTTATGATAAAGCATACTAATAGAATGGTTTAGATTCTATACTGATGTTGCAATATTTATTAGTATACTATTTAATTAAGGTGTTAGATTTTTGTTTTGGGCAATGGTAGTATGTTAGGTGGTATCTATTATAGACTAATGATTTAGTAAATTATGGTATACAAACTAGAATAGGCTCTTGGCCCAATAAACCCTTTATTGGTTGCTGGGCTAGAATGAAGCACTAGGAATGACTGATGTGTGTGTATAGATAGATGCTTAATTGAGGCTCTATGAAAAACTGTTATGATTTATGATGGGTTGGTTATCCGTGACACCGAATATTATTACCGAGTGGTTTTTAAATTGATATTTGATGGTAATATGTTCCATCCATGATTGGATTTTATTTCGATATTTTATTTAGACGTTAGAATAATGTTTTATGCAATTATATCACATGTACATGAGATAAGTACCATAGTTGCATGTTTTAACCCTCCAAAAGATTAATGAAAAGGAAAACCCATTATTTGATTTTAATATTATGTATCCTCATATGTCATTATATTCATTAACGTACATTCCAACATAGTTAGGTTTTCTCTAGGATCTTCATATAACCCATAGGAAAAGGGGTTTCAAATTATGGAGTGGTTTCCATTAATGTACATATATTTCTATATTATTTATTTTACCAATTATTTAAATTAATAAATTTCCTCTTGGAATCAAATTTTATTTAGATAATGGTCATAGTGACCTAATGATTTTTTCTAACACCCTGTTCAGGACACCACTACACATGGGAACCCAAGAAACTCTATATTTTTTAATTATAGGAATATGTATATGTTGAGGCTGATATTGAATTTTTCAAGATCAGAAATGATATCATTGATGTTATAGGTAGAATTTCTGAGGTTAGTATTAGTCATAATGAAGGAAACATCATATTTATTTACATTATTTTATTTTAATTAAGGGTTAGTCCTAGTGGGAGACTAATATTAAGTTATTTGGGTCACACAATGTTTTATTTTATATTATTTAATGATTTGTTTCAATTTATTAATACATTATTTATACACTAATTTATAAGATTATTGGTCATTTTTTCAATTTTTTATCTATGATAGGGTGTTATATTCTCTTCATAATACCACCCTAGACACCCACTATAGGTGGTATCCATTATCATGGGAGGAGGCTCACCTGATATCATTTTATTCCCAGATATTGGGGACTGGTTTATTGGATCCTGGGTAGAGACATTATAATTTTCATTCTATATTCATCGATAATCATATGAGTTAAATATTACCAAATAAATAATGTATTTTTATTAAAACCCCTTTAAAATTTATTCTTTCAAAATAATTCTATTTTAATGCATGTTATTTGTAATGATTCGAAATAAATCATATTTTTATTATTATAATATTTATATAACATGTTCAGATATTAGTGAATATTTAAAAGGGTTATAAAATGTATTATTTTATATTTTCTATATATGGTTAAATTTTAACTATTTATTCAATGTAAAAAATAATTTTGTAGAAACATATATAATGAATATATTTTTCCACCAAATTATCAATTATTTATTTTCATGATTTTACTATAGGTATCTATGGTTTTTCAATTAAGAAAATTTAATTATTATTCTTGTATTATTTAATTTTTAAATGTTATATGAAAATTAATTTCAATCAATTTTTTGACATAACTAAATGTGTTTTATCTTATGGGATTAAATTCCAATTTTATGGTTTTTATGAAAAAAGGATCATAAAATTTAATGTTTTCATTTTAAAACATGGAATATAATAATAAATGTTTGAATTGGGAGTAAACCCAATCAATTATTGGTTTATACAAATTATTTGATGTGTGGATTAGTCTAATTCCTCAAATATATTTGGTAAAGTGAAAATGTATAATTATTTTTGTTACACCTATATTGATGAGGACATAGTTATGGACTCATTTTTAGTGATGGATTTAAGTGATATAGGTTAATCTTTATCGAATGTGGAAAGTATTAATTACTCTTAAAATCAGAAAGAGCTATATAATTCATGTTAATCCAAAAACTGTTCAAATTAACAAAATATCTCCTTCCATGATTAATTTATAGTTTTCATTGTTCTATATATGGTTTCTATAAGCATGGAAATATTCTATCAATGATATATTTTTATTTCAAAATAAAAATAGTCACTTAATGAATAATTAGAATGTTTAGGATGGTTTAAAAGAGAATATTTTGTTTACAAGGTATAAAATCCATGAATTATGTGTTCACCTATATGATTTATTACAATATAATCTATAAAAACAATATCAGTTATGTTTATTAATTTATTTTTTAAATCATTATTATGACCTCAAAATTTTAGTTTGTATAAAAGAAAACTTTATTATTGGATTTCTGGAATTTCATATAGACTAATGAAAATTAATTTTTTATAACACATGCAGTTTTTTTATTCCATGCTTTAAAATTTCGTTCATAGGGAATAGGGATGAGTATGAAAATTTATTATGTATATCTTTAAAAATATTAAATTAACATTGAATAAATAAAGAGTTCCATTTATGAAAAAGGATAATAATCCAAAAACAGTTTTTTTATTTGAAAAATTACACTATAAATTAGTGTTTCCTAAGTAATGCATCTTTTACTAATTCACTATAACCCTACATATAAAAGATCATATCAATTTATAAAAATGGAACACTTGTAATAATCAAGAAATTATGGTCTGTATATAATTTGTGGTGTAATATTTTTTATTAGAGCATGGGATTAGATAACATTAGTGGATATGATATTTTGTAAGAATACATTAAGATACTTCTATAACCTCAATGATTATTATGTTTTTGATAAATAATAAATATTTTTGATGTGTTGAAGGATATGAATAATAGTTTAAATGGTTATGGATATATTGTTGTTAATACTTATAATAAAATTATTTATTATGATTTTTGTTGATATAGTAACAAAAAAATAATTGTTTTAGTAAATTTTTGGATCCAGCGTGAATAAAGTAATCAATGTATATGGATAAAGGATTTAAGTTTTTGAGTGATTAAAAAATTGTATTTTTACTAGGGGAAAAACTCTTATATCTATCCATACTAAGAAATCATGATTTTGGAATAACAATATAAAACTAGGTGTGTTACTTAACACAACAAAAAAAGATTAATGATGTTTCATGGCTGTTCAGTTGATAAGGGACATTAATTTAAATAAAATACATCATTATAAATGTCATGAATGGTAGAAGAATCACCTATGGAGATAAAAAAAATGAAATGAATGATTATTGAAAAGTAGGGCGTATATTCATTATAAAAAATAATGCCATCAATAGAAAGATCATGGAGGACACTATATAAATAATAGGAAACAATTATTTGAATTTTTATAATTTGAGCATGATAAATCCTTTAATCTCATCTGTATTTTTTATATATCTATTTTTTTATTTTTAATACAAGAAGCATTAATATATTTGGGCTGATGAATCTTATCAAAATATTACTATTTATGATATAAGGAAGAATGGAAGTATGAATATGACTGAACTTTTTTTAATGTTTTATCATGGATGTTGAATGATTATAGTTACTATATATAGGCTTCTAAAAGTGAAGATCTAAATTTATTTTTTTATATTATGATAAATTTATAGATGATCCATAGTTTGAAGTCATTAATAATCTCTGGGCAATTTTTGTGATAAGAGTACATAGAGTCAAAAAATTAGTTTTAGTTTTTGATTGAGATATATATAATCCATAAAATTATAATTTGAAAAAAATTATTAAGGAAGAAGGAATTTATATTTTTATGAAAAATGTTAAATGGAATTGATTACCTATATGGTTAATATGACAATTGATATTGATTTAATTATAGTTAACTGGGATAAAAGGGATAATACATTCTGGGGAAAATAATTTACATGATATATGGCCATGTGATTCAAAAGTAATTTTTGAGTTTGTAATTAATATTATTGAAAAAATTATATTAGTAAGGTAAACTAATAATTATAGGAAAGGATGTGATTTTATTTTAGGAATAATGTTGAGTTATATTTTGGAAAAATATATGTAATATTTGTGGTTTTAATGAGATTCATGTTATTTTTTTGAATGATTTTCATATTTTTGAAGAATGTTGTAGACATAATAAAATGTGTTCCATGAACATATCTTCAAAATTGAATATGTGTACCCCATATAGACACTGAATATTCAATTAATGTATAAATACATCTTTATGATGGATGGAGTAGATTAGATTTCCATACAACGTGAAAAAAATGTCCTCAAACATAGATAAAAATGTTCATGGTGGGACTTTGAATTATTCGTGGGGGTCAATGAAGATAGAGAAGGAAATGGCCTCAATGATCATGACCACAACTCATAATTGATCTCAAGAAGGGGTGTGGGGGTGCATCCCTAAAGGTATGGAACCATTTGTTTTCCTAAGACCCAAAAAATGGTGCACATGATTCCTGTACATGACATACCAGCGCACAACCCACTTTCATTCCACCCCACAACTACGCGCCACCCCACACATACGTGACTAATCACCTTCTCCTAGGGTCTCAGATTTTCCTATAAATAGGCCCTTGGGGCCTTCAATTGGATGGATAAAATTTCCATGAATATTGATCCATTCTCTAGTCACTCTAGTGCTACACCCATGTCCTCTAAAACCTCTTGGGTATATCCTTAACAAATAAAGAGGCTATGTTGAACTTGAGGAAAGAACTGGTGAAATACCAGTCATGTTATGGTCTTTGGCTACAACTTAATACATTATTCCAGAGATGTGGCATAATATTGTATTCATGATATCTTCCTCAACATATGGAAGAATATTCACCATTTAAATTATAAATTATTACAATATGATGAATATTATATTAATGTCAAGGTAATATAAGGGTGTACGTACAAAATTAACTTAGAATCTATCCTGGATTCCTGACGTCTAAATATAGTCAAGTAATAAGGATCCATTCAAGGTGGATGACTCAATACATTAATGAGGTTGCAAAAACTCATTGTAGATATCCCATCCAGTGTTCATATCAGAGTATGGGGTTCACATGGATCATTTAATTTCACTACACTCCAATTAAAGAAAAAACCATGAAATGTGGTCTTAAGAAATGTTATTACCCTAGGCCGACTACAATAATTAAATTCTATTCATGACCAAAGTTATGTTTAATAAGAATAGTCCTCGACCAACTTCCACAAAATTTAAGACCAAAGAGAGAAATTTATTGAGATACATTTTCCTCAATAATATGAAAACATTGAGTATGTATTCATCTAAGAGGATGTCAGCCATAATATTGTGCAAATTTCTAAAATAAAACAACTGTATTTTGTAGAAGGTGATTTAATTGATTTTCAGAAAATTCACCCATCCAAAGTTCATACAAGATTTTATAAAATAAAAATAAAATCTATGATGATATAAGCCATATTAATTCAGAATCCACCCCATATATTAGGTATAGGGTATTTTTTAACCCAACCTTTTTAGATATCAAACAGATCCCAATGGGTTGATATTGAAGAACACGAACAAACCTTGTACACAGGGTTGGGAGATTTTTCAAATTCGTAATCCCATCATTAGTGGAAGTTAGTTTCCCCTCAGCTATGAAGGAAACCACCAAATAAACAAACAACTAAACTATCTAAGGATACCCTTTAGGTTACTATCCACAAAATAATTCCCACGTAACCAATAAATAGGATAACAAGGTATCGTGGAGGGTATAGAAAAAGGTGATGTCATAAAGACACTTTTAGAATTCTACAAATGCATCATTCATCAGTGAATGTCATCAATGCCATCATGGAAGATCCTACAGTAAATTAGTCAAGTTCAAGGGAGTCATAGGATGATGTTCTTATTCATAATACTACCCACACTGATGCAAATAAAGGAAGTGTTAATGCTCTAAATCATAGACCTACCAAAAATTTGGGTATACCCAAGAATAATAAAATTACACCTCTTTAAAAGGGTCCTAATAAGGGAAAATGTAAAGGTAAAACCATTTATCACCTTCCACCAAGAGAATTTCAATCCCTTTCCCTTGAGTAAGGATTTTCTTAGAATGAGAATGAGATAATGGAGTTGAGAAGAATCAATGTAGACTTACTATGACGAAGAATTCCTAATAGTTTTTCTCCACAAGTAGAACCTTAACATGCACATCCTGTAGGAGAACCTCATTAAAGAGGGTTTTTTTGCAACTAATGATTTGTATAATGAATTTACTCCATTTCAAGTAAAATTGGAGTAGGTTCAAGCTCATTCTTATATGACTTCTTATTTTGGTTCGCCAAAACATATTACAGCGGTGCCACAACCAGTGGTCTTTCTAGTAGTCACACATGTCCATGCTATAGTCACCGAACCTACTCAAGTTTTAGCTCAACCAGATATTCCTCAAATTCTTATTAATACCATTAATTCATTTAAAACTCTATTGTAAGATACTAATGGATGTCTTGCACTGATACAACCAAAAAAGAATGTTTATCCACATTGTGTGGATCCGACCCCACCTCCTCCAAATTTTGGGAACCCAAAATTTTCAATATACAATGGCTCAGAAGATCTTGAGCATAAAATGATGCTTTTTTTTCTGTCGCTATAATCCCATTTTGGGGATCCATGGGCAATAAGATGGTGTGAAATTCAGATGCATCGTATATTCATCATAGTGTCCATCCTTTGTATGTTACACAGGTTTGCAGCCTCAATCGATCACTTTTTGGGAACATCTCATTCATAAGTTACTTTTCTAGTTTTTCTCAACACTATATAAAATAATGGTCTTCAATATCACAAATTGAAAACCAAGGGAGAATGAAAGAGTTTCATATTTTGATGCCCTATGGATAGGATTTACATAGTCCTTGAATATATAACTCCATTAAGAATATTTTCTACCCATTTTTGTTGAAATTATCCATGATGAGTTGTGAAAACTACTAATCACAATGAAATACACATGAGGGTTTATGGATACAGATTTAATTGCTGAACTAGTGGAAAACTCATTAATAGATATTAGAGAAAAATCTTGAGTAATCCCATCAGCTCCATGGAAGAAAAAAATGAAAAGAAAAGGCCTCTACAGTCACCATTTTTCATCCTCTACACCCACTCATACTTCAAATTCCTCATCACACTATAGGGATAAACCTCATAAGAATTATCAGAAATGGTCTCCTTGTCAAGATGATCTAAAATAATAAAGGTATATACAATTTGATTATTTTGAAAAAATTTATATTCTTTTTGATGTTACCAAGTCCCCAAATACTTTATCTCATCTTTGGAAAACAACTTAGTTCAGTTTACAAGGCCAATGAAACCAAAGAAAGAAGGATACAAGGACCTTCCAAACAATTAACCCTTCCATAAAATGTCAGGTCACACCATCCAAGAGTGTTATTAGGAACTCTTATAAAAGTTGGCAGACTCTGAAAAAGTGAAGATAAAAAATTCACCATCCCAAGTAGCATTTGTTACTGCCACCATTATAGAGGAAGAAGCTGAATGGAAGAAGCCCAAACTAAGAATGATCATAAATTTGATGATTGTAAGTCTAGAAAAACAATAAACTGAACTCATTCCATTCTACGAACATAGTTGAAAAAAAAAACCGTGTCTTCTGTAACTTGGGCTACAAAAAAGTTGTCTTCATCAGATTCTTTGTCCCTCGAAAGACAACCGAAAATGAAGATACATGGCCGAATAAATAATGGGGAAGCTGAAGAATATGATTTTGTGTCATGGAAATTTTTTTCCTTGACGTTATCTGATATCATTCCAACCCCCTCAAAATAATGTGAACTACCCCACTAAAAAGAACAATAAGTGTCATCACCCCAATTAAAATCTTTATCAGATTAGGAGTTCTTCTTTGGATCCATTAACATTATTAATTTTACGTATCCTTTTAAAAATGTTTATTCTAATCCTGAACCTAAGACCCCTGAACAAGATTGGAAAACATGGGGAAGAGGTCATCAATGGTGAGGTTACAAGGGAATATTTGCGTATTCTATAAGTCACTAATTCAACCACACCCTATATCAAACTGTTTATACAATAAAAACTGATGAGATATCCCTCCGATAGACTCATTATGAACAAGGGGATTATACCACACCTGATAGGGTCTTCCATGACATAATCATCTTGGAAGATATACTAGAGGATATACCACCACCATCTCAGTGACTGGGATGATCTGGCTAGCCTAGTCCTGCATGTGAGAAGTATTTCTAGCTTATACCCTAATAAATGGTCTATCCACATTTGAAAAATCATCTTCAAAGGAACATGAAAAACAAAATATCTACACGTGAAAATGAAGACTTCAAGATCAAAAGTATGATGTATTGAAGAATATATCACAAGTAACTGCCCTTTAATCACTACTAGATGCCTTGAGTCCATCAAATGATCTCTTTGAAGAACTTATTGAGGAATTTTCAATCCCCCCAACTGTTTGAAATTGGGTTTTCTTGGACATAAGTTTTTTATAGAGAATTACCCATTATAATTCCATGAATTCATATATTTAACGGACTAGGATGAGGATATAGTCATATATGGATGCATCAGACCCTTTTATCTATCCAAAAATATATACGATATAGATATCCCATGATCTTTCATTGATATTGGCTCAGGGGTCAACCACATTCTCATTCAAACACATCATCGATTTAGCCTCACTTAATCCCAATTGTATCCCTCCACTTTAATTATACATGGTTTTGACAAAAAGATCCAAGATCCTCTTGGTGACATTATGATCAAAACAATATTTGGGGATCTCATATCTGATTTAGAGTTTAGGGTTGTCTAAAAGGATATGGATTTCATTATTCTATGGTGGGGGACTAGGCTATATCAAATTGATGTCATTCCTTCACCGTACCACCAATGTATCAAATATTATGTCAATGGAATAATTGGAACATTTCATAGTGATAAGGCTCCACTAAAAACTTGTGAATCTTAGTGTATTTATCTAGAATTCTATCACACAAAGGGAAAGCAATCCATGGAGAATGATGTTAATTGAATCAATGATCTGATGATTCTAGAAAAAAAATTGACTAATCTATTCATGAATCTCAGTGAAGATTATATATTTTCCATTAATCAAATTTATGGGTTGGAACAAATCCAAACACTCATTCTGTGGATTACATAAAGTCATTTGTAGAAACTAAGCCAAAAAATACATGATAAATCCTTGATTCACCATGAAATGAAGAAATAATAAATGATTATGTATTTATTCAATCCAAAAAGTTTCTGTATGTATATTCTTCATGACCAAGTCTAGAAGAAGTTATAAAACTAATTGAAAAATATAGTGATATATATTCCCATCATGTTATCTTCCCTTCAAAAAGTCAAATATACCCTTCATCATATATTGGTTCAGTGATGGTTGTATCCTCTTAAGGATGTACAAGTACTAACTCCACCCCATTATCTAAAATATTAAATTCGTCACATACCCAAGAATAAGATGAAAAATAAGAAACACATGATGAAGAAAAAGGGGAAGACCTCAGGTTATCCCCTCCATCATTTGAGGAAGACGCCTCCACCATTTAGATTATCTCATAGGAAGAAATCATGGTACAAAAGAATTTCTATTCCCCACTATAATTAGTGAGGACATTACTCAAGAAGAGAAATATGTGTATAATTTCTTTTTAAGGAAACACCGGGATGTGTTTTCCTATAATTATACAAAAATTCTTTGTCATGACCACAAGGTGGATACCTCTAATTTGGACTTTCTGGAAGATCATCAGGGATATAAGCAGGCAGTAGGAAGAACACACCAGACTCATGCCTCAAAAATTGAGGATGAAGTATAAAATATCATCAAAGTTAACTTCATTAGAGAATTTAAATATAAAAGGTGGTTAGACTAAATTATCTCAGTGAAAATTAGGTATGGTAAAATCATAGTTTTCATTGATTTTAATGATCTCAATCAGTATTGTCCCAGTGATGAATTCCTAGTTCAGATAAACAAACTCTTAATTGATGAAATACTTGAATAACAAGGTATATCCTTCGTGTATTGATACTCTTGGTATAACCAAATCTATATAGCCCTAGAATATGAGTAATCTATATCCATTAGACCAGCTCACGGTGTATTTTTCTATCGGGTAATTCCTTTTGGCAAGGATAATGCTGGTGTGACATATCAACTTGCAATCTTCCACATCTTTAAAGTCATCTTTGAAATATTTGTGGAATGATATTTTGATGATGTGGTGGTCAAATCTAGACAACTTTATAATCAATTATATTACATGTAGACCATATTAAACATACTTCAACAGTATAATATGAAGATAAACCCCTTTAAATGTGCTTTTGGGTATCATCGAGAATATTTCTCGGTTTTTTTGTATGCCATCGCCACATCGAAGCCAATCCTAGGAAGACTATGGTTATTATTAGCATTTCACCTCTAACAAACCTAAAAGAGTTTAGAGGACTTCAATGACTCTTATCCTTTGTCAAGTGCTTTATAGACAATCTTGGAGGCCTGTGTTTTTCCATCACCAGATGGATGAATAAAGGGGGAATATATAAATTGACTAATGACTACCTAGAGGCCTTTGATACCCTCAATAAATAGCCCATGAATCCACTGGGTATAATAAAACTTGTTTAAGGAAAACCTATCATTTTTTATGTGATAGACTTGTAGTGTTCAATGGGATCCTTAATTTCATAGAAGAATGATGTTGGGAATGAAAATAACCTTTATTATCTCAGTATAACCATGTTCAACTTAGAGACTTGATAATCAGATATTGAGAAGAAATGGCTACAAATAATCTTTGCAGTTCAGAATTAGAGGAATTTCCTGAAGCGTCATGATATATATATGGTCTCTCAAAATAACCTAACATAATTTATCCTCAATCGTCCTATGTTGAAAAGACATCTAGCATGGTGATAAGCTATTATGAAATAGTTTGATAAAAAATTTCTTCCTCAGAATTTATTTAGATAACAAGCCATAGAAGACATTCGTACTAAAAAATAGCCTACAGAAGAAACATCATTGAATATTGGGCTACTTTATGAATAAATATTATCCATTTAGGATGGGCCTCGAACATGGGTGATGTATTTTTATGATGCTGCCAGAAGCCCAGTAGGTAATAGAATGGAAGATCCTATGCTCAATAATGTTGGGTTAGAAATTGTAATTATCTCCCCATAAATGGTAGTTTTTTACTATTCCCTTATGTTTTCATAAGGTAGTACCAACAACGAGGAAAAAATTAGGCTCTAATTTTTGGAATATAATTGGAACAAAAAATACCAAAAAATCAACTAAAAGTGAAGGGTGATTCAGAATTGGTAATCAAACATAACAATGGGGATTACACTATATAAAAATAAGAACAAATCCCCCAATTTGACTATTTATTAGGGTTAATGAATTATTTTCTAGATGATCCTACATTTTCTAATGTCCCACAGTCAGAAAATTCTCAAGCTGAAGCATTGGAAAATTCATCTATATCCTTGGAAGATCTGAACCGGTACAAAAAAATCATAAGCATTCATCATCATCATTTGGATTCACATTTTTTAAAAATTAGGATAGTGGAAATAAGTGAAATTATTCTAATAAGAAAACTGTTTGGTCCTAGCATAGGATATATGAAACCCATATTGTTATATCTATAAGGCACAGTACTTCTATTGGATAGAGCTGGTAAAGAAAAATTCTAGCAATGTGAATTTATCATTACTATTTATGATGGGACAAATCACCATAATATCTTCTATATATGAGGATTTTATGTAATTATCCCTAAATTTAATGATGGGGGATACACTATGGTTGTCATGAATTCTGTATATACAGAAGCTAGTGGTTCCCACTAGTTTAGATATAGAATTTTTGATCAAATCAAAAGGCTTAGATACGTTTTTTCATCAATGATGGTGGATTGCAATGATTTCACTATAAATGGTCATCCCTACTATGATCATGCCAATTTCATTTATCAAGACATAAAGTTTCTACATTAAACTAAGTAATCATTAGTATTTGATATATTGTGAATAAATATAGTACAAAGTTATCCTCTATCTATGACCAAGAAGTTCAAGAACATCATTACTTCTAACAATTGATTCTCTAAATGGGTTGAGGTAATACCTATCAATGAAGTCAGACTTAAATAAATTTTATTCTTTGTCAAAGATAATATGATCACTAAATTGGGTTTCCATCATACCACATTGACTGAAAAGTACACCAATTTTTATTCTGGTAAAGTAGGGAAGTTATATTAGGAATTTAATATGAAATCCATCTATTCATCCCGCTATCATGTGATGGAAAATAGACAGATAGAGGCTCTAAATAATCCTTTTCCAACAAACTCTAGAATATGGTGAATAAAAATAAAAATTCTTTCCCCGATAAACACTTACATTTCATATGGTGTTATAGAACTACTACCCGTACTGAAATACGGTAAACTCCATAGTCATCAGTATACAGAATAAAACTAGTCTTTCCCATTGATGTTAAATTTACTTCACTCCCAGTTGCTTTTTGTGATCCATTACCTAGATATGAGTAGTCTCATAAGTGACTAGATCAGTTGGAGTGATTGCATGAGAATATATTTTATACCTTTAATATCTTGGAATACTATCAGAACTGAGTATCATAAACTTTCACCAAGCGAGTTTTCTTGCATTCATTCATCTATGGAGGATTGGTATTAGTCTTCATAACTCCAATGATAATAGGAAAGAATCCTAAAAAACGCGAGACAAAGTGGGAAGGTCCTAACACTATACATAAGGTATCTTATAATGATGATTTTTCATTAATATAAATGGATGGATAACTCACTACAACTACAACTAATGAAAAGTTCACGATGAAATACTTGGTGTAATCACCAAGAGTACGTCCTGGTTTCATGAAATTAAATTACATAACAACCAATATACTGACTACATGATTTAAAATTACATAGAACCATATATTATTGTGTTATATAACATTAAAATATATAGCATATTTTTTGTTTTTGCATGACGTTAAACTGAATGACATGAGTTTCTAGTCGCATGACCTGAAACTGAAAACCACATTTTTGTCCTCACCACTTAAACTGTATAGTTAACGCCTCTTTCAGTTAAAATTTATAAATCTCCCATGTTACCCCAAATTAAAATTATTTTTGGTCCCTTAAAAGATGAGTATCCTTCATGTGTAAGTATTACTCACATCATTCCCATGCCCTTGTGTCACAAGAACCCCATTTCTCCCTATGTTTGAATAAAATCTGCATTGGGAACCACTGTTAAGAACTATGTTTAGATTCAATCCCATTCCAATGAGATATGTAGTGACACCAAGATCTTATATCTTAGGACCATCATTATCCATAAAAGAAACTATTTCCCCTTTTTCTTTATATTTGAGTTAATTATAAGGTAGGAACCCTTCCAGAAAATACTGATTAATTCTCATACCATCTTCTATTTTAGGCCAAACTATTATTCTAGAAATTATAAATTCTCTCATTTCTCATATAAGCATTCATTTGGTGTGGGGAACCACCTTGAAGAACTACACATGTCTTGATTCATGACCCATTAAGATATGTAGTGTGGTCTGAATCTCCAATACCAGGTCCAACTAAAATGTTGAAAAAGTTCCTTCACCCCTATGTATACGAATCAGACCAACATAGAGAGAAAATTCAAAAACTATATGTGGATTGATAATTGCCTCAACAAGATAAGTAGTGACGCCCAGATCTTTTATCCTTGGTCCTTCTAGGATTAATCCTTAATCACCTTTAAAACCTATGTATGAATCATATTTACACAGGGAAACTATCATGAACAACATGTGGACTGATTCTTCCCCCTACCAAGATACATACTAATGCTAGGGTCTTATCCCCTAGTCTTGCTTCAATGTTTCTTTGATGTCATGTCACCCACGTAATTTTCCGTATAACAATAAACTGTATGGAAAGAACTACATAGGGCTTGATTATCATTACTATGAGATATATAGAGACATCCAAATCTCCAATATTGGTCCCATCCACAACATAGAAAAACCCTTAATAATATAAATATTTATTTGGTGTGGTGAATCATTACCAATAACTACGTTTGGATATATTCTAATTTCAATCAGTTGTGTAGTGATGCCTAGATCTTCTATCTTGGGTCTAGACACAATTAAAATAAAATCCCCCTTTCCCTATGTGTTTGAATCAAACCAACATAGGAAACATTTCAATATCTACGTGTGTATTTATTCTTATCCCAATGAGATATGTATTGATTCTCGGATCTCCAAACCTAGTACCAACCACAATTTTGGAAGAAAATTCCCCCTTCATTTTCTTCATTAACGAGTTAGATCTACATAGGGATCTCCTCCAGGATTTTTCATTCGATTCTCATTATATAAGATACCTTGTGATGATGATACATACTAATTTAGGCCCAAACATATACTTGAAAATTTATAAAAGACATATTACCCACATCAAAAACTGATTGATATGGGGGAGAAATTCAAGAACTATGTCTATCTTGATTCATGCTCCATCAAGATAAGTAGTGATGCATCAGTCCTATACAGTTGTCTTAGCCACCATTTAATCATTGTAATCCTATCCTTAACTTGTTTTAACTTTGTTTTGTAGAAGAAACCTTTCAGAATCTTTGTTTCCCAGATCATGCACAACTCACGTGGGATTAGGAATTGGGTAAAATGCTTCTCTAAAAAAATATGGTGCCTCAATTCATATTGGGATTGTCAATGGTCATAGATCTAATACCTTAAAAGGCACACTATATGTCCACACCACACAACGATAAACTTCATGGGCCTTCATTCAAGTACAATATGTGGCTTGATTCTCATTCTAATGAGATACATAGTGACGTCAATATTTTCAATCCTTTCCCAGTTACATCGAAACATAAAAAAATCCTTTGCACACCCATTTATGTTTCAGTTCTATACAAGTAAGTCCACTAAAAGTACTCACATTACACATAAACTAATATATATTAGAACTACTTATGAAATGTTTCTTTCTCAGATAGGAAAAGTAGTTCCACTTTGTCCCTATTACCTGGTTCAACTACATCATCTTTTGACATATTATTTAAAAAAACATGATTCCTTACCATAAGAAATTAAACATCATTGATATTTTCCTTACTGTATGACCTAAAACTGAAAGGTTCCAACATTTCCCATCATGTCAGGAAATTCATAGTCCTCACCACATAATGTGAAAATGAATGGTATCCATAGAACTACACATGGAATGAATCAAATACCATTTGATACATATAGTGAGAACTAGGAATCATATACTATTCAAAAAAATTGGATAAATGGATATTCCCCCTATACTGTGTATGATAAAAATCTATAGAGGATCTTTATTTTGGGCCCTCTTCTCAAAAAACCCATCATGGAAACCAAATATGTCCCTTATACATATATATATATATATATATATGAGTCAGATCTATGTAAGGGTCTTGAAACTAATGGATAGTATCAGTCTAAACACTTCCTTTTAGGCATTATACAATTCCCCTTTCACATATCATACTCCTAATATTGAAATACCTTCAAATCAATAGAATATTTATTCAGTTACTAGTGACAGAATGTATGATACCTAAGAGAAAATTTTGAATGAACAATCAATACGTGCCCAGTTGGCCTTCCATAAAATTAACCGACATAATGGGCCTATCGGCCTAATGATCATGTTGTTTGTCTATGTAGAACATACCCTCATTGTGTTTTCATAATACAGTCCCCATAACGGGTTTTTCAAATAGTTGTAACTTCATTTTTGGGAGAATCCTCTTCAATCCGATTATGATTTAATGATGGAATGTAGGAACCCTCAATTTAAAGCAGTCATCCTTTTTTTTATTTTTATCATATCCATTCTTCAAACATTAATGTATCCAAGACTGTGATTTATCTTTTTCTTCTCCATTTGATCAAAGAATATTGGAATGGACTTGGGCCATTAAAACAAATAATCATCCATTGTTTTAATACTATTATGGTTCTAGTCATATTTCATAAAACTAATGGAACCATACATACTACATTTGGGTCACGAATTTCATATGGAAAATATTTATCCAATTCTTTAGAAATCAAAACTAGATATATCCCTACATTATTTTAGTACTTTTCTGATAAAGTGGAATTTGAACATTGGATGTTCTGAACATCTATAAACATTCATCGAAATTTAGAAAATAGAATTTCAGAATTCTTTAAGGATCATTTATAGACTATTCATTACCTTCCCCAGTTATCCATGAATAAATTCTCCCACATAACAGTCCTATCAGCCTATGTATTCCATTGTTTGTCTATACATCACAATCCCTAGTTGGACCTGTATAATGGAGCCCCTATAATGGTTTTTTCAAACTGTAGTAACTTCATTATTAGAAGAGACCTACTCTAAATGTCATCATCTCATTTCCCATGTCATTATTCGGATTTGGAAACCCCAGAATCACAGCTTACAATTCCACCATTACATAACATAATATGGTAGCACATTTCCAAAAAAAATTCCATGAATTGGAAAACCACGAAATTATTGGTCAGAGATAAATACCTTAAATTAAATCTCTATTATTTCTTTGTTGCATGAATTTACACCACACAACCCTATAATATCATTATAGAATGAATTTAAACTACATAGCATAATAATGATATTTCTTCATTGAATTAAACTGCACAACCCCCCAATGTTCTTCTAACATGACATTAAACAACATTTAATATTAAAAAAAGCCATTAATATCCTTTATACATGACTTAAAACTACACAATATAATTTCCTTACTGCATGAAATTAAATTTCATAGAAAAATATCAGAAACCTCCTCTCTGAAAGCTATACCCCCTTCGTACAATAAATTTGTGTAGGAGTGGTACATCATTCATATCCGATATCATCACAGATGGACCCCTTTATTTTCTGATAATATTCCTTAGAAAATCCTCCTTCTGTAGTCTTGAGACATCGAAATCATAAACCCATTTTATATCATGTAGTAGAATTTCATAAGTCTGGGGATCACATTTACCTAACTATATAGTTACTTGCCTAGTTTCCTTCCAAAATTCATCCACATAAGAGGCCTTTTAGCCTAAGGATACCACTACCTGAAAATACAGTAAGTGCCCTAGTGGTCTTTCATAAAAAAACCCCCATAATGAGTTTTTCAATTGAAGGTACAATAATATTCATGAGAGGCCTCTTCTAATTTAAAAAATCATGTATTGGATTTTGTGAGCATTAAAATCATGACTCTAGATTCCCCTAGGAATTATCTGATGAAAATCGAGACCTTCTTATCCATCATGGGTTTTTGGGTTTTATTCATAAAATTCAAAGGAAAAGTAGTTTGAACTAAACTAATTTCCTTATAAGTCTAGAATCATGACATTAAACTTCTCACAAAAAGAGGCATGTTACAAGATAGATTGAAAACCTACAATTGGAACTCTAGAAAAAAGTCGAGCCTAAGGTCTGTAGATTTACAATCTATATAGTTTAGGAAATATTGAGCAATAAAAAATTAATATTAAATACCCCATTAGGTTGAAACCCCTAATAGGAAAGCATATAAAAAATCCAAGTCTCACCCACTATGTCTCCTCCATATTTATATTATGAAAAAATTATTGTGATGACACAAAAAGACAAAATGTCTGTACAGTTATCTATATAAACTGACCAATAGTTGAACAATTTTTTCTAGGCCTCATGTCACAGGATAAAATTTTAACATCCTTTAAAACATTACATATCTCCAAAACCCAGAAAATGATGTTGAAATGCATCAAAGTGACCCAATTTTATCTTATAAGATTATTTTTTTGTTCTAAGAGAATCTAATTCTATGGGGGATTTTTTAAAGACCATTTAATGAGGTCCATGAAATTCTCTGAAAAACTGACAATGTGAACCTCACTTAAACACCAAATACCATGGTAACCTAGAAATAAATCTTTATGCTGGATGAAGAAGCATATTGGACTTCAATGCATCATGACAAAAAATATTCCATCGACTTTTCTTGAAAAGTTCACTGCGTGACATTACATTTTTCATGGGGTTTAGTGATAGTAGATAAATCACCAGCCTAATGGAACATGCCCAAAACATCACATTGATCATGTGTAGGGGTGCAAGGGGGCATCCCCTGTGGTATGGAACATGTTTTTTTACCTAAGTTCGAAAAACAACAGTGCACAAGATACCTATTCCTGACATATCTATGTTCCACTCACTTTTTCCCCCACCCCACACTTGTGCAACTAATAACCATTTCCTAGGGTCTTATATTTTTCTATAAGTAGAACCATTAGTCCTTCATTTGGATGGAAAAATTTCTTTGAAGACATATTGGTCCTTTTATCACCCTAGTGATTTTCCCAGGTCCTCCAAAAAATCCAATGTAGTTTCTTAACACTATATGTGAGGGAATTAAAGGGAGATAGTGAGACATGGGTTCTTATAGTGTTAAAATTAATAACACTTGTTTTAAAAGTCTTCCCAACCCTCTTTATTTATAGAGTGTTTCATAACCTCTATTACTTAAATTGGAACTTGAAAAACCCACTTCTATGAAAAACTGTGAATACATGTAAAGGCTCGAGCCATTTCTCACCCAAGTATAGTTATCTGGGACGTTTGTCACATTAGGTGACATCAGTTCACCCAAGCCTACTTGATCACCTCATACCTATGCTCCACTTACTTGATATCACTTCATTGATGTTCACCCTACCTTTAAACCTACAAGAGACATCCATTAGGCCTATCTCAAATCCACTCATGGAAATGAATTTTTTCCCTAGATCTCTTGTCTAAAATATACCATGTTGAAACCTCCACCAAGACTGCTTGATTTACCATATCATCAAAAAAGAAACATTAACAAGTATTGTTTTTTGGATTTTTCTTTCTATTGTTAGAGGTTTCCAAAAAATTTCATACGAAAGGGTTAGGATCCTTAGAGAATTTGAATATTTTAATATATATGGTCACCCAGACCCTTACCCTAGATAAAATATTGAGGAGTTCCCATTCTCAGATTCTGGCTATAGGAATATATCCCCCCTTCTCATTTCTAAGATCCTATGCCTCTTCTCCCTCATAGGTAGGGTAAGGATCACACTTCCTCTTCCTTTTGGACAAATGATAACTCTCCATCCCCACTACAAGACCCATTTTAGGGTATCCATCATGGCATAATCCCATAACCTTTCACGTAGGAGGTTTCATTCTCTCTCCATTTTACACCCTACACCACCAAAACTTCGGTACATTGGACCCATGTTAAATGTAAATTGATGAAAGGGAAGAGATTTATCCTTGAACTCTTCCATTGTAGCCATTACCTATTCCATGGTAGACCCAAACACATCCACCAACAAAGGAGAAAAAATTTGTGTGGTTTATTGAATATTTGACATCCTATTATTTCTAAAATTCATAATGAATCATGTTGGATTATATTTTTGTAATGATCAAAACATCCACACAATCCATGTGATGGAATGAACTAAGATAAATATATTTTCCACTATTGATAGGATATACAGGAAGTCTTAACTTAGGGCTTAAGATCCCTAGGCATGCTCTTCATGGGTCCAATACTAATTCCCTTAATCTGGGAATCATCTTTAGGAGTAATCAATGAATTATCCCCCTCCTAAACCTTCATGAGTTAAGAAATATTTCATGAAACCTGTTATAAGGGTTCCCAATTCAAGACAATGCCTGAACTTATTTCTCTCAAAGGACCATATTCTCTTGTGAGACTTACTGATCTACAAGGTCTTTGATTGGAATTAAAATAGGATACATAGGAAGCCTCCATGAGGTTCAAACACAAAATTAAAAATAAACCTGGTTATCATCAAATCATATCCCTAGAAGGGCCTAATTCGACACGTGATCTCATATTACTTATATGTTCATTAGGATACAGAGGCATAAGTCCCAAACCAAGCATTGAATAGGAACCTTCCACCTAGATGTCCTTACCACATTACACTAAACTCTATGTTTGGGTCCTTATCACATGATCTAAATATGTATTTTTTGTCCCATTATGTGACACTATACTACATGGGTTTTGGTTTCTTTTACATGGATATGTAGCAATCCCCCATATAGGTTCAATCCTAACATCAATACAACTTCTATCTCCTAGGATGACAATAAACTCTATAGTAACCTCTAACTACTAGATATAAATAAACTCTAGAGTAAATTTCTATCTCCCTAGATGACTATAAATTCTACAGTGACATACATCTACCTGGTTGACTATAAAATTAAAGAGTTCCCTACTGATTGGCATAAAAACCAGCATCATTGTGATAATGACTAAGGAATATATAAGTAGAATATAAGAGGATACCATCAATGGAGTACCTCGATACAAACTAATATCTCCATTGATAAAGAACCCTGAATACAGACACATGTTTATGAATTCAACACATGTTAATAATTGATTGAAAATTTCAAGGGAAAACTATATTGAATATGGTATATTAATAACGATTCCTGAGCATATCATAAATCTATAAGAGAGTCTCAGAGAAGGAAATCATTCCCCACAAAAGATTATTATGAGACCGAACACCCATATTCTCAACCAATGTGAGTTCTTATTCATTAAGGGTTAAAATACATAATGAGATACTAACTTTGGAAGGTAGTCCCTTTGGATACAAAACCATTGGGTGTTTTCAGTTCCATAAACAAATCCATTTGAAACCATTCAAAAATAGTGATTCCTAACCAAAACACATGTTCTGAAGGAAACGAATGTATAACTATAAAATTTTAATTTTTGGTATGTTGAATTATTAGTGATAAATGATGTTTATAGATAAATTTTAAATTGACTTTCAAAGAATATGTGATAAAATGTTGATGATTTATTGGTTTTGAGGTTTTCTATGTATATTTTGATGAGTTTTATGTTATGTTATTTGGGGAATGAATTATCATGAACTATAGATTTTATTCATGATCTAGAGACTATTATAATAATTTTTTCATATAAGAGTGTTTTGAAATTTGATTTTATTCTAACCAATTCTATGAATTTCATTTGTTTATTGATTGAAATATTCTGAATAACTAGTCATACCTTTTTTGATCATGTTTTTTACTCATAATTAATTTTAGATCATTATGCATGAAAAGATAAAATTTAATATTACCTTCCTAGAATATGATATGAGATAAAAATATAGGTTGATAGAAAAAAAATTTAACAATGAATTTACAAATATATTTTTTAATGAAATCAAGTATAAATATATATATATGAAATCCCTATCTTAACGGTAAGATAATATATGAAATCAATCGAGCCTTATACAAAAATTATTACTCAATTAAGAAGTTATGAATTTTCAACCTCATATGTATGTTTTAATGTTATAGAGGTACACGAATTTATGAAATAAAAATTTTCTTATTCTGGAATTTGAAATTAATTTTCAATATATAATCTATATATAATTTAAGTACTAAAAAATTATAAAATCATGTTGATGGAATAAAATTAAGATTTTGTGGGTGAATTTTTTTATGGGGAAGAGTGTAACACACAAATATTTTAATTTAGATAGAATATTATGTTTGATTTCTTAAACCACATGTAATACGACTACTAGAAATATAGACAATACCAACGGTTCAAAACTATTGGTATAGGCTGGAAAACCATTGGTATAAGATATACCAACGGTTTCCCAAACCGTAGGGAAGTAAGGCATTCATAAAGACCATTACCAACGGTTTAAGGAAAACCATTGGTAAAAGGTGGTGAAAGTTTTAATTTCCCAACGGTTCCTCTAAACCGTTGTAAAAAGGATTTACCAACGGTTTAAAACCGTTGGGAAATTTATATTTTTGAGCTTATACCAATGGTTCAAAACCATTGGTATAGCTTTTTACCAACAATTTAGATAAACCGTTGGTATATATTCATATATGCTCAAAGTTTACCAATGGTTCTAAACCGTTGGTATTGGGTATTTTCACAAAAAACTAGCAGCCTGCATACAACTGCCTCCACTTGATAGAACTGCATAAAAAACATCAAAAATGACATCTATAAATAGACTTCAAACACCACAAAAAAACATTGGAAATAACACAAAAAAACACATAAAAACATCACTCTTTCAACCATTCCATGTACTACAATTCCTCATTTCAATATTCATATGGCAACCACTCTTCCAATTAACCTATTTCAATTTATTGGGTTCACACATATCAATTTTTTCTTACTAAAAAAGGTGATGATTATGATAGAAATTGGAGCATGAGGGGTACGTGTGATAAAGTGAATAAACAATGTGGTTAATATTTGTGCATCATCTAGAGTGATGCATGTCTTGCATTGAATGTGATGTGGGGGGATATCCAGAGAGGGGAGGGGGTTGTCCAGGAAGAGGGGAGGGGAGATTTCCAGGGAGCGAGTATGGGGGTCATGGAGAATGTGCAACAAGGATTTGTGTTCAAATTATAGCATATCATCACATGCACTTGATGAGAATGATCTAATAAGCTTACCAAGTCATTCATATAGTTCAAGACACACAAAAATGGAATAATCCCAAATAACATTGCATGATCAACGAAATAAAAAAAAGGCATTTGAAATCAACATGACTACATTTACATATCATCCATGAGGTATAACATTTAATCAAATTGTAATAGAATTATACATAAGGCATACGAGTCTCATTTACTTGCATACACAGTGGTACAAAAGGAAAATGTTATTCATGTCTGGGGGGTTGTCCGGGGTCCAAGAGGAGGGTGGGGGCTGTCCAGGGTCCAGGAAGGGGGTGGGGGGGCAGTCCGGGGCTGTACGTTCATGTCACATTTGACTCATGGATCATTTTCCTTAAGTTTCAACAAAATTCGAATGCGTTTGATCAGTTTGTCGTATGTCAGTTGTTGATTTCAATTAGAATCAAGTCCATTTTTAACAAAACAGAGTCACTTTGAGTGGTGTCAGCCACACCAGGCCTTGGATTGAGGTAGGTTTGACTTGAACATGTCACATATGAGACATGGATCACTGTGAAAATGTATAAACACAATCAGAAGCCGTTTAATCGGTTTAGAGTAAGTAAATAAAATATAGTCCATTTTAAAGAAAATACATACACATGGAATGATACTGGCCACATTGAGCTTTGGATTGAGCCATGTTTGACTCTTACACATCACATATAACCCATGGACCTTTGTCCTAAAGTGTCAACACAATCCGAAGGCGTTTGGTTGGTTTCCCGCATGTTAGTTGTTGATTTCACTTAAAAATAAGTCCATTTTGAACAAAAGAGAGGAAGTTTGAGTGGTCCCGACCACACCACGCCTCAGATAGAGGCAAAGTTGACTCGTACACGTCACATTTGACCCTTGGATTGTCTTACATATGTTTCAACAAAATCCGAATGCGTTTGGTCGGTTTACCGTATGTCAGTTGTTGATTTCACTTAAAATTAAGTCCATTTTTAACAAAACATGGGCACTTTGAGTGGCGTTGTCCAAACCGGGCCTCAAATTGAAGTGGGTTTGACTTGTAAACATTACATATGAGTCATGGATCTTTATTCAAAAGTATAAATACAATCAGAATCCGTTTGATTGGTTTGGTGTATGTACGTAAAATATTGTCCATTATAAACAAAATACATACACTTGGAGTGATACCGGACACACCATGCTTCATATTGAGCCAGAGTTGACTCTTACACATCACATATAACCCATGGATCGTCTTCCTAAAGTTTCAATACAATCCGAAGGAATTTGGTCGGTTTCCCATATGCCAGTTGTTGATTTAACTTAAAAATAAGGCCATTTTGAATAAAAGAGAGGGAGTTTGATTGGTCTCGACCACACCATGTCTCAGATTGAGGCGAAGTTGACTTCTACACGTCAAATTTTACCGATGGATCGTTTTCCTTATGTTTCAACAGAATCTGAATGCGTTTGGTAAGTTTGTCGAATGTCAGTTGTTGATTTCAGTTAAAATTAAGTCCATTTTTAACAAAACAAAGGCACTTTGAGTGGTGTCGGCCACACTGGGCCTCAGATTGAGCCGGCGTTGACTTTTACACATCACATATGATTCATTGATCATTTTCAAAAAGTATCAACACAATCAAAAGCCATTTTATCAGTTTGACGTATGTACGTAAAATATTGTCCATTTTAAACAAAAGAGGGATAGTTTGGGTGGTTCTGGCCACACCGTGCCTTATATTGAGGCGGGGTTGACTCTTACACATCACATATGATCCATGGATCGTTTTCCTAAAGTTCCAACAGATTCGGAAAGCATTTTGTCGGTTTTTCGTATGCCAGTTGATGTTTTCACTTAAAATTAATGTCATTTTGAACAAAGGGGAGACATTTTGAATGGTACTATCCACACCGTGCCTCATATTAAAGAAGGGTTGACTCGTACACGTCACATATTACCCATGGATCATTTTTCTGTATTATCAATATAATCTGAATTTATTTGGTCGGTTTACTGTATGTCAGTTGTTGATTTCACTTAAAATTAAGTCCATTTTTAACAGAACAGAGGTATTTTGAGTGGTGTTGGCCACACTGAGCCTCGTATTGAGGTGGAGATTACTTTTAAACATCACATTTGACTCATGGATTGTTTTCCTTAGGTTTCAATATAATCCGAATGCGTTTCATCAGTTTTCCGTATGTCCGTTATTGATTTCACTTAAAATTAAGTCAATTTTTAACAAAACAGAGGAACATTGAGTGGTGTCGGCCATGTCGGGCCTCGAATTGAGGTGGGGTTGACTCTTACACATCACATATGAGTCATGGATTGTTTTTCAAAAGTATCAACACAATCAGAATCCATTTTATCGGTTTGACGTATGTACGTAAAATATTGTCCATTTTAAAAATAGAGGGGCAGTTTGGGTGGTTTCAGCCACATTGCACCTCAGATTGATGCGGGATTGACTCGTACACATCTCATATGACCCATGTATCGTTTTCCTATAGTTTCAACAGATTCTAAAACACATTTGGTCACTTTTTCGTATGCCAGTTGTTGTTTTCACTTAAAATTAAAGTCATTTTGAACAAAAGAGATCCATTTTGAATGGTACCGTCCACACTGCACCTCAGATTAAGGCAGGGTTGACTCGTACACGTCACATATGACCCATGGATCGTTTTCCTGTAGTACAAACAGAATCCAAATTCATTTGGTCAGTTTACCATATGTCAGTTGTTGATTTCACTAAAAATTAAGTCCATTTTTAACAAAACAGAGGCATTTTGACTGGTGTCGGCCACACCGAGCCTTTTATTGAGGCGGGGTTTACTCATACACATCACATTTGACTCATAGATTGTTTTCCTTATGTTTAAATATTATCCAAATGCGTTTGGTTGGTTTGCAGTATGTTAGTTGTTGATTTCACTTAAAATTAAGTCCATTTTTAACAAAACAGAGGAAATTTGAGTGCTTTCGGCCACACCGGGACTCAAATTGAGGTGGGGTTTACTCTTCCATATCACATATTAGTCATGGATCGTTTGACAAAAGTATCAACACAATCAGAATCCGTTTGATCTGTTTGGCGTATGTACGTAAACTATTGTCCCTTTTAAACAAAAGAGGGACAATTTGGGTGGTTTCGGCCACACCCTAACTTGTATTGAGGTGAGGTTGACTCATAAACATCAAATATTACAAATGGATCACATTACTAATGTTTCAAAAGATTTGGAATGCATTTGGTTGGTTTTCCATATGCCAGTTGTTGTTTTCACTTAAAATTAAAGTCACTTTGAACAAAAAAGATACATTTTGAATGGTACCATCCACAACGCACCTTTAATTAAGGAGGTGTTCACTCGTACACGTCACATATGACCCATGGATCGTTTTAATACAGTATCAAAAGATTCCGAATGCGTTTGGTCAGTTTACCATAGGTTAGTTGTTGATTTCACTTAAAATTAAGTCCATTTTTAACAAAACAGAGGCATTTTGAGTGGTGTTGGCCACACCAAGCCTCATATTGAGGAGGAGTTGACTCATACACATAAAAATTGAATCATGGATCGTTTTACTTAAGTTTCAATAGAATACAAATGCATTTGGTCAGTTTGCCTTATGTCAATTGTTGATTTCACTTAATATTAAGTCCATTTTTAACAAAAAAGAGGCACTTTGAGTGGTATCGGCCACACCTGGCCTCGAATTGAGACAGGGTTGACTCGTACACATCAAATATGAGTCATGGATCATTGTGAAAAAGTATCAACACAATAAAATCTGTTTGATTGGATTGGTGTATGTACGTAATATATTGTCCATTTTAAACAAAATACATACACTTGGAGTGATACCGGCCACACCGCGCATCGGATTGAGGCGGAGTTGAATTTTACATTTCACATATGACCCATGGATCATTTTCCTAAAGTTTCAACACAATCCAAAGGTGTTAAGTTGTTTTCCCATATGTTAGTTGTTGATTTCACTTAAAAATAAGTCAATTTTGAACAAAAGAGAGGCAGTTTGAGTGATCCTGGCCACACCATGCCTTTTATTGAGGCGGGGTTGACTTATACCCGTCACATATGACCCATGGATCATTTCCCTTATGTTCCAACAGAATCCGAATGCGTTTGGTCGGAGGGGAAGGGTCTATTCGGGTACACGGAGATGCTCGTCTACCTCTGGTATGAACCTCCCTCGTACCATCAGCCTAAGAACTGAAAGAATGGAATAATGAAAAGTTCACAAACTTATGTACCTATAAAATCTACACATAGACAGCACATAGACGTATCATGTCATAAAAAATAACACCAAGGATCAGACAAAATAGAAGCAGTCATGCAGAGTAATGAAAAGTGTACATACAGATCAGAAGCAGCTAAAAAATTGTTGCATACATGCCATGTTTATTTCCTAAAAGAAAGTAAAAAAAGAAAAATGATGAAAATCTAGAATATGGGTTGCCTCCCTGGAAGCACTAAGTTTTACGTCTTCAGCCAGATGGATGGACACTGGTCAATCGTGTTTGTCCATCAGCTGAGAAATCCTCTGCCTCTTACATAAAATGGTGGTCGTGTCATCAAACTCATAGGGACACTTAGTGGGATTGATCACATTAGAAGCATAGTGGGTGTGAATCTGGTGTGGAAGTAAGAGAATATGGCGCTCTTCATCAGTCAGATGCTGAGTCACCCGTCGTGCGAGGTCAGATGGAGACGAGACATGCACATCGATGATCATGGAAGAGGCAGACAAGCTAGACATTGTTGGTTAAGCTGCATCCACAAATATATTCTTTTTTATATATTAGAACCTTTATAAATGTTTGTCCCATTTTTACAAACAATTAATGTCTGAAAATTGTGAAAAATAACTTATCGGATATATAAAAATGGAATTACTCATGGACATGATGCGTAATATCTCAAATATTCCTCATCAAATCCCAATATGAAATTTTAATCCATTATCAATTGTCTTATATCAATTTATTTTTATTTGGATCCTTAAGGATGAACTCTTTTTGTAAAATCTAGCCAAAGGAGGATAGACTAGTGACTTGGAATACAATTGGATTCTATGTGGTGAAAACCACATTATAAGCATTGTTTAGGATATTATTGAGGTGGTTTGAGGATAAATCTATCTTTTTAGAGAAAATCCAGCATTTCCAAGTTTGGTGTTCAAAGATTTGAAGTGGGGGGTATTTGGTGGTTGAGGAGGGGGGTGGGGGGGAAGTCCAAGGTCTAGGAGGATGGGTGGGGGGCTATCCAGGGTCCAGGAAGCGGGGTGGGGGGATGTCCAGGGTCATGGAGAAGGGGAGAAGGGGATGTCTATGGTCTAGGAAGGAGGGGGGGCTACCCAGGGTTCATTGAGGATGGGGGATATCCAGGGTCCAGGGTGGAAGGTGGGGGGATTCCTAGGGTCCAGGAAAGTGGGGGGACTATACAAGGTCCTGGGAGGAGGGTGGAGGGGGGTTGTCTAGGGTCAAGGAGGGGGGATGTCCATGTTTCATGAAAGAGGGGGCCAGGCTGTCCAAGTTCCAGGAGGGGGGGGGGGACTGTCCAGTATCCAAGAGGGGGGGTGTACAGGGTCCATGAGGAGTGGGGGCTCTGTTAAAGGGAGGAAATCCCCAAATAAATCATTGAAAATTAACTAAACTTAATCCAAAAAACATCACAATTCCAATCCATCACCCAAACAACATCCAATTCATCCTCAATATCACTAACCTTCGCATGCCATAAACAACACAACCTAGTTTATACCAAATTAAAACAGAAAAAAAATAATAGATGAAAAACATTAAAAATAAGGTAGTTCTTACATATTTAGAGTGTAGAACTACAAAATTGTTTGATTTAAGACGTATCTATGAGTGGAACGCGTTTCTGAGTCCTTGTATAGAGAGATCCCAGATGTTTAGGTCAAATTAAAATAAAAAATAAAAAAATAGATGAAGAACATTAGAACATAAAAATTTGAAGTGTAGAACAGAAAAATTGTTTTATTGAAGAGGATGGATAGAGTTTCGGAGACTGGGTAATGAGAGTGCGTTGGGAGAGCTTCAATTTAGGGCTGAAGTCAAGCGGAGGGGGACTACAATCGAGCGGAGGGGCTACTGGACACCTGAACTGGATTTAGGGGAAAACTGTCCCAACAGTTTTTAAAAACCATTGGGAATGTATGTTTACCTAAGGCATATACCAACAGTTAGTGTCTAACCTCTGGTAAAAGTGTCTTAATTGAGGCCTATACCAATGGTTTTATAAACCGTTGGTAAAATTCTTCATAAAAGCCTCTATACCAATGGTTTTCTTAAAACCATTGGTATACATAACCATTCCCAATGGATTATCAAACCATTCGGATATAAGTGTTGGTAAAAATGGGATTTCCAGTTGTTTACTAAGCCCGAAACATACTATATAATATGAAAAAAATATTATTTATATATGATAAATATAACATACTTGTTTTATTGGAGGGAAGAAATAGGTGTCACTATTTCATAAAATATATCATATTTTTTTTAAAATAACTAGAAATTTAAATGAACATTTTATTCAATAGTGTATACTATAAGAAACACCGAGGAAAAACAAACCACATGAAATTACAATATTAATTGGAAAATTTTAACATATATGTTTAATTAGATTGATTGAATAGTATTAAATGAATTATGAAATATATATAATTGAAACACTCATTAAAACACATTGAATAATTACTATAAAATAAGTAGACAAATTTCAATAGTGTTGTTTTATGCCTCACAAATACATTTTCTACAAAAAATGATTTTTATTATTTTTTTAGTTAAATTTTTTTAAATTTAATCTTTGGAAGTTCAGAAAATATAATTTTATAAGAATTATATCATGTTTGACATCATAATATAAAAATGTGTTCATGATAATGTTTTCATATTTTTGAAAGAAGTTTTATTTTCCCGTGAATAATGAAAAATACAGATTTTAATTAAATAATGTTTTTCTATTTCAAGAATTTTAAAAAATAATTATAACATCCTAGAAATTTTGTGTATTTTTTTAAATTATATGAAATTATTTTGAGACCAGATGCTTTAACGACACTTGATTCCGAGGCCTGGTGAGCCCAGAATAGAATTTTGATCTTTCGTTAAGTTTAGATAAGTAAACATGCAAGTTGGTTTTTATAACTTTTAAATAGGTGCTTACATAAAAAATATAATAGTACCATTGATCTAAGAACTACAAGATTCTCCTAGAAAGTACCTAACTTTGACCTAAAAGGGTCAACTAGAAAAGTTAGTTTTTAGACTTTTTAGGAAAAAATAAAATAACTTATAAAGAGATTTTATTTTGTTTTTATAAACCGTTGAGAAAATGATGATGATGCTATGGTGCGGTGAAGAGGTTAATTAAATGAATATAATTAATGGATCATTTTTGTGCAGTATAAAAAAACATTAATTTAAGTGTAATGACGCGACATCACAACATAACAGAAACACTACTACATGTTTTATTTTAATGGGTAAATGTTTTGGAGAGTTGGGAATCAAAGGGTGGATATTTCTCTGATGAACTAAAGGCGATAACTATCTCTAATGACAAATGATGAACATCAGTGGATCAATAATGACTTCGACGCATCTCGAATCACGAGACTGGTGAGTGACGAATTCCTTCAACCTCATGAATCATTTCGGGTGGACTTATTCAACGTCTAACTGTTTTAAGGTTGGGGTTTAATTATTCTATGTTTTCCCCATTTTTATTATAAAACAAAAAACAGTGATCAACCCACGAAGAGGTTGATTCGTAGATCATGTGTTCTTGTGGGTGAGTGTCTTCCTTTGGGTTTTTTCAATGGAATTGATGATTATCTAATAAAACTGTGATCCCAAGCTTCCAATGTTTTTAAACTTCTAATATAGAGGGTGCATGCTGACATGAACTTGGCACGAGCCCCTTCGCCATGTGCATTTTTCATGGTCAAGAAATCAAATTGGTGAAATGGTAAATTCGAGGTAATTACAAGGGAGATGAAATCCCCTAGAAGCCATAGGCACAAGCAGCATGACGAACGATCCTCCAAAGTAGACCCAGTGGTCCCTGGAAGAACACTTTTAGCTTGCCGACACTAGTGGAGGTGGTCGCTGGAAGGTGGAAGCATGCCACAATGGCACGCCCCAATGGCATGCCTAGAGGAGTGCCGTAGCCGGTTCGAGCTGCGGTGGGGTGGAAGTAGCTGTAGCCTCTATACCCGCAGTGGGTGGATGTAGCAACCTGGCCCCATCGATGCCCGCCGATCCGGAATCACACGGCGTCACATGTGACAAGCCGCAGTCAACCAACCACGATGGTGGGTTGGCCCCATGGACGACTATCTAGGAAAGGTGAATCCGGACACAACTTCCAACTACATGCCGGTCAGGTGGACTGGGTAGGGTGTGGGCCGCTCTAGCAGGCTAGACCCATGTCGCAATGGGTAGGGGCTGGTTTGGGTCGGTGGACCTCATGTCGGGTCAACCAGACCGGGTCAGACAAGACTTAGACCTAACCGACCCCCTTTTGAAAAAACACCAACATCTATCAATCATTACGTCTGGTTGATGAGTCGTTTGTAGTGCTGGAACCCTTGCAATGAGGTGGAACTTTTGGCATACTCTATAGAGACTTTCATGGAAGTTGAATACCGATGAATGAACTGAGGAGCTATTCTCCTAGAATCAAGTGCACTATGTAAGGAAACCCTGCAGCTGGTTGAGACCTATAGACTGCTAACAAGATACCATTTTTGGATCAAACTCTATGGCCCAATGGGAAGCGACTTCTATGTGACCCGACATGACCATGGTGAGGAGTGGATCTATTTCACTTAGCATAAACATGGTACTCTATCAGAGGAGTAACTCAGTATGGACAATGTGGGATGCTATTTCTGTGTGACCCGGTATGCCCATGCTGGGGAGCGACTTCTGTGTGACCTAGCATACCCATAGTAATCATCTAATATGAGTACCATAACAGTCCATGGTTAGTGGAAAGTGGCATCTGTATGATCAGGAATTACCACTATACTAATTGAGGAGCAGTTATCAAGTATCCCATGTTGTTTAATGATGTGACTAATGGTCCTACATTCCTACTATAAATTATACCTGGAGTGTGATGTCTTGTGTCATGATCATTCTTCATGATCATGTTTCCGGGTTTTCGTTGTGGATTTTGTTGTAGTCATTACTTTGTGGTTTGGGGTCCCCACTTATTATATTGTTACTCACCATTGTACAAGATTTTCCTACACATGTTGTGTTTGGTGTAGATGACTGCCACACCCAGTGGAGGAATTGGTGGCCTAGGACCTGGTGGTTCCTAGTTAGAAAATCCATGCAGTGCATACTTCTACGAAATCCACCAGCTAATCTTTACTTACCCATCAGCTGGGGTTTCCAGTGGATGGATTTCAGAGTTTTCCTCATACATTGCTATTTTTAGTTTAAATATTGTTGGGTTTTTATTCTGGCCCATTGTACAAATGTATTTTACTTTTACTCAGTATTTGGTTAGTGGCATGCATGATTAATTTTCTATCCTTGGGACATGGTTTCGTGTGTGTGTGTACAAGTACTCAGGAAAATGCCTCCCACATGCAGGATGGAACCCTCTTCTGTAGTCACCAATCCATGAACATTGAGAGGCGGGCATGGGGTATGTCACGACATGGACCCCAATGGAAGAGTCATGAAATTAATTTCAATGTAAAATTATTTCTCATAAATTATTAATAATCCAAATAAGTTCATTTTTTTTCAGGTTTTTATTGAATTTACCACCAAGGAATATATATAAAATGACACATTCTTGAAAATATATATTTCATTGTTTTTGAGTTTTTCTTAATATACTTACTTCCACTAATAAAAATTGAATATTTAATAATTTATTATGAATTTGATCTCAATATGTACATATTTTTTAAATAGGGCCCTTTTAATTTTTTCCCTTACGAGAAGTTTGAAATGTAAATAATTATCACCATGATAAAGGTAAATAAGGAAAATATTGTTAAAAATAATATGTTATTCACTATAAAATGACCCTAACACAATAATTAATTTAATTTTATTGACCTATTTCATTAAAAATCATCCAATATTCCAATTAATGATTTTTTTCCATTTTAAAAATTCTAAGAAAATTATTATTTTTTATTTAATGAAATGTGAACAATATAAGTTCCCTTAATGTGTAATATTTAAATATTTTAAATAAAGAAAAAAAGGATATTTTTAGTTATAAATATTTATTTGAAATAAAAATAGTATTTTTTTAATCATTGGAATTTATGTTAAATTATTATTTGTGAAATAACCAACTTTAATTCATATGCCAGAAAGGCATTGTAATTATTTAATTAATAGAAAGTTAAAATAAATGATTTTAAAAATATTAAAATTGAAATAATTTTATGAATTAATGTTTACTCTATATATTATAGATTTATATTAAATTATATAGATATTTTATTGTATTATATTTGAATTACCAATTTTTCATTTGGTATTGAAATTCATATTAAATGAATAGAGTCAAAAATTACATTACTAATATTTTCTAATAAATAATTCTCAATTAAATGTTTTAAAAGTCGTAAAATTCATAAATTTTTAAAAAATGTATTTTATATGGTATAAAACATCAATCATGCACCATTTATGAGTCTTTTTTTTCTATTATGGTAATATTCTTCACCTGTAAAGGGTGTAAAACATTAATATTGTTTAAATTATAGAAACAGTTAATGAGGGTCTAAAAAAATATAAGGGTGAAAACAACATATAAAATGATAAATAATTTATTAGATCAGTAGATTTCAATGGTTAATTCAAATCTTCAAAATATTTCAATTTTGGAAATTTTTTAACGGAAATTAACTTATTTTAATTTAATACATAACCTAAGGACAAATAGTTCCCCCCTATGAATTATAAATGAGAAGCCCTATCATCATCACTACTCACATAAAGAACTATTATTTCATCAAATACATATAGAAATCATTTTATAACATACCCCCAGACAATATAGAGGTATGATTTTGTTTAGAATTTCAATCTTATTGGACATAATGTGTAAGGAAATGGAGGTTTTCTGAAGAAAGGATATAGTTCTTAACTGTGTTTTTTTATTTTGATTCATATTTCACCCATCATATCTTCCCAAACCATTATTATATAATATAATAATTATATTCCATATATAATGATGAAATTTTTTAAATTATATAATCTATATGGATATCCTAATATATAGAATATTTAATTGAAACTATCATTTTTGTGTATGTCAAATGATAAACATGAAAACCAATGTGATTAATTTTAAATAACTACCTCTGATTGAATGATATAACAAAGAGTTTAATATATATTAATGATACTCATGCTATATTTATTATTCTCAAATTATAATATATCAAATACTTTTTTCCCCTTCCACCCATAGAATAATGATATATTTGTTCATGTATATATAGGATTTACAGCCTCTAAGAAATGATGTGATACATTTTACATCACCAAATCACCTACATGTTATGTATAAGTGAATATAATGTTAAAATAAAATATTTATTTTCTTATTATTTGTCTAAAATGTTAAAATATTATGTTCTTTCTTTACATCAGGATCATTGAAATATGGAATATTTTCTTAGGCATACATCCATCATACAATCTTCAAGATTGCAAAATATTTCATTTTTCATAACAATATATAATTACATGTTTCAATATTACAATTAATGTAAAAAAATTATAATTATGTTATGAATATTATTCAATATATGATGGAATAATGACCACATAGATTATAATTAACCTATCAAATTCATTTTTTTCTTATGAGGAGAATAATTTCAAAACATCATACATGAACTCAAATAATTATTTAATTGTATATAAAATTATTATACATAAAATTAAAGTAATAATAAATATGAAAAAATTCTGATAGGTAGGTATAGAGTATGATATTATACTCTATACCAATATTATTATTGCAATAGAACCGAATATTCACAATATACCAGGGGGTGGGGGTGGGGGCTGAATTGTCTACTTCAAAACTTTCTTAAGGAAATGTTTTATAAACAAAATTCACAACACCTTTAACAAGAAGTAACATTCTTATCGAAATATAAATTTCTTAAGTCTAAATTTTAAGAAACTTTTTTTACAAATAGATTCTACCACAAGGAGTATAGAATATATTAAAATCAGAGATACAAGTTAGAAAGTTTATACAAAAAGAAAACTTCCTATCTTTTACAAAGAAACAAAAATTTTCAATCATCTTTTAACCCAAAGATGAGGGTATCAAACAACCTTGGATAAAGGTTCCTTGTTTTATACTTACAAGAAAGTCTGTCTTACCCAAACCCAGGTAAGCCTTCAATCCTACGATCTATATCTATCTTGCTATCCTTGAAAGACCTTGATTTACAAGGAAATCGACACCAATGACTTCAAAACCTGTAGTATCTGATTGTAAGGAAATCACACCTCTGTATGAAGAAATTCTGCATGAAGTAATGTTTGAACAAGCTGTTCAAACATTCTCCACGAAGCTTGAGAGTTTATAAGAGCCTCTCACTCTAGAGTAATTCACTTTTAGAGAGATGAACTCCAAAATGAAAACATGTGAAATCTTGAACTGTTACATATCTCATCATCTGAGGTCCTATTTATAGATTTCAAAATCTACTTGTCAGTTCCACTCCAATGGTCATATTTCCTTAAATCTCAGAGGGACCTGAACATGTAGAAAATATACAACGGTTAGTTTATAATAGAAACAACGACATCGTTTTATATAACTTACCAGGAATATAATGATCATACAACATAAGTGTAAGGAACTTGGAATCTTATAAAATTAAAATGATATGAAATAAATTATAAGGTTTTAAATATTAAGGAAATAAATATTTTAATAATAAATTCTAGAATTATAAATTTCGGAATAGATTTTCCTAAAATCGGTACGAGTAAAGATGTATGAAAATAAAATTTCCAGAATAGAAATTTCGGCTTTGAAAACATCGACATTTAAAGATGTATGAAAATAAAATTTTTGATATAGAAAATCACGGTATAAGAAGATAGGAATTGAAAAAATCATATGAGGTTTTCAGTATGATAAAATATTAAAGGAAAATTTAGAATAATTTGAAAAATATATTTTTGGTATGATACAAAAATAGTATAAGGAAAATTGTAATAGGATTTATAGTATAGCATAAAAACAGTTTAAGGATTTCAGTATTGGAATTCCCAGAATCGGTATGAAAAATATGTCTTAAGGAGATTCAATACCGATAACTAGGAAGTCGGAGTATAATAACATTAGAAAACTAGAATATTGGAAATATATGTATAAAGAAAATATGATACCAGATTTCATTCTCGATGGAAATCAGTATTGCAAAGAAAACAGTGAACGGAAAATGGTGTCTTAATGAATTCCAGCAAGGTATAACCATCAATCGAATATCAGAACTTTAAGAACTTTTCCAGTATGGAAAAACAGATTTTTAAAAACCTTAAAAAATATATTTTACTCAAAAGTCTAAGGAAATTTTTGTTATAATGAAATTTATGTAAGTGTAAGGAAATATATTTATGAAGAAGGTGTTTGAGATTTTAAAACTAAAATCTTAAGGAATAGAGAGGTCTTATAGACCTAACAAATTCTATAATCCTGAAAATAAATAAAATAATTTTATTATTATAGGTGAAAATAAACGTACATGAAGGTTCATACTCAAGGTAAGGGGTTTCAAAACTCATTATCCAATCATTAGGGTATAATTATAATCTTTTGAATATGTTATTCCTTGATTATATGTTAAATGACCTCATATTATATTATTAATTTTTCACTTTTTTATTTTCTGGATTTTAATTTGTTACACATAATCGCTTCATTGATTAATTTTCACTCTAATGATAGCATTATTGTAAAGGATTTCACATAAATTTTCACTCCATTGGGATATGTTTTATTTTATAAACCTATTTATTTTTATATGTTTTATATAACACCCAATTTATATTTAATATCATTATTATCCAGATGGAACTAATATATTAGGTCTCAATTTATTTTATTCTTCTTTTTTCAGATTATAATTCAAAAGTTACCTAATTGGTTAGGGTTTATTTCACAATCTCATTGTTATTCATTTTTAATTATGTTAATGTCTATAATTTGATAATTATATACTATTTTCATATTATTACAAATATATTTTATTAATCTCAATATATTTTAGTAAATTATAGTTTTTCATTATTTATATATTTTAGTAAATTATAGTTTTTCATCGTTATTAATGTTTACATATGTTTTAAATTTTATAAATTTTATTTAAATGAAATATTTTATTCATTTTATTAATGATGTGAATTCGTTCATCAATAATTTTTTTAAAGAAATGTTTTTAAGATATATGGCATGGACTAAATTTCCCATTTTTCAATGGATCAGTGATTTGTTTCTTGGTTTGTAAATTTAGCTGGTTTTTTTAAATGAAACTATTTTTCACAATATTTTATATATATTTTTAGTTTTGAAGTGTTATTTTCAATGTGAACTAATTATTTTCAACATGATGGTTTGTAATAATATTTTTACTTCCTTTTTATTCCTCAATGACAAAAAGAATTTACTCAATTTTTGATCCACCGATAATATTATTTAATGATATAACCCCCTATGTTACATATAATTCATTACGATTATTGTATATTTAGTTATTGATGAAGGTGTTATCATTATAACTGCTAGTAATTAAATATGAATATTGATTTCAATTATATTTACCAATTTTATATGATGAATACATTGTATATTATAAGGGAAGATAATGTCCCACAATTTCTTTTCAATTAAATTGATGGATTCATGAGAATAACTAGTTTGGGTTTCTATCATCCTTATTACCAACTAATGTATGAAATTTTAGAACATGGCCTTGATAGTAAGATTATGATTTATGATATTATGAATTCTATTTTTATAAATCTAGTTATTTTATCCATTTTATTATTAATATTGTAATGTTATCCATTGATTTAGTCTCCTTATTATAGTATTATTTAGTTAAAATAAATTTTTCACAATTTATTCCTAAAATATTATTTTTTATAATTATGTTATTTATTAAATGTTTTTTTTCTAACTCACCATATTCATCATGAATTATTTTCTCAGTATAGTTTCTGTGGTATATAAAAATTTCTAAACATTTCATCTCACTATTTTTTGTTTCTATTCCCCTTGATATGATGAAGTAATCTCTGAATATGTTTAATGGTGAAAAATTATTACTTTCAACTTGTTTTTTATTATATATCCAATATAAAATTTGTGAAATGTGTATATCTATTTTAACAAGTAGGAAATATTATTAAGACAATTTGTATGAAATCATTGATATATAGTACCAATTTTATTAGGTCACCACTAACTATTTGATACTGTAGATGCTGTCATTACAGTTAGTACAAAAACATGTTATGTAGGATCCATTATATCTATATGTAGTAAAACAATATTAGGTAATATGACCTTATCAATGACATTGAAGATTTATCTTGGAATAATAAAATGTCATATAACTTCATAAAGATGAAGACTATGTGTTTTTCTAAGTAATAGATTCTTTTATGGATATAAAAAGTAGTCATTGTTTTGGTATATATGAATATAAGAAAAATAACCCCCAAAATATTTGGTTGAGTGTACCTCAACCATCATTTTGGTGCTTGGTGAGTGTACCCTTACAATGAATCTAGATTTACACTTATTGGGTATATAGTTGAGAAAATTATCATTTTATCTTTCAACCATTATGATCAATTAGGGAATAAAAAATGTTGAAAACCATGATATTCCATAGTGATATGGGAAAAAATAATGTGTATTGGGATGATAAGTCGAATGTTGATCATATGTATAAAATACTAGATACCCTCTTGTGGTTTTAAGTGATATAATTTTATAATTATTAATAATATTTTGGGAGATATAATGGTAATATAACCCTTGGTTATAGTATGTGATTTCATGGATGTTTTATTTGAGTAATAATTCTTTTATATTTTTAGGAAATTTCGATAGACTTATTGATAACCTTTAGGGTTTATATGGTCATTGATTATAAGGTAATAATAAGCAGTAATGATTAGTTTATTTTGTGAAAAAATAGGTGATATAAAAAACCAATGTCTAATTTTTTTGATGACTAATGTTATTTTCATGATATTCATTGTATTTTAGATAATAATAGTGGGATTATATTAATATATTATTATAAATAGGACAAACAATACAATGTGTGCTATCATATTTTATGTAAAAATGCATTGAGGCTTGAACCCACAACCGATGGCTGATAATGGTGCAACACCTGCCATAGGCCTATTTGTTGTCACAATTATTATGAAAATTTTAAAATATTTTAATTATAATGATTATGTTGAATATGGGAATCATATTATATGTTCACATTATTTAAATTATTATTATTATTATATTAATAATGAAATTTTAGGATATATCTTATTTTTTAATGTATTTATAACATTTAGGATTAATATAAATGGATTTATTAGAAATAATATTAAATAATTTTTAGAGCTATAAGTTGATTGATATGATACAAACCATGAAATTTAATGATTCAAAAATATTTAGGTTATTGAGGTTAATTTAAATTCAGTGATAATAATATGGGAAATAATTTAAGTTTAACCACTAATTTTATTGTAATATTTTAAGTAAAATGTATTATCTCTTTACTTGAGGATTATCTAGTTAGGGTTTTATTTTACCTTATGGTAAATATTTCATCCTTGATTAATTTATAATCATATAAGGAATATATTTCCATCCTTTTTTGAATAATGTTATCAATTATAATATGTTAATAGTGCTTTGGGAATAAAAAATTTATCTTGAATACTCATCAATCGGTAAAAAGATTTTATTGTGGTCGAAATTGATTAATATATGTAATTATACTTTTCATGTAATTGTATTTCCATTCATTCATATTATAAACCTAAAATTAGTTTTTAAATTATAGGTTATATATTGAGTTATTTATTATCATATTACATTTATTTCTAATGATTTCTTGTCCCTATTCAAACCTCTTTGATTTAGGATTTTGTGGTCGCTAGCTTTATGATGATCATTTATTCTCTTGTGGCCACAGGTCTTTATAAATCTCAACCACTATTTAGATATTAATATTTTATTATGTGTGAAAATTATTTCAACCCACTAATGTTATACTATATGGAGTCTTAGTTATGTGTTATTATAGATGACCATCACATTTCTGCTTTCCAATTTTTAAGAGTTATTTTAATTAAGTGTTTTTATGATATGAGTTTTCCATAAATGAAATATTAAAATTCCAAAACCATGATTATAAATAACATGGTAATATATAATGGATGAAATTTATTGAGGATGGGGGGGGGGTGTAACAACCCTTCATTCTAACTGAACACTACGTTCAAAAGCATGTACCACACGCAACACCGAGCCTAAATGAACCAAAAATATATTTATTTAATTATTACTATAATAACATAGCATTTGAATCAACATGAATAAATGTTATTAAAATAATTATAAAATATATTTTTTTTGATGCAAATAATAAAAATTCATTTATTAAGGCCTTAAAAATAAATACTCAATTTTCATTATAGTTATTTAATGCTTCAAAAATCATTTTCTTAAAAAAAGAATTTTTTGGAGAAAATATTATAATAAATTTCTCAAACATTTATAGTTCTTATTTTGTAAAAATAATATAATTTTTTAAAATAATAATATAAAAATTACCTTAGGGATAAATATTATATTTTGATGAAATGATGGATTTTGTTGTAAATAGGAAAAAGTATCCCATTTCATAAACTATATTTTTTCAAGAATTTACTATTAATTATTTTATTTTAAAATTATTTACAAGTAATATTAATTATATTATGATATTAATAATAAAATCATGTTCTATGGAATAAATTATATTATTTAATTTGGAATAAAATCATTTCAATAATTTAGAAAATATTTTTTTACGAAAAAAATTTTTCATTTCATTTTCAATTTAATTTTTAAATTAATTACAATAAAAAATTGAAATTAAATAATAAAAAATATATCCCATATATAGAATAAGGAGGTAAATATTATTTAAATATGCCCAAATTATTTTTGAACAGTATTAACAGTTACCATAGAAGATAATTTTCATCATGAAAATGGAAGAACTTGTAATTATTTTAAAAAAGATATGATAATAACTAGAAAATGACCCAAAAATAGTATTTAATTTAATTTGATGAATCCATTTTTTCTATAGTCAAAATATATTTTAATATACAAGATTTTTATTCCATTTTAATTTGATATTATCACACATTAATATTATTTATGTAAAATTAAAAAAAAGACTAGTGTCGTTGTTTTCTTATCTTTAAATTTTTTACATAAGGAATGACATAGGATTTGTTTAGTTTTAAATAGGTATTTAAAATAAACAATATATTTTTTTGAGGTATTTCATTTAAATTTTTTGATGAAATAATTACCTTTAATGATTAATCAACATTGAAATAGTATTTATAAAATTATTTGAAAAAAAATAAATGATTTTAGATATTTTAAAATTTATATTATGTGATTGAATATTGTGACCCATTAATTTTAAAGATATATAAGTATTTTTGGGAAATATTAATATTTTTTTATAATACTCCATTTTTTTAATGTATTTAATTTTATATTTATGATATCGTTTTATAAATTACATTAATAATATTTTAAAATAAATATTATATCATTAAAAATATAGAAAATTCCTAATAATAATTCATTTTAGTCAAATTTACTTTATATGGTTGAAAATGTTAACCATGGTTTATTTATGAGTTGTTTTCCCATTCATGAAAACATTTTATACCATTAATGTTTTGAATAAAATAATATCCCGATAATTGTAAAAAGTGTTGGTTGGTTTAAATAAAATGATAAGGTTGAAAAAATCATCTAAATTTTTTAAAATATTAATATATGAGTGTATATATACCCTTATAAATCTTATATTATAAAAATATCAGTTTGTATTTATTTTTAATGAAAAGTGTTTTTATTAATTTCATACTTTATGAAATTAAAATATTTTCCATCCTACCTATGAGAAAAAGGATCACATTATCCTCTTTTATCCTAACTTAGAGAGAAATCAGGACCATCCATGACATTCCAAAATTTACTACTAACATACATCTTCAAATTCTATAGGATATATTTTGATTATAAGTCTACTTTCATAAGACATAATGTGTGATGAAAAGTTTCCTTTCTGAAGAAAATGTTTTTGTTTTTAACCGACCAATTTCATTTTTATTCTTATTATAACCACCAAAAATTGTTTCTAACCATGATGAGATAATATCATCAATATCTATCACATACTATGATGTTATCATATTAATTAAATAAAATTAATCAATCTAATCTATATTCAAATGGGAAACAAAACTGTTATTCAATTTATACAATAGTTTAACAACTCACAAAACATATTGATTAATTTACCATCAAAACATTCTAAGTTATGATATATTAATAGATTTAATATATATTTATGAAAATAAATAAATTCTTACTATTCTGAAATGATAGTATATAATTGCTATCTTATTTTCCATCCATTGATGAAATATAGTGATTCTGTTTTATACATTTGGATTACCACCTCCTCAATGTGATATGATTCAATTTTAATCACCACATCAAAGGTATATAATTTACAAATGTTTAAAATAAAGTAATATGATATTTAAAATACCATTATCTCCCAAGATCAGTATAATAATTATTACCTACTTCAAATAATGATTGTTGAAAAATCAAAATGTTACTCCCTACTATATATGGTCTACTGTCTTCATTATTGTAACATAATTTATTTCAAAGAACCATCATACATTTATTATTTTACAATTATAAATAATTTTTAAATTTTTTTATAATTTGATTTTTATTCTATAATTGATTTAATAATGAAGTTTTTTTACCACATTCATCCTACCAAATTAATTATTAACATATGATCCAAATATCATCAAAATTTATGATGTTAAATAAATTGGTTATATAATTATATGTTACCTAAGAATAAATAAAATAAAAATATTATTGAAAATTTAAATGGTTTTGATAAATTAAGTAATTAACATATGTTGGTTATTCATGATGAAATTTAACATAACTGATGGGTTAGACTCGAGATAAGGTATTTCCCTACTCAATATCTAGTCATTAGGTTATATATCTACATCAATGAATATTTTATTTCTTGATTATATAGGAAATGAAAACTGAGTTTATAATTTGGTACAACAATTGTTTTTGTATTTTCTATTTGATACACATAATCCCTGCATAGATTAATTCTCAATTCAATTATATGACAGTTGTAAATGATTTCATCTCAATTTTAACTACTTGTAGACATATATGGTATTATGAACCTATTTATTGTTGGGTGGTTTATATATGATTACTTTTATATATTATATCATTATTATAATTATGCTCATGATATTCAACAATTCTTTTTTATTTTATTATTTTATGGTGCTTTGGATTCCAATGTTAACAAATCAATACAGTTTATTTTTTCAAATTACATCATTATTCAAGTATTTTTTTGTTCAAGTCTCTGATTAGAGAATTATTTGATATTTCCATATTTAACACAATATATTTTCTTTTCATTTTTATATTTTTAAAGTTATATTATTTACATTCATTTAAAACCTTAAAATACCAGGGGAGAAAACTATGTTCTCTAGTAAAACCGAATTCATTTTTGAACATGGTTGAAAGTCTGTTTCCTCATTCTCCATTTATTAAAAAAAACTATATAATATATCTACTACTCTAAAATGATTAATTATATTAATTTTTCCTGAATTTTACATTTAACAAAATATTTTGATAGGGATCTTTCTTCAATTTTCCAAATATGGTACCTTTTGAATTTTACTATATGATTTTGATAGGAGTGATTTTTCTCTTTTTTAAAATGTATTGAATTTCTCTTCATCATTATCAATCATGTATTTTTTGATAAATTTAAAATTTTTAGTGATTCATTTCCAAGAATATAATTTTTATCAAAATAGTTTTTGTTTTTTATTTATTTTCAATGTTAAAATGTTATTTGTCTTAATAATGTTTTAATAATATTTTTCTGTTATATCATATTTAATCCAGAAAAAACCACATAATTATAAATATAAATGACAAGAGTTATGTTTTAATAGAAATATTTTATATGTTACTCTCTATGTATTATGATCATGTTATATCCATTGATAAGGGATGTATTAAAATTTTACATTCCATTTTATTCAATATGAATGTTCACGGTCATTATGTTATTCTCTTTTCTATTATCAATGTATTGGACATAGAGACTGATGGGTAGGGACCACTATATTCTCTTTATACATCAAAAAGTCTCACGAGGCAAACTATTTCTGGGTAATTAGCATACAAAATACATGTTTGTATATTTTTATGGAATAGGGCAATGAAGGTATGATTATGATGTTTGGTAAAACGAATTAAATCATTATGAAACTAGTAATTATTATATATGTGGTGATATATATTGTTATGGTATCTATGTATTTATTTCTATTGTAATGGTATTATTTTTATATCATTATTTAATAATATTTTTTTATTTACTTATTGTTCTTCTTAATCATGTTAATAATTAAATAGATTGTGTTTTGATTTTTCAATTTCATTTATTGGTTATGGCATATTAACACATTATAGATTCCACTATTCAAAAACCATATTGATAATTTGAGATCATTTTTTTCTACTAAATATAGAAAATAAATCATTAAATTTATTTATGGGTGAAGAATAATTAATTTCTCAATTTTTGGTTTTTTATTTACAATGTAAAATTGGATGCGTTTTTGTATCTTGTTTACCAAGACTACTAAACTTTTCGGTCCTTCAGAATTTGACCCCTAATATCTAGTACAAAAGTAATAATGTATCTAACTGCTCTAGGATACCAGGGATGAGTTCTTTATAGTATTAATTATTAAATATTTTCCAATTAATACCAATGAGATAAGTAATAAATTTATATATGTTTATAAAAGATTAAGAATATTTTTTTAGAAAAAAGTGTAATGTGAAAAATTCATTTTTATCAAATTGTATTTAAAATAATCCCTCTAAATGAATGATTGTAGTAAAATTTATATAACAAGAAATTAATAATATAAATTTGAAATAGTATAATGGTTGTTAGAAGATATGGAATGTGTAGAAGTTAATTTTATTCATAAGAAATGAATTTTCCTCAATAAATGTTCTTATTTCACATTATACGATGTCATGGTAATTAATTTATAATATATATATATATATTATTTAATAAATTGATAATCTATAATAATAAATGAATTCAAAATAATAAGAATATAAATGTTCTGAAATTTTTATGAAAGGGAAAAATTTTGGTTGAATAGTAAAAAATAATGATTTTGGCATAAGGACCATTTTTTCCATGAAATCCATAAATTATAGAATCCAATTAATATTTTTGGGTTTGTTATAAAGTATCCTAATTATAATTTAATTTAATTTAATATATTTATTAATTTTAGGTTCTTCCTTAAAATTTATCATGGTGTTGATTTATTTTTAGGCTTAAAAAATAATGTTTAAAAAAATAATTTCTCATTTAAAACTTATATTAAATGTAATTTTATATAACAAGTAAAATTAAATAATATATATTTTAGTCCATATTTTAAATAATCATAGTCATATTATTTAAAACTATATAGTTTTCATTCAATCATTATGAATAATAACTATGGTTAATGTTTATCACCACAACTAAGGGAAAAATATTTTTTTTAAACTATTGAATATGGTCGAAGAAAATAAATCCATTTCTTGTATTGATTTCATTTGTTGAGTTTATTTCATGAAAAATCACCCTAGATTAAAAAATTATACAATTTTGTTCCATATTTCATTGATTACAAACATTAATTTATTATATGTAAGGGATAATTAAAAAATGCCACTCAATATCTTGAGATCATTAATATGATTAATAAGGACAAAAATATCAATGAATGTTTTAAATAATTTACCTTTAATATTAATATACAATGTTTAATCATAGTAATTAGGTTACGTTTAGTTATTTTAAAACTACGTTGAATTTTTATGAAACTCCCTGAAAAATCATGTGGAATAAATAAAAATCATGTAAAATATTTTAAAAACATTAAAATTAATATATTTTTGATGGATTTTATTATAACATAAATTTCATGAATAAATAAGAAGTTTATGAGGTGTTTAATGTGTTTTTTTGTATTCCAAAATTATATTGTTGCCTTTGTATTAAAGAAATTTTAGTATTTTTGAAAATGTAATTCAATGATATTTAATATTTAAAAATAAATTGAAAAATAATAATAATGTAATAAGAAACCAATAATAAGTAATTTAAAATGTAATTTGTTGAGAATATCATGAATAGTTCTTGTATGATCCATATGAAAATTTTATAATTGATTTCATGACCCCCAAACATTGTAATATTTTAAAATTGAAATTGACGGTTTCCTTTAAAAATGGACTCACATCAACCATTTTAAAATAGAACCCATGTTCAGTTTTCCCGAACAACTATAAAAAAACTATAAAATAAAAAAAACATTTCCATGTCCTTTAGAGTGACTATAAACCTATAATTCATATTTATTATAATCAATTAAAATGAGGATATGAAAATGTGATGTATAAGAAAGAATCATTTTATATTATGTTTATTTAGTCACCTACATCCTTATATTATATCCTTACCATTATGATATACTAAAACAGATCTTCAATTATCATGAATTGTTAATATTTTTATGGTATAACACATTTCCAAAACCTTGTCCATCAATTAGAAAATTATTACATCACTCATGCATTCATCTTGTTTAAAAACAAGGTACCTTTCTATCAGATAGGTTTTCTCCATTGTTTGGTTTTTTCATTTTTTTTGTAATTCAGAGATTCCAAAATGGAATGGGGATGATACATATCATGGTGATGTTAAGTATTTTATTGAATTTTCAGCATAAACATGTTGTTTTTTAATCGGGATATTACATGATTAGTAATGATATTACATTAAGGCTAATAACTATTAAGAAGAAGACATGAATTTGTTACACAATATGAGAATTTTATACCCCATGTCAATTGTTCACATCTTGTAATTAAACTTATCATATTTTTAATATAATTTTGTGGGTTTTTGTGTGTGTATGTGATCTTTGAGGATTACATGACCTCCAGTGGGATTAAATTATGCGTAATGAGATTAAACACCCTAGAAAATCACAACAGTTATTTTTAAGAAATTTTATTAGCTAAAAATATTATTTCATTCATGTAGGAATCCATACACTCCACCAAGAGGACCATCATAGGAGATCTTGGTTGACTATTTTCAATCCACATAGCATTTTTCAGTAATTGATTTGCATTATATATGTATTTATTCTTCAGGGTATGTTATCCTTTTAGATATTGTTGGTTTTTATTTGTGGATGTGATTTTTTAAATGGCAGTGTTCTATTTTATGATCGGATATTGTTTTATATGGATCAATTTTATTTTTCTCAAGTGCCGTTTTTTTTCAAATGTTGTACTATTGTTTTTTGTTCACCATTGTTGAAATAATATAGGTATCTACCATATTGAAATAATTTTTTTCTATAAATTGTATTAATTTGTTTAATATCATTTCATTTATGATAGGTTCCTTTAGATTGATTATTGAATTGAAATTATAAATATTATAAAATAACTTCCTGGAATTGAAATTGTATTTAGAAAGGGGTTTCCAATAAAAATTAGATTTATTGACTTGAAAATGGATTTTTAAACATTAAATAGTATTTTATTTGTTTCTAAAATTATTGATAAAATGTTGATATTGGTTTTGAAATGGATTTGGAAAAGTTCATGTTGGGAATATTTAGTGTATTGATAAAGACACACAGTTATCCTTTGTATGTGTTGCACCACTATGAAGTATTTTTTTTGTGATATCGATTGGAAGGACCCGATATCTATTTGACAAAAGTTTTTGCCTTTTTATTCTTGTGATTATCTATTATCAATTTACCCAAAGGCTGGATTCCAATACAAGGTGCCTTTTCAATTTTCATCTTTGTTTAATCATTTAATGATATTTTTATCATGGATTCTTATTCATAGGTTTTTATATGATATTGTATCACAGAGCATCACATTATAGGTTGTCTCATGGATATGTGTTTACCTATTTACCTATTTATTAATGAATATAATTTCTTGTTTTATCAATTCTACTTGTCATATTTATTGTTCAATATAATGAAAGGATTTTATGAAACCCAAAGGATAAAACATGGTAAATTATTTATAAATGTATTTTTAAAAAATTCATTATATAAATATTTCTTCAAGATAAAATTATTACGATCTAGGTATTAGACCTTCTATATAAACTATGGTGGTAATATATTAGGATTGAATTAGGTCCTACATATGACTTTGGGAAAATTTAAATATAATATTGAATGATTTATATAAAGTAAAGAGAATATTATAGCATGTTAGATTCTCTTTTTGGTGATGCTTTCAGATTGGGTTGGTCTGGAGGTGACTGTTGGACACCTGGGATCATGAAATATTTTCTAATATATCATTTTTTGATCTTGACGTTTATGTATTTGTGTTATTTCTTTTATTTCTAATTCATACAATGGTTTTTGGAATATTCATCATTGGTTTCTATTTTCCATGATTACCTATATTATGTGATGGGCCAGTTGATAGGATTATCTAGTTGACATAGGTTGGTTCATTACAATTTAGAATCAACGGGTTTCTCAGTCTGAATTGTGTTAGCACTGCCTTAATTTGGTTATATGTCTTAGGTAGAAAAGATTTAGACTTTTAAGAATTTAGAAAGTTGGTGTAGAAAAGGATACTTGCAAGCTCACTCCTATGATTGATCCCGAGTTACCATCAGTGGTGAGGGTCTTCTACTAGGTCTAAGACATGGAGATTTAGGTCATTAAAATGAATGGTATCTAAAACTTATTTAAATATATCTAGTTATTTTAATTATATTTGTAACTCCATGAACATAATTATAACTGTAATAATAATTTTTTAGTTATTATTATTAATCTTCATGTTTTAATTTAAATTTTTGTGTTTTATTTCATATACACAAAGTATAAAGAGAATAAATTTATTCAAAGAAACACTAAAATATTCAATAGTATAGGAGATTACAACTACTCAAAAAACTCATCACAAGACCTCGTAGAATAAATAGAAGAATTCCAATAATGACAATAAGGCTGACAGTGTAGCTGAAATATTATGGATCAGTCATAACATATAAAATTATGGTAGGAAGTATTGAAAAAATTATTAAAGTCAAAGAAATATAGAGCACTATTATCTTTATGTAAGAAATGATAATTGATCTTTTTAATTATTTGAATGGGAATTTATACAGCTAAAAATGAACGCTATAAATTTTAGTTAGGTTTCATGGAGACTGTTGATGTTTTATAACCATCGGTTATTTCAAGTGTTTTAAATTCGAAATTTATTTAATGTTTTAAAATAACATTTTTTGTAAAGGAAAATATGGGTTTTAATTACGGATTAATATTAAATGTTTATATTTTAAAATTTGATACAAAGGTATTCATGATTTTTATATCATTGGTGTTTTAATTGTTAGAGTTTTAATAAAAATCTAGTATGAATTTACATTTAGTAACATCCATTGACTTTATTAAAAAAATGACTAAAGAGAGTAACAATAATTAAAAACTAATATATATATATATATATATTAGTAAATAATTTATTTTGTGTGTTAAACAGGTATATTTTATTCTGTATCGTTTATTTTTGTTTTATGTAATTAATTTTACAAAAAATTAGCTAAACAACAACCAAGTGAGAGCATACTTATAGGCCAAGCCCTCAAAGACCTAGTGGGAACTTATTACAGCACATGAACAGAGTAGTAGAAATCCTATGTGTGTGTCGATGCACGAGCTGAGCATAGGGTCACCCAGGTCGTGCACCAATTCATGGGAGATGGTACAGAGGGGTGGGTTGAGGCCTGCAGAATGGGTTCTATTTATAAAGACACAATGGTGTTTGTGTTTGTGTCATCGGACCTGATGGTCACACACCGAACCTTATAAGGAAGCACCTTTCCATGCAGCGTTTTGATGTGGGATGTGGGTTTTTCTGAGGCTCACATTCTCAGATTCCTGATCTTTCTATGTGATATCCAATATGTGTGTCCCTTTTAAAATATCTTGAATTATATAGCCATTAGATCTAACCAAGATCTAATCCCAGTCATCTGTTTGTTTTTTAACACAAGGATAAATCTTGACCATCTGATCAGATCCACGACCGCATCCTGATCGTCTATTATCCTACTTCAAGAGTCCCTTCATTTTTTTATGGTTAATCCCAACCCCTGGCTCAGAATAAATTGGATTCAATCCATCTATTATTCTTCCCATCTTCTTCCTTGTTGAGCCATACCAGTCCCCATTCCACCTTGTATTTGTCAGCCCCTCTTCATCCCCAAATCCAGAAATTCCATCTTTCCATTCTCTCCACAGTTCCTTTAATTTAGATCCCTTCTTTAATACCAAAATATTTTGTTATTTTAAACTAAAACTCTCTATCCTAGACATAGATCATCAACATGGTTTAATATTTATATTTTTTTTGGTACCAATTAACCATTTTTCACATTGAATTTTTTCTAATAAACATTTTTGTTTCATTATATTTAGTATACTCAGATCAACAATTAAAACATTTTTTTTAAAACAACACTTTCAAAACCCAAGTGCTACTCGAGACATTTCCTCTGTCATGATCTCTCTGCCTCTCTCCCAGTTCTAGAAAACCCTTAGTCCTATCCTAATCGAAATCCTGTAAGGGATTTTATAATTTCATATTTATTGTATACAAAAATATATGTACATATATATACTTATATATCAATATATTTAATTGAATACCATATCCTTTTAACCAAAATGTTATCGATGAAATGATTAATAAATTTAGAAGATCTATATCTATAGTAATACATTTTTTAAGAATTAATTATGATTAATGTATAATGTATTTTTTAAAGTTACATATATATTTGTATGTACATGAGCATATACACATATATAGCTTAATATTTTCAGAGTATATATATATATATATGTCAAGGGATCCTTTTCAATTAATCTTATACAATTGAACTATTTTGTTAACTTGGTTTTCAAAATATATTATTACAGGGGTGATATACATATATGTGAGTATTAGTGTAATCCTACATGAAAGTATACACATTTACATTTATTTATCAATTTTTTTTGTGTGTGTTCATACGAGAGGTTTCATGTTTTAAAATTTTGAAGGAATGTTATGAATAAAATCCACATACATATATATAAGTATATATATATACATACAGTTATATATATTTATATATACATATATATGTTATTAAGTATAAAAAAATAATGTATAGTTGTCCCTTAACTTTTGAATATAAATTATAAATGTTTTTTGTCAATTTAAAAACTAATTCTTACTATTTATAAATTATTTTAAAAGATTTATTTCCTTAACTACATGGGATAAATCTTATCAATTTAATTGAAATTATGAATCACATTATAATTTCATGTGGGAACTTGCAACTGAGTCTTCTGTCATGTCATGTATAGATAGATGTGTCCATAATCTAGCTCATAAGAGACATTCTAAGTATAATTTTATATTACACACATTTAAACACATGTTTTATGTAAATACAGGTCTAAAAAAAATCAGTTTTTCCTAGTATGATACTCTCCCTGAACTTATTTTAAATCCTTTTTAGGAAATGGTGATGACTTGGGAAATATTTCTTTCTTTTAATAAAAATTATTTAACATAAGTATTTTAAGAAATGTCTTTGGATAAGAATTAATAAATGAAGGTCCATGGGAAACTATTTTCAAAATTGGCACTGGTGAGTTATGTGATGTCATGGGGAGTGAACCCATAAGCCTTATTGACGACTAGTGGTCCTATATATGGATTTTAATAAAGGTATACTAATTATTATTAATGAACCAAAAACAATTAATATTTCAAAGGATAATTCCTAATTTCCTTTTGAGCATAATTATTTTTTGAAATATTATTACCTTATATATTTTCATGTTTTTGTGATAATATAAATTGAGTATGTTTAATTATTTCAAGAAATGATTTAAAGAATTTATTAGCTGCCTTGAAACCCCTTATTGGCCTTGTTATTCTCACCCAACATGTTATAAACACTTTTTAGGTTTATCATACTTGCTGCATTGAAACTATGTTGTGGAAGCAATACATTAAAGAATCATTATTTTCATTATTTTTATTTTTTTGAAATGTATGTCATGTATCTAATTTTATAGAAACTAGACTGTTATTAACCCCTCTGTTGTAATGATTTTTTTTATTTCTTCATTTCTCTTTAATAAAAATAATTACATAGTATTTGTAAGTGATGAACCTGAGTTTTGGGTTCATATATTTATTATGATTATTCATGGTTTCATTAAAATCTTAATGTTTTCAATAATTGTTATCAATAACTGAAGTTGGACTGATGTTTTTTTAATTTTCCCATGATTGATTAGTTCTTGTATTTTTTAGAGACATAGACTATGAAGATATATTACTTGTATGATAGAGGAAGCTTTGAGATAGGTTCTACATGTGATCCCTGCAATGGACCCAAATTTGGTAAAACCTATTATCCACATTTTTAGACTATGGTTCACATAGCTATATGGAATCCAAGATGCATTGTTGATCATGTCTGGGAATTTAATAAGAAACATCCACCAAAATTTTAGGCTAGAAAAAGACCCCAATAAATAGAGTGGATTCAAAGGATTGAGAGGATCCTAATCATCTTTAATACTCATGAAGAATCTATGGGGAGTTTTTTAACATATACATTAGTGGTACTGGGAGGGATATGGTTGGATTCTATTATTAAGGTTATGTTTCATGATGATATTACCTAGAAATCATTAATGGTAATCAGTGAACATTAGTTTCATCATAATTCATTTCATTCAGAGAAGATCCTTGAGTTTCCAACTATAGTTTTGTGGGAGCACACCATTCTGAAGTATTCTTCTCATTTTGTAGAGTTAGTGAATTTGGTACTGTATCATGTTAATAATGAGTACATAAAATTTCAGAGGTTTGAGCTAGGGATGAGGCCATATATTCAAAAAATTATGATACTCATGTTCCATCTGACCATTATTTAGGTGGATGAAAATTCATATTTGGATGAGATAAAAATAGAATTGAAAGAAGATTTGAGTGGAGTTTCACTAGTCTCAATGGTTATAAATGGTGTATCTTATAGTCATAAAAAATAATAATAACAATGGTCAATTTTATTCAAGAAAATTTTCATGGGGTATGATAGGGAAATAGTAGGTCATATAGTACCATTATTGAAGGACAGTTCATAACAAGACAAACAATGTGGATGCTCATAATACTTATCACCATTATAGATAATCTATACTTTTAATTTGTTTTTATGAAAATATATATCATGACTATATGGTAGGATGTATTCTCAACAAGGATTAATAGGTTCCTAAAGATGCAACCAAGGGTGTTGAGTCTTATCCATTGGCTATCAGATATGTTCATTTGGATAATACTGAACAAAGTTATGCAGTGGAGTATGAGATAAATGAATACAAATTATCCATAACATATATTAGTTTTATTGTATTTATCTCATCTTATATTACGTTATATTTTTTTGACAAAGGTGATAATGATTATTTTATAACGACAATTCTAGTTGATGTATTGTGTTTTCATTTGAAGCTTATGAAATGTCTTTTGGGTCATTCCACACCTTTGAGAATTTGGTCTGAAAATTGTTTTAAAAGTCCCATTTGTTGGGTGATGATAGAAAACACTAAGGAGGAGATGGAATTCTATAGCTTGATCATGACATCTTCGACTTGATTATCAACATGGATTAGATAATCAGTGTTAAGTCCCAAATAAAAAATTTTCTCTATAGGGTTAAGTTATAATATATTAATGGGGTCACTCATGTTTTGTTGGGTGAGTGGGACTCTAGCTCATGAAGGAAATGACATGTTTTTCTATATGATGGGGAAATATCACAGTAGATATCATAGATGTTTCTTGATGATATTTTCACACTATTGGGGTAGACATCCTATAGATGTGTGTGAGTACCCTATTATATCTCTTGATGATATTTCTAGTTTCCTACTATAGAAATATGAAGGGTTTTTATATACCTTCATCTTTGAATGATGCCAATTTCAATGACGTCCTACCATGTGGACCCTACAACGTCGGTGGAATGTAGGTTCTAGCTTGTAGACCTAGTGGGTAAATTATTTTTTCATCCTAGTGTGTCATCATGGGCTTCTCCTATCCTCTATTCAATGAATCTACAAAAAATATTAAATTTTTTTATAGGTTATCCAATATTGATTTGGGTGACCATTAAAAAAATATCTTTTTCCATGAACTGATCATCTTTTTGACCCTCTTATAGGGGATGATTGTTTTTCAAGGATTGTCTTATAGTCAGGGTCTCACTAGTTGAGATTCCAAGTAGATTATATAGAAAAGGCAATAATGTAGAGTTGATTTTGGAATTTCATGTTTGATGTTATTCCATTATATCAAACCAATAATCATGAGATATTTATTGATTTGATGAACTAGACATTTCATCAGATAGTGGAATATTTTTTGTTGGGTTCTTGGATGATATTTGGGTGTACTTCAATCCTAAGAAAAGAAATTGAAAATTTTGGTATCATTCTTCAAACCCTAAATGATCATCGTATTTTGGATACTCTATTTATGTGTTATTTTTTTATTGGAGCAATGATTTTTTCATGGAACACGATATATAAGAGGGTAGATGTATTAGATCCTGAAAATGTATAGGAAGTTATGACCTTGGGAAAGACCCAAAATGTGTTTGATATCTAGTTCTTCTTTGGTTTGGCTTGTTACTATAGATGGTTTGTTTTTTACTTCTCTAAGATCAATTATTAGATGAATTCTTTAAACCATAAGTGTGTAATGTTTTAATTGAATGACATGTGTTAGAGATATTTTAAGGAGATGAATATGGGGTTGACTTGAGCACGAATATTGATTCTTCTATAACCGGGTTCAAGTTATGATGTTTCCTTTGATACTTCTGGCATGGGTTGGAGATGTGTCTCAATTCCTGGGACCTAGGTTGTGGCATATATAGTAGAATAATTACACAGTAATGATAAAAAATATCCTTCCCATGGTCATGAGTTATAAATTTTCTTGCATTCAATCAAAAAGTAGTGTTAATATCTCTTTATGGAGTGGTTTATAGAATATTATGATCATAAGAGAAAAAAAATATTTTTACTCAAAGAGATTCTAAATTTTTACTGACAAGATAGGTGGGGTATCTTTTGACTTTTGATATTTAAATTTCTAATAAGCATGTGATGTTGAATGTTTCTTCCAATGAATTGATATAGAAATTACTGAAATAATTTTTGAATGAATCCATTGAGGAGTGGTATTTGATGAGTTTATTTTTCAGAGATTTTATTATAAGTGGAATATGTAGATTGAAATGTGTTCTTATATTATATGAATGTTAACCCATATATTTACAAGAATGATCATATTGAAATAGTGGTAGACACCACATGGAAATTCAATAGTATAAGACATTATGGTGGGTGGGACCTCATGTGAGTGGTCTTGATCTTCTAGTGGAGCTTTGTGCTTATATAGTAGGTTGGATGTTCCATTTTTCCATAATAAATTTTTTGACAGTGGACACCATTATTGTTTTCCTATCCACTCTAGGGATACCATTTTTTATCACTAATTATGCAATAATATTTTTGGAAGGCGATGAGGTGTTTGATTGTAGATTTTTTTGGGGGTGCCTTACATGCAATTGAATTAAGGTGGAGCATCAGAGACCAAATGGGTTGTTATATCATTTACCCATTCTAATGTGTGAGAAGGGATTAGATTACCTTGGATTTCATAAGTTGTTATCAATAGGTTTCTATTTGTAAGGATGTGATTTTGGTGATAATAGATCAACACATGTAATCATAACATTTCCTATCAATCCAAGGGATGACAGAAATGAATCATAATGCAGGATTGTGTTTCCAAGAGATCATGAGACATCAGAGGGATCCCTCTATAGTTGATTCTGATATGTATATGAGGTTCACATATATGTTTTGGAAATGGTTTTAGGTGGATATGAGTACCTATGTTATATTAATAATGGATTATCATACATAGATGTATGGACAAATAGAGAGTACAATCTAGATTCTGTAGGATATTCTCAAATCACGAGCGCTACATTTTGGAGGATCATCAGAAAATAATTTACATTTGATTGATTTTTCCTATATCAATAGTTATAGAGAATTGATACTATTGGTTCCTTTTGACGTTATGTTTGGGAGGCCATATAGATCACCCTTGTACATGTAAGAGTTGGGAGAGTGGTCCATGGTCATATTGATTATTGTTCAGTAGATGAAAGAGATGGTGCAATTGATCAGGGAGAGACTGATTGTGACATATAGTCATCAAAAATCCTATACAGGTCTTTGGAATATACATGTAGAGTTTGAGGATAGTGATCATTGCATTCTTATATTTTATCATTTGTTGGGACATTTTCTATTACATATACAAGAGATATTAGCACAAACATTTGTGGTCCCAACTATGTTATTTGGATGGCTAGTAAGGGTAACCTATCAGTTTCAGTTACTATCTGGAATTACATGTATTCACAAATTATTTCATGATTCCCATTGTAGGTGTTATTCAATAGATTCATCCCATGTGATTAGTTTTTATGTTGTTAATTTTATCCCGAAACCATGTTATTTGAGTAGGAAATTCTGATTATGGATCACCATGATCAGGTAATATGTGTAAAAATGATCTCACATGACTATTTATTATGTCAGTGTGGACATGATATCCAAATTTTTTTGATCAAGTTTCATTGATAATAAATTAGTGGAATTTGTTTCTGAAATTGTATCTTGAGGGTTTCTAGTGGTAGAAAAAATTTATAGCGGTGAGATCATAACAATGGGTTACCTTTCTATTTGGTATGTTTTAACCTTTATTCGTTTGCTATTTACATTGGTTGTGTAAAGTTGAAAGGTAATTGGGGGGGATACCAGTATAGATGAAGATAGGTATTTTTTTAATTTTTATAATAAAAATATATTTTTTATTTTCTTATAGGTAAATAAGAGATGCCTAATGGGAGTATAAAAAATTTTCTAGATACTGGTAAGAATCCATGAAATGTGTATATAAAATGAATATTTTACATGCCATGTGAACTATTCATAATTTTTAAGGAAAAAAGTATATTGTGTTAAATTTAATGAAATGTGGTTTTTGGTGTATGTGTGCAGAAAGGATTACATGAATTGAAATTAAATTACACACCCTATAAACTCATGAGGGTTGATTTTAAGTAGGAGGCTCTAATGAAATTATTATTTCATTCTCATCGCCTTCATTACTCTGAACATAGAGGCTCTTCCTTGGAAAAATTGGGTGAATCCCTCCCATATAAATCAAATTATTAAGAAATTTATCAGCATTATTGTTGGATTTATTCTATCTTTTTTGTATCCCTTTTTTTTCTTCTTGTGGTTTAGTTATAGAATTGGGGTGGAAAACTATTGTGTTTTAATTGTTATTAGATAGTGTTTTATATTGTTAATTTTCCATTTCATGGCGTTCTTTTTCTTTAAAAATTAGTTCTTTGGATTTTTCTTCATCATTATCTAAAGAATAAATGTTCCCACTATGGCATCCTGCATTTTTATTACATAACTTTACATTACATTTCACATACATGGGATCTTTAAAATATAGCGTCTTGGAAATAAGGAACAAAAAAACTTGAAAACCATATAAAAAAATCTTCAAATCCACTTGTAAGGATTAATAATAAGTTAATACTAACTATAATTACTACATCTCATAACCTGGAGACATACATTCAAAGGAAAGGGTGAGCAGAAGGCCTAGTAAGGGCAAACAAGGGAATCAGTTTACCTGTGATATCAATACAACTTGATAAAAACATAAATACAAGAGCAATGAAAGAATTGGAATATCATAATGAAAATAACATGAATCATAACTTGAATATTTGGATTCAACATTACATTTAGACATTCATGAACATATCACTAAGGTTCATCCCCAAGATGTCATAAAAATTACCAAGGTTATTCACCATGGTATCGTGAAACTTGTCATCTCTAGAGATTAATACTTTACCCAATGCATTGGAGAGCTATTAGGGTGCACCCTTAATATTTCTTTAATTTCATGTGATAAACATAGATCATAAAAAAAATTCATAAATAACCCAAATACAATCAAAGAAATGGGTTTCATGTCAAAATCGTGGCGTTTAAAAAGTACTTAAAAATAAGATCATTATGTCATTTATAACCCATGGAAAGGGAGTGAGGGTTATATGTATATAAATTCAAGAATAAAATATATAATTTTTATATATTTATGAAGAAACATAGAAACAAAATAGTTCTATGTTTTCACATAAATAAAATAAGATAATTTCTTGAGAGAAAGAGATAGAAATTTTGAGATGAAATTTCTACAGCATAATGACTATATAACATGGTTTTAGAAAACATTGAAAATAGAAGGGAAAAGGGTCTCCCACTCATAAATATTTTATAATACAGTATGGGTACTGAATAAGATCATGGTATGGATATTTTAATGGCATACCATATGAAAAGGAAATATGAAAGAAAAGAGAAGATGTGATTTCTTTTACGAGAAATTCGGCAGCCTAATGGCGTCACTTAAAAATTCATGAAACAAATTGATGAGAGAGGAAAGGTTCTCTCAACAATTATACATGAAATGGACATAAATGAGAACATATAGGAACATAAAATCAACATAAAGAGAAGGAAATTAGAATACAAAACATAAAGGAAGTCATGACCTAAAAGAGGAGGGTGAAATGATCCCTTACCATGAAGAGTAACTTCGAAGGCTTGAAGGTTAGGACTTTGGGAGGATTGAGGGAACCATGGAAGGACTCCTTGGGAGGTGAGAATACCATAAATTAGTTTATGAGTATTTTGGAATGAAATGGATGAGGGAAAGGCATGGTATTTATAGGGGATGTGAGGGAACAAATCATTAATTTCCAAGGGATACCTCATCAGTGGTATTGAAAAAACCATGGGCTTGACCATGGTATTTTTCAATGGTATTTGCCACATGGAAAACCTCGTACCTTATATTACTATTCATAAGTCGAATAGAATTATTACATAATTATTACAACCTTAATAATGTCATTAAACAGCCGAAACTAAAAACTGTATTTTAACTATTCACCGAATATTCATTTTTTTCAGAAAAATCCCTAAAAATCACCTTGACCTAAAATTGATGCTATGAATACAAAAATGAACTCCATTTTATAAAAATAAATTTTTTATTATTTTTAATTTAATTTTTAAATAAAAAAATATTCACTTGAAAAAACAAATACTTGACTAATAATTTCTGAAACAGTTATTTACCCTTTTTATTGAATCACATTACTTAATCAAGGTGCCTAAATTATATCAATACATTTTTAAGTGAGGTTACTTAATCCATTTGGTCACATTACTAATCATAAATGTAAAATCACTATTCATAATTTACTATTCACCAAAAATTATTTGGATCTTATTAGACTCTAAATTTATTACCGAACACAACTGTAGAAGACCATTTTTTGAAAATTTTTACACATTATTAATTATTTAAAGTTTATATAGATATTTGAAAATATTCTATTTTCTTCAAAAAAACATTAATAATATATATCCTATATTTATCCGGACATTTGAAAATTCAAAAACTTCACCATAATAAGAAATAAAATTTTTTATTTATATCAAAGGATTACATAAGGAAGATAAGGTATCGTTACATAGCCCCTTATAACACCAGCTTATGACCTAAGTGTAAGGTGTGATAAGGTGATAGAATCTTGGGGAAGCTCGACCAACATTGCCTGAGTGGTGATTTCTATCATCTTGAACTTCCCATGATGGTGATTTCATTCTAGCTTCACACAATGAAGTTCAGCTTGGGTTTAGTCTAGAGCAAAGCCAAGTGGTGATACCTCCTTCCCAAGTTCCATCAGATGGGATTCGAACAGCCCAAGCCTACTGGATGAGGCCATTGAATCTTCTTTCTATATTAATTAACCAATATCACATATATATTAAACAAAAAATTGTAATGTTTAGAGTTTAGCTTTCAACAGTCATATTATGCAACGATCATATAGCAGTCCAAACCCTATGGTCTCATTTAATTATACTCACTTCATTAATTGAGCACAAAATAAAATAACACACAAAATTTAAGAAACAAATAATAATAAAAAGTTTGGGTCGTTACATTCTGTCCCCCTTAAGAAATTTATTCCCTAAATTTTTTAACTCGTACCCATAAAAGAGAAAAGGTGTGGGAACTTCTGCCTCATAGACTCCTCTAGTTCCCACGTGGCTTCTTCATATTTGTGGTTCCTCCACAACACCTTAGCAAGGTTGGTAGTCTTGTTACATAGAACATTGTCTCTACGATCCAAGATCTCCACCTGCTGCTCCTCATAAGAGAGTTCATGTTCCATTTGTACCACCTCTAGGATTAGTACCTGTGAAGGGTCAGGTATGTACTTACTCAATAGGGATACATGGAAGACATCATGAACTCGTTATAGATTTGGAGGAAGTGCAAGACGATAGGCCACTGCTCCCACATGATCAAAGATTTCATAAGGGCCAATGTACCTAGGGATGAGCTTCCCTTTCTTCCCAAACCTCATGACTATCTTCCAAGGTGAAATTCAAAGAAAGAACTTGTCACTGATATCAAACTCCATGTATTTTCGATGGTTGTCGGCATAGCTCTTTTTCCGACTCTGATCAGACCTAATGTGTTGTTGGATGGCATGTATTCTTTATGTCATCTCTTCCACAAGATCAGGCCCAAGAAGATTTCTCTCACCAGCTTCATCCCAAAAATTAGGAGTTCTACATCGTTTCCCATATATAGAGTCATAGGATTTCATTTGAATGCGCGAGCGAAAGTTGTCGTTGTAAGATAACTCAACCAAAGGTATATTTTGATTCCATCCACCCTTAAATTCTATTGATCATGTTCTCAGCATATCCTATAGTGTATGAGTATTCCTTTCAGATTTTCCATCAGTTTAGGGGGTGATAGGCCGTACTAAAATTCAATTTACTGCTCAGAGAATATTGAAGAATTCTCCAGAATTTTGATTTGAACCTTGGATCATGATCAGATACGATAAAAAGTGGAACTCCATACAGCCTTACCACTTCTTTCACATAAATCCTGGAAAGTTGATCAAGATAGAAATCATTCAGATTAATGATAAAATGGGAAGTCTTTGTGAGACGGTCAACAATAACCCATATCGCATTGTTTCATTTGAAAGTTCTTGGAAGACTAGTGATGAATTCCATAGTGATATTGTCCCACTTCCAAGCTGGTATGGGTAGTGGTTGCAATACCCCCTTCAAGAAGTTGTCGCTCTACCTTCACTTGCTGACATATTCGGCACCTTGAAGTGTAGTCAGCAATCTCCCTTTTCATATTATCCCACCAATAATGATCACGAAGGTCCCTATACATTTTTGTGCTTCCAGGATGTACAGAGAAAGTAGAGCTATGAGCTTCATCCATAAGCTCTTTCTTTATTTCCGGAATATATGGAACACAATGTCTTGTATGAAATTTCAGTAAACCTTCTTGATCAATATTGAACTCAGGAAACTTCCCATCCTTTATAGACTCAAACTTCTTCTGCAACAAAGGGTCTTCTTTATGTGATTTCTTGATCTTCACTTGTAATGATGGTTGAGAAATCATTTTGGTTAGGTTTTATGATGTCCCCTCCCTTATAATTACCACATCCAAATTTACTAGGACATTGATCAATGGATCTATTTGAATCTACATCATGGAAAGAACAACTTTGTCTTTCCTGCTTAATGCATCAATGACTTTGTTTTCTCTTCCAATATGATAATGAACTGAATAATCATAGTGTTTAAGATGTTCCAACCACCTCCTTTGTCTAATGTTCAATTCCTTTTGTGTGAAAATATACTTCATACTTTGATGGTCTGTGTATATATCACATTTCTCCCCATAAAGATAGTTCCTCCATATCTTTAGAGAAAAAATGACTACAGCCATCTCCTGATCATGCATAGGAAAATTCTACTCATGAGTCTTCAACTGTCGAGATGCATAAGCAATGAACTTGTCATTTCACATGAGGACACACCCATTCCCTTTTAGAGATGCATCACAAAAAATAACAAATCCTTCTCCACTTGAGGGTAGATTTAACATGGGTGCAATAACCAATCTCTTCTTCATCTCTTGGAATCATTCCTCAAAATCCATTGTCTAGATAAACCTGACCCCTTTTGAGTTAACTTGGTTAATGGATTAGAAAGTTGTGAAATGTTTTTCACAAACCTCCTATAATATCCTTCTAATCTAAGGAAACTTCAAATATCAGTTATTGTTGTAGGTTGAGGCCACTCCTCTAATTTTTTTGTCTTTGTAGGGTCAACTGTGATTCCTTCATTGGTTACAATGTGACACAATAAAGACACTTGTTTATCCAAAATTTACATTTGATGAACTTCCCAAAAAGCCTTTCAAAATGTTTGCAAAATATTCCTTAGACGATCCTCATGCTCCTCACAAATTTTGGAATAAATCGGAATATCATCAATAAAAACTACCAAAATGTAATCATGGTAGTCCTTAAAGACTCTATTCATCAAATCCATAAAAGTGGCAGGTGCATTAGTTAGTCTGAAGGGAATAACAACAAACTCATAATGACAAAATCTTGATCGAAAGGCGGTTTTTGTAATATCTTCTTTCTTCACCCTCAATTTATGATAACCAGATCATAGATCAATCTTAGAGAAGAATTGAGCACCACAAATTTGGTCAAATAAGTCATCAATTATTAGAATAGGGTATTTTTTCTTTACTGTGATCCTGTTTGGTTCTCTATAATCAATGTATAGCTTCATTGATCCATCCTTCTTCTTCAGAAAGAGAACATGTGCTCCCCATGGAGACACAATTGGTTGGATAAACCCCTTATCTAATAGATCTTGGAGTTGTTTCTTTAATTCCTACAACTCTACATTTTCTATCCTATACGAGGTCTTTGATATCAGATGAGACCCAGGTATGAGTTCAATGGTGAACTCTACCTCTCTTTCTAGGGGAGGTCTGGGAAACTACTCAGGAAATATGTCAACATATTCTTGGACGATAGGGATAGTTTATATCATCAAACTCTCATCTCCTTCTTCTTCTTTACTGATCAACTCCATAAATTAGGGTATTGGGGGTTCCTCTAGAAAAATATCAGGTTGAGATATCATTCCTTGGAAGTTAACTATAGCTTTTGCATTCAAGACTACTAATATTTCCTTATTTCTACATTTTAACTTATAATTATACTTTGAGAGCCAGTCCATCCCTAGTATAATGTCAAATTCCAGAATGGGAAGAAATACTATATTTTTGATAAAATTATGCTCACTAAAATTAAATATTATAGTTTCTAAACACTGATGACACATGGATAATCCCACCAGGAGTCTTGACTTATAACTCTAATTTTAGCAAATCGAGGGTTGATTCTAAATTGTTTTCAAACTTGGAGGAAATGAAGGAATGCGTAGAACCAGAATCAAACAAAGTACTCACTAGCTTTTAGAGAACACAAAGAGTACCTTCTACCACATAATTTAGATCTTATACTTTATCTATCATGATAGAAAAATCATGACTCTGATCCCTTGGCCTTTGCTGAGGCTGATGGTGGTTCCCCTCTACTGCCATCAAATTTGGACAGTGATTGGAAAAGTTCCCACGTTGTCCACACTTAAAAAACTGGACATCAGGAAGGAGCTGCACCATCATCCCCTTTTCTTTAGTGTTTGGAGGCTGAGGTTTCACCTCACTACAACAATTCCTCACAATATGTCCATCACTTCCACACATTTAACATTTCCCACTCCCAATCAGGAAGTTCCCCAAATGCTTTTTCCCCACATTTATTATACGTGGTATATTTCACTTACTTGCCTCATATTCCCTGATCAAAGGTCCTCCCTAATCTTGGCTACATCGATCTCTTCCTATCGTTTGATTTATGAGACCACTATGTCTCATCAAACTCCAGATCGACATTCATCACACTCCGCATGATCTCCTCATAGCTGTCATAGTCTCGATTGGATAATTCTTCCGCATAAGAGGTGTTAGTCCACCAAAGAATCTATCAACCTTACCATTTGGATCCATGAAAAAGATGGAGGTATATATTGAAATTCAGGTGAAGTTCATCTCATAGCTTCCGACAGATTCGTTCCCGTTCTTCTACAGTTTGAGAAACTCATTCTTCATCCTTGTTCTAATGGAACATGGGAAATACTTACTGAAAAAGATACCTTTGAACTCTTCCCATTATATAGCTTCAACCTCAAATCCTGGCCTTGTGTTTTTGATCAGTTCCCACCACTGATCAACTTCTCCTTCTATGTGATAGACAGCCAGGGTGACCTTCTCTTCCTCTAAACAGTGAAGCATAGAAACAATCTTCTTGATGGAGCTGATACACTGCTCAACAATCAATGGGTTAGTCGATCCACTGAAGGTTGGAGGTTGTTGACGCATAAAGGACTCAACTAAATCTTGTTCCCTTCATAGTGAGATCGGTCTCTCAGCTTGATTCAAGTTATTTCTCATAACTGATGTCAATTTTTTCATCATTCGCATGAATGTTTCCATTCCAGCTTCCATCAGAGGGCTGTTAGTGCATGGTCCATTGTAGTCACCATTTGCACGATTCCTCCTATTGCCTGCCATTTCCTAAAAGAATAAAATATTATTGAGAAAATTATTTCCTTTACAAATCATTTAACTATAAATGATTTTATGTCTTAAAACATCATGCATAAACAGTCACATTTCTCTATAATTCTTTCACAATGATTCATAAAAATCTCGAAACTAACCAAACTTATCCCCCATAATTGTCATAAACAAGAGTGCATCAAGTCCCATTTTTGTATACCAGGATAACCTGGGTCAAGCCTGAAATTCCTTGTCAGAGTATTCACTCCTAAGTACCTCTGTGCCAGAGCCGCCTCTACCTGCTCGTATCTAGATAGGGATGTATTTTCCTGATAAACAACTTACTCAATACTCACCAAAATACTATGAAGTTTTCCTATATTTAAAGTTTTATTTAGAATTCTTCCCTATGATTTCATATCCTAATTTCCATGAATTAATAAACTATCCTTTGATACCAACTATGGCATCCCACCTTTTTATTACATAACATTACATTACATTTTACATACAAATAATCTTTAAAGCCTAGTGACTTGAAAATCTGGAACAATAAAACATGAAAAAAACACAAAACATTATTCTAATACACTTTTAAGGCTTCATCATAAGTTCATCCTATGTAAAATTACTGCATCTCATAACCTGGAGACATACATTCAAAGGAAAGGGTGGGAAGAAGGCCTAGTAAGGGTAAACAAGGGAATCAATTTAGTTGTGATATCAATACAACTTGATAAAAACATAAATACAAGAGGAATGAAAGAATAGGAATATAAAAATGAAAATAAATTGAATCATAACTTGAATATTTGGATTCAACATTACATTTATACATTCATGAACTTATCACCAGGGTCCAACCCCAAGGTGTCATAAAAATTACAAAGGTTATTCACCAAGGTATAGTGAAACTTGTCATCTCTAGAGATTAATTATTTACCCAATGTATTGAAGCTATATCAAGGATAAACCTTAATATTTCTTTAATTTCATGTGATCCACATAGATCATATTAAAAATTTTCATAAACAACCCAAATAGAATCAAAGAAATGGGTTTCATGTCAAAATCATGACGTTTAAAAAGTACTTAAAAATAGGATCATTATGTCATTTATAACACATAGAGAGGGAGTGAGGGTTTGATTTATGTCAATTACAGAATAAAATATATCATCTTTATATATTTCTGAATACCCATTGAAATAAAATAGGTCTGGGTATTCACATAAATAAGATAAGAGAATTTCATGAGAGAAAGAGATAGAAATTTTGAGACAAAATTTCTGCAGCATAACGACTATATAACATGGTTTTAGAGAACATTGAAAAGAGAGGGGACAAGGGTAACCCACTAAAAAATAATTCATAATATAGTATGGGTACTGAATAAGATCCTGGTAAGGATATTTTAATGACATACTAAATGAATAGAAAACATGAAATAAAAGAGAAGATGTGATTTCTTTTACGAGAAATTCGGCAGCCTAACGACATCACTTAAAAATTCAGAAAACAAATTGATGAGAGGGGAATGGGTATCAAAAAAATTAGAAATTAAATGGAAATAAATGAGAACTTATTAGAAAATACCCTCAACATAAAGAGATTGAAATTAGTAGACACTACATAAAGGAAGTCATGACTTAAAAGAGGAGGGTGAAAGGATCTCTTACCTTGAAGAGTAACTTCGAATGCTTGAATGTCGAGACCTTAGGAGGCTTGAGGGAAGCTTGGAATGACTCCTTTGGAGGTAAGGAGAACTTAACTTCGTTTAGGAAGATTTTTGAATGAAATGGATGAGGTAAATGCTTGGTATTTATAAGGAAAGTGAGGGACCAAATCATTAATTTCCAATGGACACCTCATCGATGGTATTGGAAAAACTATGGGCATAAGCATGGTATTTACCTATGATATTGGCCAAGTGAGACACCTCATACCTTATCGTACTATTCATAAGTCGACCAGAATGATTACATAATTATTACATCCCTAATGTTGTCATTAAACACCCCAAACTAAAAACAATATTTTCACTATTCACCAAAAATTCAAATTTTTCAGAAAAATATCCCTAAATCACCTTAACCTAATATCGATGCTATGAATTCAAAAATGAAATCAATTTTATAAAAATAATCTTCTAAATATTTTTAATTTATTTTTTTTAAAAAACACTATTCACTCGAAAAAAACTAATACCTGACTCATAATTTCTAAAACTGTTATTTACCAATTTTATTGAATCACATTATTTAATCAAGGTGCCAAAATTATATCAATACTTTCTTAAGTGAGGTTACCTAATCAATTTGGTCACATTACTAATCATAAGCGTAAAATCACTATTCATAATTTACTATTCACAAAAAATTTAGTTAATCTTATTAGACTCTAAATTTCATACTGAACACAACTGTAGAAGACCTTTTTTTTGAAAATCTATACACATTATTAATTATTTATGGTTTACATAAATATTTTAAAATATCTATTTTTTTCAAAAAAACATCAATAATATACATCCTATATTTATTCAGACATTTTAAAATTCACAAACATCACCATAAGATGAAATCACAATTTTTATTTATATCAAAGGATTATATAAGGAAACTAAGGTCTCGTTACAAAGCCCCTTATAATACCAACATAGAACCTAAGTATAAGGTGTGCTAAGGTGATAGAATCTTGGGGCAGCTTTGTCAACATTTCCTGAGTGGAAACCCAATGGTCTCATTTAATTATACTCACTTAATTAATTGAGTATAAAATAAAATAACACACAAAATTTAGGAAACAAATATTAATAGAAAGTTTTAATCATTACCCCCACCATGTTGAGCTATTTGTTTCTAAAAAGTGGGTTAATTAGATGTTTTTCATTTTTTCAGATATATTTATTTTTCATTTTCATTAATTTGAATTTAAAAATGGTTTTAAATTTTTTATTGGAATGGAAAATGTTTTCAAATATGAGACATTCTTCAAAAATGGATTTTCATTATTTGAATATTGGTTTTTAAAAATCAAAGAAGAATTGATTATATTCAAAAATGGTTTATAAAATTATGAGCATAGTTCTATAATTTATTTGAAAAAATGACCATTGGGATGCTTTGGTGAATCAAGAAGGAGACACAAGTAACCATAGGGCCTGTTGCACCACTACGATGTAACTTTATCAGAAATAGCCTAACATGACTCGATATCGATTGGTTATAATCTAATTATTATTTATGATTGTGATTTTCAAGTACACATTGTCCCATAATCTCGAGCTCAATATGAGGGTGTTATTCATTTTCCATTATGGTTATTTATCTCATGATGAAATTTATTATTAACTGCCTCTCTAATTTTTTTATATTATGTTGTATCAGAGAACATGTAAATATAGGTTGTTTCATGAATACACGTTTCCTTATTTAACTCTTGATGTATGGATATGATTGTATATTTTATATCATCAACATATCATATTTCACGTTCGAGAATATGAAACGATTTAATGAAAACCATAATTAAAAATTGAATTATTATATATAAATTATTTGTATTTATAAAAAATAATTATAAAAATTGTTTCATTTAAAATCTAGAATTATTATATTCTTGATAATTGAACCAATATACAATAATGGTGGTATCCTATTGAGTTTTAGATCAGAACCTACTTGTTTCACTGTATGTTTTTAGAGTCTGTATTGATGGTTCTTGGTAAATGGAAGATTGTCTTGTAGAATATTAGTTCCACTTGCTGCAACTGGTTTTGGTTTTAGTTTTTAAGATATAGGTTTTGGTCATATTGAGATTTGACATATTTTATGATCACTTATATTTTTGGGCTTCAATTTTATTTCTTTTTTGTATTTCATATGTTTCATCTTCATACTTTGGTTTTTTTCTGATATTTGGGGCTGGTTTTGGTTTTCATGGATTTGAAATATTTTTTCATGGGCCGTTTTAGGTGGCATGATTAGTTGAGATGGGATGGTTCATTATATGTGGACTTCGACATCAAATATGCATTGGTTTTCATTTTATATCACAAAATTTTATAATTTTTTATGATGATAAATTTAATATATATATATATATGCTATTTATAAAATAAGTATGATTTTAGAAACATTATATGTTACTAACCTTCATAACCTTTAATCAATTGGGAAATAATAAATTATATTTTTCTACATGTGGACTACCACCTCCTTGAAGCGATGTAATATGTTTTTCTATACTCAATCACATGAAATGTAATAAGTATGGAAGAAAAGAATAAAAATTTCTTTTGTATCTTATATATTATTATATAAATGTAAAATATTTTGTAGTTTACATATTTTCCGCCCATAAATAAATGTAAAATGTCCTTGACATTTATGAAAGGATTATCATCTCCATTATATGGTGCGATAAATTTTTATGAATATATTATGTGGTTGGATTTTAAAGACTATTTAATTTAAATAAATGACAAATATAGCATATTTTATTTTTTTTGATGATTGGAAAATGAACCCTTTGATCATGGTCTACTAATCAATATTTTTTTGGGATTATGAACTGAAGATCATCAGAATCTCTAACATGAATATTTATCTAAATATAACATTAAAATTAAGTATAAAAGTGTAAATAGTAATGAAATTAACTTGAAAATGGATCTTATTTAACTTTAAATTAAAACAATTAGTACACAATTGGTTATATGAACATAAAAAATAATTCAATACTGTAATTAATGAAATTGTCATCTAAATTTTCCATTCATTGAGAAATTTTTCATTTTCATCAAATGAAACATTTTTTTCTTTATATACATCCATATTGATATATTTTATCATTAATTTACTAAAATTTTTTTTATAAAATTACAATTAATCCATGTTTAAAAATATTTCTTTAAAAAAGTTATATTTTATTAATAATTTATTTAATATTTTTTTTATGAATTTTCTTATTTATATATTCATGATATATAAAATAAATATAATTCTATAATTTTATTTTAAAAACACATCAAAATTGTATCCTTTAATCAGATTTAATATGAGAGTTGTTTTTACTATTTTTTAAATATAAAAAAGGAAATGTTTTTTTATTTATGGAATGAAATTTTATTCTCATTTTCATGTCACTTATTCATTATCAGGATTCCACTAAATTTTTCCTTCATTAATTGGTGAAGATACATTTTCAATTTTTCATGAAAATTTGTGGCTATATTTTTTTCATACGATAATGATATTTCATACATCATTTTTGAGATAACGTCATATTTCTCTAATAGAGAATAAAATGGTTATTTTTTAGTTTTCAGATGAATAGTTTAATTTGCTTGTTTTTTGAATTTGTAACATGAATAATGGGTGCTATTGATGAATATAGGTATAATGAACCAGCCTTAAAACATTACATAATATTGAATTAAATGAATAATTCACATTGAGGATCTTTTCAGGTTTAGACATTTAGAGAATTAGGACATAACGATTACATCTCAAAGATTACAAGGTAGACACATCTACTCAGTCTCCATTTTTGCAGAAAATATAAACTCTTGAACAAAAGAGTCATCTCTAGTTCCATGTTTTAGACATCATGATATTTCCTTGATCCCATCCTTGATCGTATTCCACTTTTAGTCCTATGGAGAAATAATTCAAAAACTCGGGATGAGCACAAAAAGCTCAGTAAGGGATATAAAAATACGAGAAGGAAACATTAGTCCACGAATACATAAGAATCAATGAAGAAACACTTTACTCATGAAACAAAATCAATTTAACATACCTCAAGAAATAATAATATTTATGAATAACCCATAGAAATCATAAGACATGAAGGTAACTTGAGGCATACATAACATACATACATCGTAGCTATCACAACTATATAGAGAGTCACATTTGGAATACCCATCATAGTATATTCCCTAAATCTATTAGGAGAAACATTAATTTTTACCTCTATCACGTTAACCAATGCATTGGAGATCTATCTCGGGCTCACCTGCCCTTAGTATATCACAAAACCACACGATTTCATAAAAAATGCCTTCGAACCATAACATAATCGTATCTCAGAAAACATGCTTAATGGAAACATAAATTTTCCACATTTCAATAACAAGATATCAATAAAATACATTTATATAATCAAAATATTATAAAAATCCATTTTCAATACCAAAATACATAAAAGAGTATATTGCATTTATTTTTCATTTAAAAAGTTATGGCTTGCAGAGGAAGCTGAAACTCAAATAATGGTCACGGCGACAAAGAAGTCGTTGTCGCCGCATACGTAAGATAAAAAAATTCCATTTTTTATTTTGTAAAACACTTCGTATAAAAGAATTCCATTTGAATAAAAGTAAAAGTCAAAGGGTTTTATACACCGTATAAAAGAAAGTTGTGTATAAAACAAAATATGCCTCAATGAAAGGAGATTGAGACGAAGTTCCGTACAAAGATGGTATCCTTAGATTAAGGATAAATAAATTACATAATTATGTGTGAAAAATATAAATACACCCAATATAAGTGGATATTAAGTGTAAAAAAATTAGAGTCATTCACACATATTCATAGAATGACATATTCAATAACTACTAGTTGAACCCAAAGAAATCGAAATTGGGTTAAGAAGTTCCCTTGACATCCTAACAGCATCACTTTAAAATTCAAATAAAATGAGCTGATGGGACAAAAAGGGTATCTCATCACATGGAAATAAAACTTACATCAATAAGGATATAGAAGAACATATCCCAACATAATAAGGTGTAAATTAAAAGACCTAACAAAAGAAGTCTTTTAAAAAGAGGAGGGTGAAAGGTTCCCTTACCGACTTGGGTAACTTTCAAAACGTACACCCCATGAAAGAAGGAATCTACAACATTGATGTAAATAATAATAAATGAAAGTATATTACACAAATATTAGAATAATTGGATGTACATACACCACTCAAAATAAATAGTGGAAAATGTAGCATAAATCTCACTTGTATAAACGCGAGATGAATAATCCCTTACGAAAACTCGGCAGCCTAACGGCGCCACATAAAACATGAAAAAATGGATTGACAAGATCAAATAGGGTCTCTCATCATATGAACATAAAATTTACAGTAATAGGAATATAAAATAACATCCCCAACATAATAAAGAGGCACTTAAAAGAAATGACATAAAAGAGAGTTCTTAAAAAGAAAGAGAGGTAGGATCCCTTACCTCATATCCAAATTGACTCGATCATTCTTTAATATCATGAATAATAAACATGAGTTAATTTATAATTACTTAAGAACCTTTTTCAAGTTCATTATTCCTTTTATATCACTTATTACCATGTTATAAACACATTGTAATTATTTAAGTTAATAACGGTCGTTTTTTCGATCATTGGTACTTGAGTCAAAAATAAACTCCTTATAATTACAAGTTGTTCATGTGGTAAAATATCCATTATAATCCAGAATTATATTCATGATGTAGATATCATATATATTATATATATCCATTATATTCATTCATTTATAATATTACATAACATTTAGAGGTAAGAAATGAAATGCACCGTTCATGGAGACGGTAAGCCGTACCTACGCATTAACGCTAATTTCATTTCTATTTCCTATTTAATGGAATGAAATCATAATGATATAAAGGTATATTATAATTCCAGTAAAATATAATATGTAATATTATTAACTCCACCCCTTACATGTCCCACATATGGCATTAATGAATCAAATCACTTTGAGGGGGCGGTAGTCCGCACTTCCTAAAATGAAGACATTGTGTTTACCCATAGTGGAAACCATAAAGGTATTTCATAAATAAAAAATACATAAGCTTAAGGAAAACATAAAAATATTATATATAGTATATAAATATAGTGACATCTTAATAACCACCTTTGAAGGTGTTAAAAGAATATTGAACAATCATCGTTTCGTGAGGCAGAAATTCGCCATCCACGGAAACAGTATGTTATTTAACCATTAGATGTAGGTGTGTGTAAGTGTAGCTAGAATAATTCTTATAAAAACATCCTAGTATACTTAATATACTGGTGTTGTTACAAAATAATGGAATAAAAAGAGTTTAGGGGGTCGGAGAATCAAAATAAAACAAAAGAACATAAGAGAGGACATTACCTTTAAATCGGGTAACTTCTTTTGATTTGAGCCCAATGGATTCCTTGGAAAATATTCATCCCAAAGTGAGGCTTCTATGATGAATAGAGGGATATTGGGAGATTATTTGAGTAGAGTTTGGACGTGACAAAAGGCTTGAGAAGTGTGAGAGATGGGTAGGAAGTGGGGTCTTTTTTTAAGGGAGAGGAGGGGATTTATTGGAAATCTTCAATTTATTATTTAATTATAAATTGAAATTCGGTTTCTAAAGCTCCAAAATTAATTAAAGTAGAATATAAGGTGGTCCATGTTCGAAATAAAATAATCCAATAATAACTGGACAAGTGTTGGATATTATTTTTATCATTATCTTCTTATTTATTTAAATCATTAATTAATGACGTAAACACTGCATCATCATTGTGTCATAAATAATTTTATTTTTTTGATGTCTAAATAATATAAAAAAATTACCATGTTGTAGGAAATATTTTTATCTTTATAATGAGTATTTATAGTGAAAAATATAACATATATAACCCCATGTAAAAATTGTTTTAGTAAAACAATACATGTTTGTGTTATTTTTATTTTCACTTTAAATAAAAGGTATTAATGTCATTATCACCCCTAGTGGCTCCATGGGGTCCCAAAAATTGACCCATGGTTTTTATTGGTCGGAAATGACTCAACTAATAAGGTTAGGACATGTTTCAAGATATTTTTATATTTTTATAATATCATTTTTATCTTAAATGACGCTAATTACCTCTAATCACTGTTAACAAAACTCAAAAGTTACTATTCACCAAAAGAATATTTTAATCCAATGAAACCAAATTTTAAATCATAATGACAACCATGTATGTCAGATTTGTGAAATACAAATCACATAACTGGTAAAGTTTCATTTAAACGAAAAATCAGTTTTTTTAACTACCACTTAGTGGTTTCAGTATTCATCAAAAATTGAAGTTTTTCAGAAAAATAACGAAATTCCCCCTAAGATATATTTGATATTCCGAATTAAAAAATGATTTATATTTTAAAAAATTAAAAATATATAAGTTGAATTAATTAATTTAATAATTAATTCCCGCTGTCAAAACAAATAGCGTGTTTTTAAGAAATAATATCTATAAAAAGATTGACACTAGTTTAAGTCCAATTTCGAAGTGAAAATAATTTCAATGAACACCATTGGATTAAATGGTAGAAATATATTCTAATTTAATTTCAAAACCAATTCAAAAGATGATATAATAATATAAATAAATTAGATTAAAAAGATGTTTTGAATTAAAATACAACATTTTACACTTATTCATTAAAAATGAACTTTATCGAAAAAATAACAAAAACATAGAAAAAGTAAATTTTGATGTCCCGATTCTAAAGAAAGATTTTATTTGGTCCAATATAATGTATAAGAGTGACCAAAACTATTTTTAACGAGGGTTCTCCAACAAAAGGCGATAAATTGACCTTTTATTGTATATTAGAGTATTTATGCTTAAAATTGAATTCTTTTGTTAAAATGTAAAAAAATTTAACAAACCTATATAATGATATTATAGTTATTTATATTCATTAACACCAATACATTGACAACGTGTTAACTATGATTTTAAATAATATTAATATATTATTAGAGTACAATGTAAGATTTCAAACAAACTCTTTGTTGCGTATTGGGTTCGCCATCGAGCATAGCGTTCCCTTTAAATTAATATTAACATTTTATTCACAAACATGGATAAATATAAAAATTTCATATTCTTTATTTACATGGGGTGTTACATCCTTCCCCCCTTTCAGGAATTGCATCCCTGCAATTTTAAAATTAGGCTCGGAAACTTCATTGAAAGTCCCACATGAGAACAAGAGTCGGTAAAACTATCACTTTAAAAAAAGAGAGAGAAGTACAAAGGTCACCCGAGTTAACCCATGCTATGATTACATGAAAAAATGGATATGGAGGAGAAAACAAAACATCATGTTCTGATGGAGAGTGATATAAAATATGTCTAGGAGAATGTTAACCACTATAAAATCACAAACTTGTGATGGGTTAAACGGTATTTACTTCCCCGGTAGGAAAAGTCAACAGACAACGTTTTTGTTTAAAGTTACATTTCATTGAGGAATTTATTTATGGGATTAACTAAAACATAATAAAACATACTTACTTGTCATTTTGACTTTCAACTTTTTCTAGATTTCTTACAGAAACACATATTATCTCCAAAAGACGAGTATTTAGGAAGACTTATTCACATTAAGAGTACTATAATCAACTTCATGAGAATCACCTAATACACAAAAAAGAACTATACATTTACCATGTCTTTAGACCAAAACCAATACCAAAACCAAAAAGGTTAGTACAAGATTAGATAATCCCCAAAAAATGTAATTTTTTTACAAAAAGAAAAACTACTCTTAATCTCCAAAATTTTTCAAAAAGTACCCAAAGTTCAACAAAGACCTTTCAACAAACATCTATCCATAAAATTCTTAAAATTAAAAAAAACTAATATTTAAACCCTAATATCTAAAGGATTTAATCACATAGTATTCTGAGGTAAATTTTAACATTTATCTCCAAATAACATCAGCTTCTCTTAAAGTCTCATATTGAAAAGAAATTAACCTAATCATATATCCTTCATGATAGGTCAATCATTTCCATAGATAACCCAAAATAAACTTACTCTTTATTCATAAAATCATCTAACTAAAAAGTATTAGTCAAACAATCCAGGGACTTCACGTAGTCCAGTGGTAGGCGATAAAGACCAGTCGCACTTTGGTTGTGGGTTCGATTCCCGCACTTTGTCCGACGCGATGAGTTGTCACAAAGTCTGCATGTTGTCCTTTTTCGAAAACTACATAATTCTTATAACATTCCCTAAAAAGTGATAAAATCTTCAAAAATAAACATAACATATTTTAACCTCATGTTTATCTCATGTCGTTCATATTCCATCATAACATATTGTAACCCATAATTACCTCAAAAGTAAGGATCATATAAACCCAAATGGTCATCTTTATAATTATTACCGGAACTTCTACATCGAGTTGGTTCTCTCGTACATGATGAATTAGAGAACTCACCAAGGTTCAAGTGGTTAATCATGACTCCTGATAGTTGGTTTAGAATAACCATGAGCTTTCTCATTGAATCCCCCATTTCATCCAGTATCTTAATCAGAGAACCACCATAGTTTCCTTAAAACCCATTGTCACTTTGGTGCCTGCTAGATCCATCCATTTACTAAAACAAAAAAGGTAAGTGTGAGTATATCAACAAAATCATCATGTTCTAAAGAGGAAGATAAACACTAAGATATAATTATCCAAGTTATCTCAAACTAATTCCAACATTCATAAATAACAATGACTCTATCTAATATAATAACCATTGTGTTTATACACAACTTGTCACTTATGCTTAAACAACATTCTAACCACTATGGTTATCTAAACCTCCCTCTAATATCAACTATAAGGACCCAACATTAAAACATTACATAATATTGAATTAAATGAATAATTAAAATTGAGGATCTTTTCAGGTTTAGAGTTTTAGAGAATTATGACATAACTATTAAATCTCAAAGATTACAAGGTAGACACATCGACTCAGTCTCCATTTTTTTCCACAAAATATAAACTCTTGAACAAAAGAATCATGTCTAGTTCTATGTTTTAGACATCAGGACATTTCTTTGATCCCATCCTTGACCGTATTCCACTTTATGTCCTGTGGAGAAAGATTTCAAAAACTTGGGATGAGCACAAAAAGCTCAGTTAGGGATATAAAAATACGGGAAGGAAACATTAGTCCACGAATACATAAGAATAAATGAAAATGCACTTTACTCATAAAACAAAATCAATTTAACATACCTCATGAGATCATAAGATTTATGAATAAGTCATAGAAATCATAAGACATGAAGTTAACTTGAGGCATACATAACATACATACATTATAGCTATCATAGCTACATAGGGAGTCACATTTGGAATACCCATCACAGTATATTCCCTAAATCTCTTAGGAGAAACATTAACGTTTACCACTGTCATGTTAACCAATTCATTTGAGAGCTATCTCAGGATCAGCCTCCATTAGTCTATCACGAAACCACCCAATTTCATAAACAATTCCCAAGAACCATAACATAATCGTATCTCTTAAAACATGCTTAATGGAAACATAACATTTCCACATTTCAATAAAAAGATATCAGTACAACACATTGATATATTCCAAAAATTATCAACATCCATTTTATATACCAAAATACATAAAAGATTATATGGTATTTATTTTTCATTTAAAAAGTTATGGCTTGTAAAGGAAGCCGAAACTCAAATAATGGTCACGGCAGCGGAGAAGTCGTTGTCACCACATACATAAGATAAAAACATTCCATTTGTCATTTAGTAAAACGATTCGTATAAAAAAAATTCTTTTGAATAAAAGTAAAAGTCAAAGGGGTTTATACACCGTATAAAATAAAGTTGTGTATAAAACAAAATATGCCTCAATGAAAGGAGATTGAGATGAAGTTCCGTACAAAGATGGTATCCTTAGATTAAGGATAAATAAATTACATAATTATGAGTGAAAAATATAAATACACCCAATATAAGTAGATATTAAGTGTAAAAAAATAAGATTCAGTCACACATATTCATATAATAACATATTCAATAACTACTAGTTGAACCCAAAGAAATCGAAATTGGGTTAAGAAGTTCCCGTGACAGCCTAATGATGTCACTTTAAAATTCAAAGAAAACGAGTTGATGAGACAAAAATGTTATCTCATCACTTGAATTTTTTTACATAAATAAGGATATAGAAGAACATATCCCAACATAATAATATGTAAATTAAAAGACCTAACAAAAGAATTCTTTTAAAAAGAGGAGGGTGAAAGGTTCCCTTACTGACTTGGGTAACATTGGAAACGTACAACCCATGAAAGAAGGACTGTACTAAATTGATGTAAATACTCATGAACGAAATTATATTACAACAATAGTATAATAATGGGAAGTAAATACACCACTCAAAATAAATAGTTTCAAATGTAGCATAAATATCACTATAATAAAAGTGAGATGAATAATACCTTATGAAAACTTGGCAGCCTAACGGCGCCACATAAAACTTCCAAAAATGGATTGATGAGATAAAATAGGGTCTCTCATAATATAAACATAAAATTTACAGTAATAGGAATATAAAATAACAGCCCCCAACATAATAAAGAGAAGCTTAAAAGAAATGACATAAAAGAGAGTTCTCAAAAAGAAAAAGAGAGGTAGGATCCCTTACCTCATGTCTGACTTGACTCGATCATTCTTTAATCTCCTGAATAATAAACACTAGTTAATTTATACCTGATTAAGAACATTTTTCAAGTTCATTATTCCTTTTATATTAATTATTACCATGTTATTAACACATTGTAATTATTTATGTTAATAACGGTCGTTTTGTTGATCATTGGTACTTGAGTCAAAAATAAACTCCTTATAATTACATGTTGTTCATGTGGTAAAATATCCATTATATCCAGAATTATATTAATCATGTAGATATCATATATATTATATATAGCCAGTATATACATGAATTTATAATACTACATAACATTTATAGGCAAGAAATGAAATGCACCGTTCATGGAGACGGTAAGTCGTACGTACGCATGAACGCAAGTTTCGTTTCTATTTCGTATTTAATGGAATGAAATCATAAATATATAAAGGTATATTATAATTCCATTATAATATTATATTTAATATTATTAACTCCATCCTTTACATGTCCCTATATGGCATTAACGAATCAAATCACTTTGAGGGGGCGGTAGTCCGCACTTCCTAAAATGAAGATATCACGTTTACCCATAATGGAAACCATAAAGGTATTTCATAAATGAAAAATACATAAGATTAAGGAAAAAATAAAAATATTATATATCATATATAAATATAGTGACATCTTAATGGCCACATTTGATGGTGTTAAATGAATATTGAATAATCATCATTTCGTGAGGCAGAAATTATCCATCCACTGAAACTGTATGTTATTTAACCATTAGACGTAGGGATGTGTAATTATAGCTCAAATAATTCTTATAAAAACATCCTAGTATATTGAAGATACTTGTGTTGTTACAAAATAAAGTAATAAAAAGTGTTTATGGGGTTGGATATGCAAAATAAAACAAAAGAACATAAGAGAGGACATTACCTTTAAATCGGGTATCTCTTTTTGATTTGAGACCAAAGGCTTCCTTGGAAAGGATTCTTCCCAAAGTGAGGCTTCTAGGATGAAGATAGGGATACCGGGAGATTATTTGAGTAGATTTCATACGAGAAAAAGGGCTTGAGAAGTGTGAGAGATGGGTATGAAGTGTGGTCATTTTATAAAGGAGAGGAGGGGCTCTTTTGGAAATCTGGAAATTATTATTTTATTATAAAATGAAATTAGATTTCTAAAGCTCCAAAATTCATTAAAGTAGAAGATAAGGTGGTCCATGTTCGAAATAAAATAATCTAATAATAATTGGACAAGGTTTGGTTATTATTTTAAACATTATCTTCTTATTTATTTAAATCATTCATTAATGACGTAAACACTGCATCATTATTGTGTCATAAATAATTTTATTTTTTTGATGTCTAAAAATATATAAAAAAATTACCATGTTGTAGGAAATCTTTTTAGATTTTTAATGAGTATTTATAGTAAAAAATATAACATATATAACCCCATGTAAAAATTATTTTAGTAATACAATACACGCTTGTGATATTTTTATTTTTACTTTAAATAAAAGGTATTAATGTCATTATTGTTGGAACAACTTTGTGTATAAGGTTGTATTTGTTGTCAATAGTTGTCAATGAAGATAAAAATGAAGGAGATCAAGAAGTACTCTAATGAAGTGGTGGAATGGAACTTCAGACAATTGTTGTACTGATCAAAAGTTCAAAGAACATGTGTCAAAGGTGACACATTGTTTACAACAATGAAGAATGTGAGGTGTAATCCATATGAGGATGATTAATGAAGAATGATATTTTTGATGAAGACCATGAAGTTCTTCATTATTGAATGAGAACCATTGGTTTTTATGAAGACCATGCAATTCCTCATTATTTCATGAGAACCATGGGATTTGATGAAGACCATGAAATTACTAATGATTGCATGAGAACCATGAAAGAGACTACTTGATGAGTTGAATCATATGATTTGCATGAAGTAGATAATGACGACTGAGGAAGAAGGAAATGTGAAAGGTATTGGACATCTGAGATGGTCATGCGGGGATTGAAATTATGAGATGGTCATGCACATTACATTGTATCAGAAGATGATGAATCTAAGGTTGTTCCTTCAAAAAATACATATCACAATAGTGGAGTTTGAGATGATAGAAGAAGATTTGCTGAAGGATTTAAATCACCGAGAAGAAGTGTTTTTGAGGTGATTGTTCTTGTTGAAAAAGAAAACAAACGACATACAAATTTTTTGACAAAAGGGATTTCATGATGGCATGTCGAGTTCAATAGTTGTGGTCAACGATCTATGTTTGTTTCAAGAACGTCGACAGAGGAATGGATGATCTGGAGGCGGTACAAAAAGAGTAGATACAAGGTGGCGCTGTTTTCCAATGTTTGAAAAATTTTAGGGCCTCAAAATCAACAAATTAAGAAAAGTGATTTTGTCAAAGGGACTTGAGTGCCATACACTTGGAGGAGAGGAAAATTGCACGCCACATGTTTTTGAGGATCATAACATCAAATTATGGCAAAGGGATAAGGGTCGTGCAAGTGTTGGTTAGGTCGTACAAGTAGAATTGCGCGCCAGTACCTAGGAGGATTGGAACTTGCACGCCAATTGTTTTCCAAGAATAGAACTTCAAAATACAGCTAAGGAAAGAAGGTCACGTAAGTATTGGTTGGGTCTCGAAAGTGAGTTGTGCGACATAGGCTAGGGGAGATGAGCTGCGTGCCAAGACTTGCACGCCAAGGAGAGACTTGTGTGCCACCGTGTAGGGGGTCCAGTTTGTCTATAAATAGAGGACCACCCCTCTGCATTTCATACGGAGTTCAACACATAGAAAAATCAGAGCTCCCTATCACGCAGGTGTGGAAGTCATGCAAGTGTTGTGTGTGGTAGCGCAGGTGGACTTCCGTGCCAATATTTGAAGTTGTGTGCCGGTTGTTGGTTGCACGTCCAAGGCGGTTTGGGTGAGAAAGGATGTGAGTCGCACAGGATAAGAGTTGAGGAAGGCAGTGTTGCGCTAGTGGTTTTGTGAGACCTGCGTGCCTGTTTGGACCTGCATGCCGAAGACTTGCGCGCTGTATTGAGACATGCGTGCCGGGCTTGGAGAAGCACGCTAGGTACTGCTGAAGCTCGCTGGTCTTTTTGGAGCTGCACGAAAGCCAGATGATTTCCCGATTCATTCGGTGAAAAGTGAGATTGAAGAAGAAATATAAATGATACATGCATGATCTCATGCATTCATGATGAACTGATTCTGTCAATGCCATGTAAGCTGAGCATCATTTATTGAGAAATCACATAAGTGATTGTGATCCAGTAAAATGAACACAAGGGGATATAGTTCATTCATTCATTGCACTAAAGAGTAAGTATTGACCTAAAAAGAGCTTCAAATCTGATCCCTGATGCAAGAAAAGTCTCATGGTGAACAGGAGATAAAGAACTTCATCTCAATCTATTGAAGAGACCTTCACGTCTATAAACTGAGTGGGACTTCACCAATGGCAGTGAGCCAGGGGGAGTCAACGGGAGTGACCAAAGGGACACAGTGTGCTATCCCTAAAATTTTGTAAAGGAAGTGAGCCAGGGATAGAGTGACTGTGCTCGAACGTTTGTAATCTATAGCTAGTGAAGCATTGTGGATTTTGGTATGACCGACAACCTGTCGGCGTATGCTCCTTAGACGTAGCCCTTATTGGTGAACCAAGTAAAAATAGTTGTGTCATCTCTCTACATGTTAATGTTTCATTATTGATCATATCCATCATACCGGTTTAACGATTTCCTTCCAATATCGGAACAAGTTCCATAACTTTAAGAAGAAAAAGTTGTGACCCTAATTCACCCCTCCCCTCTCAGGGTGTCCCGGGTCCTACAATTATCACCCCAAGTGGCTTCGTGGGGTCCCACAAACTGACCCATGGTTTTTATTGGTCTACCATGAATCAACCAATAAGGTTCGGACATGTGTCAAGATATTTTTATATTTTTATAATATCATTTTTATCTTAAATTACACTAATTACCTCTAATCGCGGTTAACAAAACTGCAAAGTTACTATTCACCAAAAGAATATTTTAATCCAATGGATCCAAATTTTACATCCTAATGAAAACCATGTATCAAATAACTGGTAATGTTTTGTTTAAACGGAAAATCAGTTTTTTTAACTACCGCTTAGTGGTTTCACTATTCATCAAAAATTGAAGTTTTTCAGAAAAATACCAAAAATTCACCCTAAGATATATTTGATATTCCTAATTAAAAAATGATTTATATTTTTAAAAATTCATAATATTTAAGTTTAATTAATTAATTTAATAATTAATTCCCACTGTCAAAACAAATAGCATGTTTTTATGAAACAATATCTATAAAAAGATTGACAATAGTTTAAGTCCAATTTCAAAGTGAAATTAATTCCAATGACCACCATTCGATTAAATGGTAGAAATATATTCAAATAGAACTTTAAAAAAATTCAAAAGATGATCTAATCATATAAATAAATTATATTAAAAAGAGGTTTTGAATTAAAATACAATATTTTTCACTTACTCATTAAAAATGAACTTTATTGAAAAAATAACAAAAACATACAAAAAGTAAATTTTGATGTCCCGATTCTAAGGAAAGATTTTATTTGGTCCAATATAATTTATATGAGCGAACAAAACTATTTTTAACAAGGGTTCTCCATCAAAAGGCGATAAATCAATCTTTTAGTGAATATTAGAGTATTTTTGCTTAAAATTGAATTCTTTTCTTAAAATGTAAAAACATTTAACAAACCTATATATTCATATTATAGTTGTTTATATTCATTCCCACTAATACAATAACTACATGTTAACTACCATTTGAAATAATATTAATATATAATTAGAGTGCAACGTAAGATTTCCAAGAAACTCGTTGTTGCGTATTGGGTACTCCATCGAGCATAACATTCCCTTTAAATTAATATTAACATTTTATTCACAAATATGGATAAATATAAAAATTTCTTATTCTTTATTTACCTGGGGTGTTACAATAGGAATCAGTAGTGAACCCATACCTTATGGTACTTTGGACATTCTATTAGTGGTGGGTTCATTAATCTAATCTAATGCTATGGTTAAAATGGAAGAATTAATAGATATATGTTACTTCAAATGATTGGAGATAATGTTATTTACTACTATGAAGTGAAAAAATTAATTGAGGTAAGTTACTTGAAATGGAATTTGGCCAATGTTTACTACACCTACAAAGTGAATGAGTGATCTGTTGTAAGATTTTCCTATTTGACTATTAGGAATATCATGTTAGCTGATTCTATAATGAAATTATGATTCAGTAATCTTCATACATGGTTCATCTATACATGAACATTTATTTTCATGGATATCGTTAGATTTTGAATTTTATGAAATGATTTTATAATATAAATGGATTATTATTTTATCCAATAGGATAAATCCTTATTTTTATAGGTAATTCAATCAAGAAATATTAGATTTTATTTTCATCTCTATTATAATATTTTTAAATCATTAGGTTATGAATATATTTTAATGAGTAGGTAAATGATTTTTTACATAAAATTTTTATTATATATGATGGAAAATATAAAACAATTATTTTTTCATAAATTTTAATATAATTAAGTAGTTGATATTAATTTTATATTCCTTATATGGATATTTTTCTCAACCTACATTTTGATATTTTTCTAATAGGTCCTAAGGATGATTATGAAATTTTTCAAAATCAATCATTTAATATGAGTGAATTTCATTAAAATATGAATGTTTTTTGTGAAATAAACATAAATTATAAAACTAAAATACAAATTTTATTGAAAAAGTTTCTTCTATATGTAAATTTCAATATGTAATTTAATAGTTCTACAAATTATCAAAAAATATTGACATTAAAGATCATTGTAATGTAACAAAATAAAACCCAAATTATTAATCATGTAATTATGGGTTTTGTATGTTATTGAGAAATTTATTTATAATATTTCACAGTTTCAATAGAAATAATTTCAAATTTTGTTCTTTTATGTGAATGATTTCAACGTTCTATAATAGAATCTCATGTAATCATGGTGAAGATAAACATATGAATTGCTATATTTTTTAGTATTATTATAATGGTTTATTGATTTTAATGGAAAATTTCTTGTCCACATTCTTAATTAACAATCATATAAGAATTATTGATAATTAGAATTTCACATTTTATTGATTGATTTATAAGAAATATTATTTTTACACAATAAAAAAACTTATGTGGAACAAAGTATAACTATTGTGTTGTTTTTGGATATTTTTTTAATAAAATAGTAGATATTTTTAACTGAATGTAATTAAATAGATTTTACAATTATTATATTAAGAAATTGTATAGTTTATTTTCATGACAATGTGATGATATGATGTGCAGTTTTGAAGCCCAGTATTCCCAAAATAAATGTTGAAAATATATTTAATATATTAACTCATACACACATGTAGTTTTGGTGAAAATGTGGAATGAATTATAAATAGGTGGTTGGATGAGAAATATGAGGGCCTAATTGAATCCAAATTGTGGGTTTTACCCATGGTGTGACATAACCATTTTTAGTAGTTGTTGTTCATAGAAAAGTCATCCAAGGATTATAAATGAATACAATTTTTAAATATATTCTTTAAAATCTAAAGGATTCAGTGGATGGTGTGTATTTAAGTAAGCCGATATGATTAAATTTTAGGGTCAGATGAATAACCCTAGATCCATTGGAGATAGTTTTGTAGGATCTCTATCAAATGAACTTCCACCCGATATTAGATAGGGGAACAACATGAAATAGAATCAAAGGATCTAGCTATAAAAATGTTACAATGCATTTTAATTCATTAGTGATTGTCACAAACCAAGGTAAGATATTTTCATTTTTTTGGGTTATTTCCATGTTCATAATTTCTATGAAAAATAATAATCAATCAATAAACAAATTTCTTATAGATCAGTCATTTTATGGGAAGGGTTACAATTATCAAGACTTGGGGAATATTCTTAATGATAAAATTATTGATTCCCAAGTAGTCGTTCTAATGTAAATGAATCAAGGTTGATATTAAAACTTATTTATGTCTATTCCTCTTATTTATTCCATCGATTTTCACCACAAATTATTCATTAATCGCAGGCATTATTCATTTCCCTCTAGTTTGACATATCTGGAAGAATTGATCTTTACATACCCATTTCATGGAGTAGTAATCCGATAATTATAGATCTGTTTTTAAATGTATTTTATTGCTGAAATGTGTTGTTCAACAATTATGAGTCATAAACGAGATTGAAAATTTATTTTCTAGTGAGGCACATAGTCTGATTTAGGTTCAAAGTTACAAAATAAATTGAGGACTAAATATTTAAATCTAGAAAAATAAACACTACAAGGTGTGTAACTTGGAGCCACATTTCTTGTGGGACCGTCATAAAAGATTTTAGGGTTTGTGGAGAAATTTATGTATCATATAGTATGTGACCCTATCAAAATACATATCGTGTCACCCTTGTGACTTGGAGTGTACCTCAGAGAGTACACATACCCAGGATGGAGTACAATACTTTGAGAACAATTAGTACTACTATAAAAAACATTTCATGGAGAATAACATGGTCTAAGACATGTATTGGTAAACTCGAAGAGTACATAGGAGAACCACATGCCTTGTATTATTACATTGACGTAGAATGATACATGTGTTGTTTACATGGGCTGGACCCAATGTCAAGGGACATGATTTGTAACCCTACTACACACTATGTAATCCATAAATGTTTTCCTAGATACCTTGTCCTCAATATCATGTGAATTTCTTGTTATGATTCATTCCCTATAACTTATCCTAAGGGTTAGAATAGATTCAGCTTCTACTCTGTGGACATTGGTCTATTTTTATGGATTCTTGGATGGAGTTTTTGGAATACTTCCCTGAGGCCCCAAAAGAGATCCCCTATTCTTCATCATTCCCTCTGTAGAGATCAAGGTATCTTCAAGATAAACACGATTCAGGAACTAATCATCTACTTAGATGGTTTTTACAGTTTCCGTTATTTGTATACCCCATGGCCTTGGTTTTGATCCTCATTTGTGTAGTGTATCTATTCCAGAATTTAGTTTGTACTTATATTAGTGAGACCCAGAAAGCATTAACTCCAGGATGGACATCATCAGTGCTATTAGAATTATGAATTTATTCACCTGGATGTATTCTATGCAAAATCTTCTACCAGGAATCCGAGGATGGTATACTATGGTTGTAACATACCTTTATAATTTATTTTGGTGTGTATATCTGGATATTAATGTTATATTTTATTGTAATAATATATCTTTATGCATTAGACTACATTTCTTAATTTTTATGCATTGTGTTTTCATGGTGTCCAACAAGGTATTTTTATACTCACCCATGCACTGGAATTTCTTGAATGTGTTTTTTTGTAAAATATTGACCTTTTGATAGATTCTTTAACATACCAATACTCTAAAATTCTTAGTGAGACCAAATAGATCTAGGTGCATCCGTGTAGTATTTTGACAGTAGTATTAGTATTACTTATAGGTTCAACTAGTTTTCAGACTCACTATGATGGGATTTTATATTTCCATGTATACTTTTGATTACTTTATATACTCCTATTCTCTGATTTAGATGTTTTCTTTCATGAGTTTTCAGTTGGGTTTTCAGTTAAAAATTTTACAGGCTTAGAGATGCATGTGTCTATATAAGTACATAGTCTAAGGCCTCCCACATTAGTGATATTTTGATTTTGCACAAGTCACCAACCCCAATAATATTTCAGGTGGGATTGGGGAGTCACAACATGATCCCCTTTAGAAAGGGTCATGATGGTGCATATATATAACATTTAACTATATATATTAAGATACATTACCAAATATGATGTAGTAATTAGATTTATTTTGATATACCAGTTAATTTATTTCATTATATACAGTCAATTGATAATAAAATAAATTAAAACACTCTAATAGAATAGGTGGAAGAATTTAAATTCAATATATAATTTTAGATAATAATTTTAGTGTAATTTTAAAAAAAACCAATTTCTTAGGAGAAAATTCATAAAATGAGGTTTAAGATAAGATTTCAAACAATTTTCAGATAAGGTAGTTTTATTATGCTTATCTCATCTTCAATTATTCTTTAGATTGATGTTGTTATATAATTAGGATATAATATTAATCTAAACTATTTTATTTATTTATAATGTTGTGATTTTTTATGAGATTAAATTATAGGAGATGTTTTAAAATATTTATTTCCATAGGTGAGTGTTTGATTCTTATAGTTTATATTTATTGTGTGTTTGATGTACATTATAATTGTGGTTTGTTTAGTAATAATAATTATTTTTATATTTTTGATGATTATGCGAGTAGAAAATATAAAAAAACACATATATAGAAGGTTATAAAAAAATGGCGATAAAACATATTATTATTTTCAGTTTTAATAAAATAAACCATTACGATTCAATGTGTCAATAAATTTTTCCAATTAATATTGTTTTTGTCTCCTAGTAGAATATAGTTTATTGAATTGAGTAAATCTAGTTTTCATTGTTTACATATTGTATAATAACATTGATGAATTTTATTTTTTTGGAGTGATTATTCTAATGTTTGATTTTAATCAATTAATTGATATATATATTTTATTATAAATATTATAGATTCATCATAAAAGTTTTCTATATATGATGGTGATGGTTAATGTATTTTTATTTCGTTTTATTATTTTTATAATATAATTATCAAAAAAGTGCTACACATTAAAATAGAGTCATGTCATGTAATATTGTTGTTGTTTAATGTTATTTTTTATTGTGTGTAATGATAGACTCATCAGTTTATTATGAATACATAATGGTAATTATTGAGGACCACGTGTTATAAAATTTAAATATGATATAATTTAATGTTAATTAATTTTTTCGTAGTCAATATTGTTTTATTTAAATTGATTTTCTTGGAACTTCAATGATTTTTATCAATTAGAATCAATAAAAACATTTATAGGAAATGTAACTTCCCACCTCCATGAACAACAAATTAGTGTCTAAAATAATGATCTCCAATGTACAATATATAAACCTCCCTGTATGATAGAATATAAAGACACATAGTGTTGGACAAAGGTAGTTATATGGGGGTGACTAAACACCCAATATTAATGTTCCAAATAAATATAAAATTATTAATAAATAACCAGAATAGTAAATTATAAGAAAAAATAGGAATAAATAAAAACCAAAAAATAAAAAATAATATTTATTAATGGGCTGACCCTTCATTCCATAAAAACATCCTAGATACCACTTGGTTGGTAACATATATATACCAAAATAAATTAAAATTAAATTCACTGGATCCATGACATCTCTGATCCAAAACACATTTGATGCTCTATGTATTGTTTTGAGTCCTTAGGATTGAGCAACCTTAGGACTCATCCAAACATTGAAATATATTTATTTTAATGTTTCCCAATTTAACTATGTGTAGTGGATTCTTGATAAGGGGGAGTACAAAACTTTATAAGAAACCACAATGGTGGTCCATGAAAAACTTACATATGTCATGATATTTTCATGAAACACTATTGTTTAAAGTAAATGAATAAACAACAACATCAATACATGGATATGTGGCCACGATCAATTGTAAATACTTTTAACTTATGATGAAGAGTTCATAAAAACATCAAATGATCATTCCATCCTATAAAAACATTGGATCCACCTCTATGGAAACCCCATCAAATGTTTCACAAAACTCACATCATAGTGAGCCTAATTAGTCATAACTAGAGTCTCATATGGGATATATATTATCTATGGAATAATAATAATGTATAAAAATCCTTGACCCCATATCACATTCATATACCAAACTATACACACCTCAGCGGATAGCATACCTCTAGTAAATCACTAGCTAAGAATTTACCTGAAAGGCCCTGACAAGTGTTCCACATGAATACTCACATGATCACCCTAACATCAAATATATTTTAGAACAATAGAATTCATGGTAAAAATATACATATGATACATCACATCAATCTCCAAATAAATTGCAGTTAAACTATTATTACATGCCTCCAATTTTATTATTTTCTCTATTTGGGATCTCTGGAGCAAGGATTGTTATAAATTATGTGTTTTTAGAGGAAAGTAAGATTAAGAAAATGTATATGGAAGTATGTATTGTATTTTGGTATTTTATTCTTTTGAAAAGGTTCATATGATGTGTGATGAAGTGAGAGGAGGATATCCCCTTTTATAGATGAGAACGAGGTACATTTTTTTAAATATAAGAAATTATTTAATATTAGGATGTTACACTCACCCAATGTGCCTAAAAAATTCATAAATAATTTAGTGGAAGGATTACATGGTGTATCCACTAATGAAAAAAAATTAATATGTTATGAAAGATCCTTATGTATAGTTAATTTTACAATACTACATTTCACTACGATAAGTTGAATTATTTTATTTACCTGAGTAATTATTCATTAATGAGTAAAATTAACATGATAATTATTGTGTAATTTTATCCATTATATATATATAATAAATTTTTTTGAAGAACAATGATATGTATATGGAAATTTAATTTTAATTTAAGCATATATAACAAGAAAAAACCCCATATTAAACATATTCAATGAAATTATTTTTTATTTTTTATTAATATTTATGACAAAAATATAATTTTTTCTTATTATATAGTATAATTCCCTATAAATCCATAATATGTAATCCATTTATTAAATTTCAAATTCATAGTACTCATAGAATATAATTTAATATTAATCCTACTGGCAAGATGAAAAAGGGGGATTCCAAAACGAAAATTTTCACAAGTGTATAATGTTTTAATATAAAAATTCAATATAGAATAGATTACAATGATATAAATTGGATTAAAGATATATAATTGAATGATTTGTTTCTTTTAAAAATATATTTAAATATAATGGGTCAATTAAATTGTTTAAATGAAAAGGAATTTTTTTAATAAAAATATTTATTTTTAAAATTCATAAAATAAATAATAATTTAATAAATTCCCACAAAATCAAACTATTATAATTTTTTAGTTTTGATCCCCAAAGTGAATTTAGTTTCATGAAATAACTTTACTCTAGGTTTCATAAATAAATTTTAATATTTTTTCATTGAATGAAATTATTTTTTTTAGAAAATTGAGTTTCTAAAACATATAAATAATTATCAAAATAAATTATTTACCGTTTTCAAAATATTATTTATCTATTTAAAATCATTATTCTTAATTTTCAAAATTTCTTCATTCTTATTCATACTTCTCTATCTAAAATCTATGTTACAATGATCTATTTTAAATAATAATTTAATAGTATATAATGGTTCGTTAAATCCCACTATTTCATGTAAGAAAATATACCAAATAAATTAAATTTATTAGAAATTATTTTATAAAAAATATGTTTTAAAATATCATGTTATAAATTTGGTAGCACAGATATTCCAGCCAAATGTGGTATCACCACATATGAATTAGTTGAGATATTGTTTGTGGCCTATCATGATCCTAATGGTCACTCGAGGTTAGTCGGAACACCTAACCAAATATTGTTATATTTGAGGTCCTTCCACCTATAGCAGTGTATTATCAAACCCACCAATCTGGGTACATCCACACTTCAAAATGGATTTGGAGGCCACTTTTATCTTGATTTTCACACAACCCACTTACAGAGGATAACTTAAAAGTAACAAAACTGCTTCCTCATGGTGATATTATATCTCTGACACTAGGTCTATATTTCATTCATTGTACAAAATAAACTCTATAGAGTTTAGGAAGCTTCTAATAATATTAGTAGTCAATTACTAAAGAGTAAAATGTATCTTACAATCACACCAGGGGGGTTGAATCATGTGTGACATGTTTTTACTAAATTATTGTCTTTCCTTAAACCCCTTCAATCATATATTTCATGATAAGATGATTGGATCCTATATGAAATGGAAAATGTAAATTAAAACACTGCACATAGTATTTTTACATGGTTTAGTACTAATACTTATGCCATTAAAGAATCAAGTAATCACCACTGGTTACAATTTATTCACTATATATAGATGGTTACAACCACGAGAAGTCCCAACCCCAAAAACACTGAGTCCCATAGTGTTACACTCTAGAGTCCCACTAGGGTTCACAATTTACTACCTACACAAGATACTCATAAGTCATAGAGGATAATCTTTATATTACGGCCCATAGTATTAATAGCATCACACTAACCTACTCCTGAGTCCCACAAGATATATCCACTACTTTAAAGTCCCACTAAAGACTTTAGAATATTGAGCCACATAAGATTTGATCCACTAATAGGATGATTTTATAATCTCATCCATGATATTTCTGGATAAAACTAGCCCATGTACAAATCAACAATATTATAATTGATTTTGTTCTTCATCAATCAATAGTTTTCACATGTAGATGGTCATATGCCCCCATACAACACATCTCGGTCATGAATTTATTATTTTTCTAAAGAAATGGCCACACTGTGAAATGAAATCATAGATACAAAAATTATACTATATCACTGATAATAAAATAGTCCCCTTTAGTATCATAAATAGTACACTAATTAAATAATATAATTTTCATGTGAAAATATTCAAACATCATGTGTGTATATAATACACTACATGAACATATCATTTTATTTACCATTAATTTTTTTTCATATGAGTATTTTTTCATTCATGTAAGTGTTTTTCATATGGATCATTAACCACAAACACTATCCACAATTTTCAATCACAAATTATACACACTATTTATATTAATTTTCACTCACCATTCACAGAGTGCATACTTTCAGAAATTTTATATTGATATGAACACTATGAATATCAATCTATCCACTTATTCATGAAATATATCCACAAATTTTCCACAAAGAATATACTGTTATATGGATCAAACTATTCATGAACACCATACTTCCCCCGTGCATTCATATCAGAAAATATTATACAAATCCATTAATTATATAAAAAAACTCTAATGAGTGAATGCTCTAAATGCATGTAAATCCATATAAAACATGTTCTTTCTACATGTTATTTCTTATAGTACAATAGTATATTACCCTGAATAATTATTCACGCGTCATATTATTTATAAATAAACTGGTTCATTGTATTTTTTTCATAAGCTAGGGAGATGTGTAACACACTATCCCAAGATGTATTGTCATAAATAAACCCTTAATGATGACCTTCAATAATAAAATTCCTTTATAAAAGGCTCATAGAACCTCCTTCAACTTCACACAAATAGAAGAAGTGTGAAATCCTTTCCAAACCATTTATATTTAAGGATCATTAACCAAATAGAAAATATAACATCCAAAACTCAGGAATTGAAATATCAAGACCCTTATGTTGTATTTATATTCCACAAACACTAACTTAGCACTTGGTTTTATAACAAATGAAACAACGTCATCATGAAATCTCATTTTAAACTCACGGAAATCCTTCAATTTGATCTTAATTTTGTGATGAATGTGATGCTTCACCACATTTTGTTCATCATAATATTTTTAGATAAATTAGATGAAGCTTGGATGACTCAGTTTAATCTATGGAAATTTTTTTCCTAGAGCTTCCACAATATATAAGCTTCTCGAACCAGCTTAAGGAAGAAGGTGAACATGTCTAGGATCAAATTCCAATGAGATTATAACTAAAAAAAATGAAAAAAAGTGGAATTTAATATCAATTTGATTGCATGAAAACCATTTATTTTATGGTTGGGTGAGATGATAAATAGAAAGAATAATTCATTTGAGCAATAGGATATTCCTAATTCATTTTTCACTATAACAAATCGAAATTATATAACCTACGATGATCCTTTATATTAAATGAATTGTCTTTCGGTCTCTATAATTGGATACTAGTCTCAATTCCCCTCTTAGGCTTGGAACCACCATGGGCTAGGAACTCTCCTCCATCTTTGTACCGCCCCACACACTGGATCTCATCCATACTTCTACATCACCTAAACGTACCCCATTCACTAGCTTTCCTTGGCTACAATTACTAATGTATGTAAGTTAGGGTTGATCATTGTTTCACATAGTTGTGGTTATCCGATAGTATTATTGGAAAGGTGGTTGTTTTTAATGCACGAAACATTGAAAAAAATAACAAATATCACCTAAAGTAAAAAATCCAATAAAATCAAACATGAATTAAGAATATAAATTTCTATCATTCATGGACCCTTCTAGAAATATAAAATCATCCTCATGTATAACCTCAATTTGGTTTTACTCCATTCACTATTTTATATATTTTTTCAACTCAAATGATCAATGAAACATGTTATTATGAACTTCAAACAATCTCATCAATTGTCATCATTATAAATCAGTAATCACAATAAAAATTCTTTGACTATTCCTCTTCTTAAGTAATTGATAAAAATCAGCTTCACCATATCATATGACCACTTAAATCTCCCCCTTTGGATATTTTTTCAATACCCAATTCATATTAAAAGTCAAATATATATTCTCCCACTTATTTTCAGGAAATATAAATCCATAAGAATTGGAAGGAACTCTCATTTCCAGAATTAAAATTCTAAAAATATAATATTATCTTCTAAATATGATTCTCTAATTAAATTTTGAGAAGGATAAAATAACTACAATCTGAGAAAAGAGATAAAATTAATCATATCTATGTCTATGTGAGCAACGATATTTAAAAAAGAAGAGTGATCTAATTTAACATCAGTGCTATCATTTAAATTCAAGGATGTGATGGTAATAACTTAAACAAGTTTTATAATTATCACAAAATATTTCCAACTAATCTCCTACATACATATCCACAAACAAATTAAAAAAATTCAATTTATGATGTAATTTTCCATTTTCATCAAGAAATAAATAGATTCCTTTCGGAATTAAAGAATTTATTTTCATGAAAATAGAAGAATGTAATCAACACACATCAATTATAAAAAGATTCATTTTCCAAACTATAGCATCCCAAGTAAGTAATGAATAATAGATATTTTTATCTATTTCTATTAATGAATTAGATAGTGTTTTAGAGGCTTAAAATAAAAATAAATCCAATCTTAATCATGGAATACATCAATATTTTTAAAAGATTGTTTTACTGCCATTTGATAGAAAACCATTTTTAAATCTATCTTTTGTCAATTTAATAAGCTATGTTTGTAAAAATAAAATTATTATTTATTATTGGGACATCAAAATTTACTTTGTGTGATTTTTTGGTATTTTTCTGATAAAGTTCATTTTTAATGAATAGTGAAAATGTTGTATTTTAATTCAAAACCTCTTTTTAATATAATTTATTTATATGAATAGATTATCTTTTGAATTGGTTTTGATGTGAAATTAGAATATATTTTTACCATTTAATTCAATGGTGGTCATTGGAATCAATTTCACTTTGAAATTGGACTCAAACTAGTGTCAATTTTTTAAAACTTATTGTTTCATAAAAACACGCTATTTGCTCTGACAGCGGGAATTAGTTATTAAATTAATTAACGTGACTTATATGTTTTGAATTTTGTAAAATAGACTTCATTTTTGAATTCGGAATATCAAATATAGCTTAGGGTGAATTTTTGGTAATTTTCTGAAAAACTTCAATTTTTGATGAATAGTGAAACCACTAAGTGGTACTTATAAAAACTAATTTTCCGTTTAAATGAAATTTTTCCATCATTTTGTTTTGAATTTCAAAAATCCGACATACATGGTTGTCATTAATAAGTAAAATGTGGTTCAATGAGATTAAAATAATTTTTTGGTGAATAGTAACTTATTAAGTTCTTAATCGCGATTAGTGGTAATTAGGGTAGTTTAAGGTATAAATAATGCTTTAATAATATGAAATGACCTAGACACATGTCCCAACCATATTGGTTGTGTCATGGCCGACCATGAAAAGCCATGGGTCAACTTGGGGACCCCATGGAGACACTTTGGTTGGGAAATGACATAAATAACTTTTTATTTAATGTAAAAGTAAAAATGACACAAACATAATATGTCTTACGAAAACAATTTTTACATGGGGTTATAAAGATCAGATTTTTGATTATAAATAGTCATTGGAAAGCTAAAAAGAGTTTCTACATCATAGTATTTGTTTTATAATTTTTAGACATTAAATATATTAAATTATTTATGACATAATAATGATGCAGCGATGACATCATTATTTGACGATTTAAATAAAATGGAAAGATAATGTAAAATCTATGAAATACACATGTCCAAAATCAATTGGATGAGTGTATTTCGAACCCGTATCACCTTATCCACGAATTATATCAATGTGGGACCTTTTAAAACCGAAACACATTTTCAAATAAAGTAATATTTCTTTACTTTCCAAAAGTTCCCCTCCTCTCCTCTTATAAAAGGCCCCCACCTCTACCTCATTTCACACACTCCTCAAGCCTTTGGCTCGGCCAACCCCTGACCATTTAATCTCTCCACATCCCTCTAATCATCCTAGTGGATTCCCTTTGGGCATAATTCTTTCAAAGGAAGCCTTTAGGCTCAAATCAAAAGGAGTTACACTTTTAAAGGTAATTCATTCTCTCATGTTCATTTGTTTTAATTTGTTTCTCCAACCCCCTAAACTCTTTTTATTTACTTCTTTTGTAACAAAACCAGTATATTCAATATACTAGGATGTTGTTATAATATTTATTTGAGCTACACTCTCACACAACTACATCAAATGGTTAAAGAACATACGGTTTCCGTGGATGGTGAAATTCTGCCTCCCGAAACGATGATTGTTCAATACTCATTTAACACCTTCAATGGTGGTCATTATGATGTCACTATATTTATATATGATGTATAATATGTTTATGTTTTACTTAATCTTCTGTTTATTTCATTTTGGGCATACCTTTATGGTTCCCATTATGGGTAAACACGATATCTTCATTTTAGGAAGTGCGGACTACCGCCCCCTGAAAGAGATTTGATTCGTTAATACCATATGTGGGATGTGTAAAGGATAAAGTTAATGATATTATATATTTTATTAAACTGGAATTATAATATACTCTTATATCATTATGATTCCATTCCAGAAAATACGAAATAGGAATGGAAGTAGCGTTCATGCGTACGTACGGCTTACCGTCTCCATGAACGGTGCATTTCATTTCTTACCTCTAAATGTGATGTAATATTATAAATACATGTATATGATGAATATATATGATATATATGTTATCCAAATCATTAATATCATTCTGGATATAACGAACCTTTGACCAAATTAACAACATGTAAGTGTAAGAAGTCTATTTTTGACTTAAGAACCAAATACCGACAAAATGAACATTATTAACTTAAATGATTACATGATGTTCATAACATGGTATAAAAGGAATAATGAACTTGAAAAAGGTTAATAAGCAAGTAGAGATTAACTCAAGTTTATTATTCAGGAGATTAAAGAACGGTCAGGTTAAGTCAGATACGAGGTATGGGACTTCGTCTCAATCTCCTTTCATTGAGGCATATTTTATTTTATACACAACATTCTTTTATACGGTGTATAAACCCCTTCGACTTTTACGTTTAGTCAAAAGGAATATTTTTTATACGAAGCGTTTTCTAAACGACAAAAGGGAATGTTTTTGTCGTACATATGCGGCGATAATGACTTCTCCGCCGTCGTGACCGTTATTTGAGTTTCGGATTCCTCTACAAGCCATACCTTCTTTTTAAAAGAAAAATAAATACCATGTTTTAATTTTCTTTTATTTTGGTATTAAAAATGGTATTCACAATGTTTTTTGTGTTGTATTGATATCTTGTGATTGAAATGAGGAAATTTTATGTTTCCTTTATGCATGTTTTATGAGATATGATTATGTTATGGTTCTTGGGAATTATTATGAAGACGGGTGGTTCCGTGATAAACTAGGGGTGGGTGAGCCGGTTATAGCTCTCCAATGCATTGGGTAACGTGAAGGAGTGAAACGTTAAGGGTTCTCCGAAGATATTTAGGGAATATACTGTGATGGGTATTCCAAACGTAACCAAGAGGGTTACTCCCTACGTAAGAATGTTATGAATGCCTCAAGTTACCTTTATGTCTTATGATTTCTATGATTTATTCATGATTTTATGAGGTATGTTAAAGTGCCTATGTTTTATGGGTAAAGTATGATTTCATTCTTATGTATATATGAACTCATGTTTCCTTTCCATGTTTTTATAACCCATACTGAGCTTTTTATGCTCATCCCAAGTTTTTTTTGAAATGTTTTTCACAGGTCAAGGGAAAGGTACATGATATGATGATAGTGTCAAGGAAGTGTCAAGAATTAATCCATGTTTTATTTTAAATGTGTTTCCTTTGATGGGAATGAAGAATACTATCTTTATGTAACCACTTTGTTTATATGTGGAATGTAATGCAAGTTTTATGATCTAATTCTCTAAAACTCTAAACCCGAAAAGATCCTCAATGTGTATTCTTGTAATAACTCAAGATTAAGTAAGGTTTAAGGCTGGGGCCTTATAGTTGGTATCAAAGGTCGGTTTAGATAACTTTAGGAGTCATAATTCTATTAAATGATTATCCAAAAAAAATTCCTTTGAAATGATATAGCATTTGAAGATTACCATGTTGATTCATCTAAGACATGTTTGTTCAGAATGGTTTTCTGGAGAGGAAACAGGGAAGAAGTGCTGGGAAGGCATACAGAAGGAAATAACCTTCCTAATCAACATCCAGAAAATGGTCGGAATTGGAACTGAACAGTTTGTTGCAGTAATGGCGCAGTTGGCTCAAGCGATAAATGGTGGTGGTATCCATGCACGAGATCAGCCACATCAACCGCAGAGGAACATGTCAGTGGTGGAACATTTCATGAGGCAACATCCACCATCAATAAGAGGATCATCTGACCCTGTGTTAGCTGAAGGGTGGATTAAAGCACTGGAGAAGATTTTTGATGTCATGGGGTGTTCAGACAATCAAAAGGTCAGTCTTGCTATTTACCGTTTGGAGGGTGAAGCGGATCAGTGGTGGTCTATGGTTAAAAATATCAGGGACGCCGATGAGATTGATGCTCTTGACTGGGATGAATTCAAAGGTATGTTTCTTGAGAAGTATTTTCCTAAGGCTGTTTGACTTAGGATGGAAAAGCAATTCTTGGAATTGAGGCAAGAAGAAGACTCAGTGGCTGCCTATAAAGAAAGGTTCACTCGATTCGCAAGGTATGCTCCAAATTTTATCCGAGACCTTGATAGTAAAATCAATCGTTTTTACTCAGGATTAAAGCCAAAATATCGAAGGGCGTTAGCTTCTCGTGAGTTTAAAAGTTATGAAAAGCTTGTTCGATGTGCTGAGAAGGTGTAAATGGAGTTTGCCGATGACCAAGTGTTCTATAACAACCAGCAGAAGAAGAGACCGAGGTGGCAGGAGAAAGGTAAGAATTCTTCAAAAAAGTATGATGGTAAGAGAACTATGTTTCCAGTTTGTGATAAATGTGGCAAAAGGCATGCTGGGGAATGTCTTCTGAATTATGGAAAGTGCTACCGATGTGGTAAGATGGGACATAAGGCTCATGATTGCACTAAAAAGGATCAAGGTGAAGGTAAGAACAAATTTGATTTAAAATTAGTGAAATTTTATAAGTACAATGAGATGGGTCACTATGAAAATGAGTGTCCGGCAAAGAGCTTGAGTGATGGGAAGCAGTTATACTACAAGAAGAAAGGGGTGGTGAAATCCTTTGCAACTACTTCAGCAGATGTCGGGCCATCAAATGAAGTTGTATCGGGTACTTTGTTTGTTTTTTCAGATTATGCCAGTGTGTTGTTTGATTCGGGGTCTACACATTCTTTCATCTCTGAAAGCTTTTCTAGTAAAATGAGAATACCATCTCAAGAAATGACTCCTGAACTTTTGGTAAAAACACCTGTGGGAAATGTTGAGGCAAAAAGAATTTATAATAATCTTCCTATCCTTATCTGTGGAAAGAACCTACTTGAAAACCTTATTTTTCTACCTCTAGTAGAGTTTGATGTTATCCTGGGTATGGATTGGCTCTCTATTTACCATGCTAAGATTGACTGTAGAGCTGAAGAAGTTTCTTTTCAGAAAGACTTTCAGTTTGTGTACAAGAATGAACCCTTACTGTTGATAACTTATCAAGAGGCCGAGAAACTTGTAAAAGATGGAAATGAATGTTACCTTGCACACGTCGTTGAAAATAAAGGAACTGTTTAGATTAATGATGTCCCAGTGGTAAATGAGTATCCTAATGTTTTTCCTGATGAGTTTCCTGGAATAAAACCAGATCGGGAAGTTGAGTTTACTGTTGACTTAGTTCCTGATGCTATGCCAATTTCAAAACCCCCTTATCGAATGACACAAATTGAACTTTTAGAGTTGAAGGAGAAATTGCATGATTTATTAGAGAAAGGTTTCATTAGACCTAGCACATCACCATGGGGTGCTCCTGTTTTATTTTTTAAAAAGAAACATGGTTCTATGAGACTTTGCATTGATTAAAGAGCCTTGAATAATATCACTGTTAAGAACAAATATCCTTTGCCTCATATCGATGATTTGTTTGATCAGCTCCAGGGAGCTCAGTTTTTTTCAATGATTGACCTGAGATCGGGGTACCATCAGCTGAAGGTAAAGGAGGCAGATATTCCGAAGACCGTGTTCCGTACGAGATATGGCCATTATGAATTTGTAGTAATGCCTTTTGGGCTAACCAATGCACCTGTTGTATTCATGGACATAATGAATAGAATTTTCCATGAGTTCTTGGATAAGTTTGTGGTGGTTTTCATTGATGATATTTTGGTGTTTTCTAAAAATAAAGAGGAGCATGAAAGGCATTTAAGGGTTATCTTGCAAACCATAAAAGAAAAGAAACTGTATGGGAAATTCAGCAAGTGTGAGTTTTGGTTGCAACAAATTTCTTTCCTTGGTCACATTGTTTCTAAAGATGGAATAACTGTTGATCCTGAAAAACAAAATTTGTGGAAGAATGGCCAAGACCCACAAATGTAACTGAGATTCGTAGCTTCCTTGGTTTGGCGAGCTATTACCTAAGGTTTGTTAGAAATTTTTCATGGTTATCTAGTCCAATGACTAAGCTAACTCGGAAGGGTGTTAAGTTTATATGGACAAAAGAAAGTGATGATTGTTTTCAGGAATTGAAAAGAAGATTGGTGAATGCTCCAGTTTTAGCTCTACCTTCCAGGAATGGTGAGTTTGTTATATACAGTGATGCTTCATTGAAAAGACTTGGTTGCGTCCTAATGCAGAATGATCAGGTAATTTCTTATGCTTCACGACAGTTGAAAACTCATGAGGTAAATTACCCTACACATGATTTGGAATTAGCTGCTGTTGTTTTTTCTTTAAAAATTTGGAGGCATCATTTGTATGGAGTAAAGTGTGAAATATATACCGATCACAAAAGTTTAAAGTATATATTCACTCAGAAAGAGTTAAACATGAGACAGAGGATATGGCTAGAATTAATCAAGGATTATGATTGTACAATTCATTACCATCCGGGAAAAACAAATAAAGTGGATGATGCTTTGAGTTGAAAAAGTAATGCTTCATTAACAATGTTGTGTTTGGAACGTGATCCTTTGGTTAAGGATTTGATGAACTTTGGCATAGAAGTTGTTGGTGAAGGAAGTCCTTCTGTTTTGTTTCAAGTATCAGTGAGATATTCTCTATCAGATAGAATCAAGAAAGCATAGAAGCAAGACAGTGAGTTGGAGAAAAAGGTAGAGCTGTTTCAGAAAGGTAAGTTGTCTAAATTCAACATTGATAATGATTGTGTTTTGAGATTTGGGAAGAGATTGTGTGTGGCTTGTGATTCACAGTTGAAGAGAGAGTTGTTATGTGAAGCTCATAGTTCTCCGTCTTCAGTTCATCCTGGCAGTACTAAGATGTATAGAGATCTGCGGGAGTATTACTAGTGGGATGGAATGAAAAGAGAAATTGCTGATTTTACTATGAAGTGTTTGACATGTCAACAGGTTAAAGCAGAGTGGCAGTTACCGAAAGGGATGCTTCAGCCTTTACCAGTGCCAGAGTGGAAATGGGAGAATATATCCATGGACTTTGTTGTTGGATTACCGAAGACATCTCGAGGTAATAATGCAATCTGGGTTATTGTTGATCGCTTGACCAAATCTGCTCATGTCCTTTCAATAAGAGATACTTTCTCTCTTGATCAACATTCCCGTTTGTATCTTAAAGAAATAGTCAGGTTACATGGAGTTCCTCTCTCTATTGTATCAGATCGTGATCCCAGGTTTACTTCTAACTTTTGGAAAGGCTTTCAGAAGTCGTTGGGTACTGAATTAAATTTTAGTATAGATTTTCATCCTCAATTAGATGGGCAGTCAGAACGAACAATCCAGACATTGGAGGATATGCTACGAGCTTGTTCTATGGATTATCAGGGAAGTTGGGACCAACATCATTATTTGGTTGAATTTTCATATAATAACAGTTTTTATTCCAGTATACAGATGGAACCATTTCAGGCATTATATGGGAAGCGGTGTCGAACTCCAGCTTTCTGGGATGAAGTGGGTGAAAAGAAGTTGATGGGACCAGAATTGGTAGAAGAGATGAAAGAAAAAGTTCAGCTGATTCAGAAACACATGAGAACATCTCAGAGCAGGCAGAAGAGTTATGCGGATAACTGGAGGAAGGATTTATCTTTCGAGTTAGGTGATCATGTTTTTCTCAAGGTTTCTCCTTGGAAAAGTGTGATGAGATTTGGTAAGAAAGGAAAGTTGAGTCCAAGGTTCATTGGACCATACGAAATTCTGGAGAGAGTTGGATCAGTTGCATACCGAGTGGATTTACCTCCGAGTTTATCTCAGGTACACAATGTTTTTTACGTTTCGATGTTGTGAAAGTATATGCCAGATCCATCTCATGTTTTGAGTCCAGAGGTAGTTCAGCTGGAAGAGAACCTATCTTATGAGGAACAACCGGTCCAGATTCATGACCACAGGGAGCAAGTTTTACAGAATAAAGTGATTCACCAGGTAAAGGTTTTGTGGAAAAACCACATGATTGAAGAGGCAACATGGGAATCTGAAAATGCAATGAGGGATAAGTACCCCTATTTATATGATTAGTAAATAAATTGCTGGGACGCAATTTTCTAAAGGGGGGAAGGATGTAAAATCCCAAGTAAGTAATGGATAATAGATATTTTTATCTATATATATTAATGAATTAGATAGAGTTTTAGAGGCTTAAAATAAAAATAAATCCAATCTTAAGCATGGAATACACCAATATTTTTAAAAGATTGTTTTACTGCCATTTGATAGAAAACCATTTTTAAATCTATCTTTTGACAATTTTATAAGCTATGTACATAAAAATAAAATTATTATTTATGATTGGGACATCAAAATTTACTTTGTGTGATTTTTTGGTATTTTTCTGATAAAGTTCATTTTTTAATGAATAGTGAAAATGTTGTATTTTAATTCAAAACCTCTTTTTAATATAATTCATTTATATGATTATATTATCTTTTGAATTGGTTTTGAAGTGAAATTAGAATATATTTTTACCATTTAATCCAATGGTGGTCATTGGAATCAATTTCACTTTGAAATTGGACTCAAACTAGTGTCAATCTTTTGATACTTATTGTTTCATAAAAACACGCTATTTGCTCTGACATCGAGAATTAATTATTAAATTTATTAATGTGACTTATATGTTTTGAATTTTGTAAAATATACTTCATTTTTGAATTCGGAATATCAAATATAGCTTAGGGTGAATTTTTGGTAATTTTCTGAAAAATGTCAATTTTTGATGAATAGTGAAACCACTAAGTGGTACTTATAAAAACTGATTTTCCGTTTAAATGAAATTTTGTCATCATTGTGTTTTGAATTTCAAAAATACGACATACATGGTTGTCATTAAGAAGTAAAATTTGGTTCAATGAGATTAAAATAATTTTTTGGTGAATAGTAACTTATTAAGTTCTTAATCGCGATTAGTGGTAATTAGGGTAGTTTAAGGTATAAATAATGCTTTAATAATATGAAATGACCTAGACACATGTACCAAACTTATTGGTTGTGTCATGTATGAACATGAAAATCCATGGGTCAACTTGGGGACCCCATGGAGACACTTTGGTTGGGAAATGACATAAATAACTTTTTATTTAATGTAAAAGTAAAAATGACACAAACATAATATGTCTTACGATAACAATTTTTACATGGGGTTATAAAGATCATATTTTTTATTATAAATATTCATTGGAAAGATAAAACAATTTCCTACATCATAGTATTTTTTTATAATTTTTAGACATTAAATAAATTAAATGATTTATGACATAATAATGATGCAACGATGACTTCATTATTTGATGATTTAAATAAAATGGAAAGATAATGTAAAATCTATGAACTACACATGTCCAAAACCAATTGTATGACTGTATTTAGAACCCTTATCACCATAGCCACGAATTATATCAATGTGGGACCTTTTAAAACCGAAACACATTTTCAAATAAAGTAATATTTCTTTACTTTCCAAAAGTGCCCCTCCTCTCCTCTTATAAAAGGCCCACACCTCTACCTCATTTCACACACTCCTCAAGCCTTTGGCTCGGCCAACCCCTGCCCATTTACTCTATCCACATCCCTCTCCTAATCCTATAGGATTCCCTTTGGGAATAATCCTTTCAATGGAAGCCTTTAGGCTCAAATCAAAAGGAGATACACTTTTAAAGGTAATTCATTCTCTCATGTTCATTTGTTTTAATTTGTTTCTACAACCCCCTAAACTCTTTTTATTTAAATATTTTGTAACAACAACAGTTTCTTCAATATACTAGGATGTTGTTATAAGATTTATTTGAGCTACACTCTCACACAACTACATCAAATGGTTAAAGAACATATGGTTTCCATGGATGGCGAACTTCTGCCTCCCGAAACGATGATTGTTCAATACTCATTTAACACCTTCAATGGTAGCCATTATGATGTCAATATTTTTATATATGATATATAATATGTTTATGTTTTCCTTAAGCTTCTGTTTTTTTTTCATTTTGGGCATACCTTTATGGTTCCCATTATGGGTAAACACGATATCTTCATTTTAGGAAGTTCGGACTACCGCCCCCTGAAAGTGATTTGATTCGTTAATACCATATGTGGGATGTGTAAAGGATAAAGTTAATGATATTATATATGTTATTATACTGGAATTATAATATACTCTTATATCATTATGATTCCATTCCAGAAAATACGAAATAGAAATGGAAGTAGCGTTTATGCGTATGTACGGCTTACCGTCTCCATGAACGGTGCATTTCATTTCTTTCCTCTAAATGTGATGTAATATTATAAATACATGTATATGATGAATATATATGATATATATGTTATCAAAATAATTAAAATCATTCTGGATATAACAAACCTTTGACCAAATTAACAACATGTTAGTGTAAGAAGTCTATTTTTGACTTAAGAACCAAATACCGACAAAATGAACATTATTAACTTAAATGATTACATGATGTTCATAACATGGTATAAAAGGAATAATGACCTTGAAAAAGGTTAATAAGCGAGTAGAGATTAACTCAAGTTTATTATTCATGAGATTAAAGAACGGCCAGGCCAAGTCGGATACGAGGTATGGGACTTCGTCTCAATCTCCTTTCATTGAGGCATATTTTATTTTATACACAACTTTCTTTTATACGGTGTATAAACCCCTTTGACTTTTACGTTTATTCAAAAGGAATCTTTTTTATACAAATCCTTTACTAAACGAAAAAAGGGAATGTCTTTGTCGTACGTATGCGGCGACAATGAATTCTCCGCCGTCGTGACCGTTATTTGAGTTTCGGCTTCCTCTACAAGCCATACCTTCTTTTTAAAAGAAAAATAAATACCATGTTTTACTTTTCTTTTATTTTGGTATTGAAAATGGTTTTCACAATGTTTTTTGTGTTGTATTGATATATTGTGATTGAAATGTGGAAATTTTATGTTTCCTTTATGCATGTTTTATGTGATATGATTATGTTATGGTTCTTGGGCATTATTATGAAGACGGGTGGTTCCGTGATAAACTAAGGGCGGGTGAGCAGGTTATAGCTCTCCAATGCATTGGGTAACACGAAGGAGTGAAACGTTAAGGTTTCTCCGAAGAGATTTAGGGAATATACTGTGATGGGTATTCCAAACATAACCAAGAGGGTTACTCCCTACGTAAGAATGTTATGAATTCCTCAAGTTACCTTTATGTCTTATGATTTCTATGATTTATTCATGATTTTATGAGGTATGTTAAAGTGCCTATGTTTTATGGGTAAATTATGATTTCATTTTTATGTATATATGAACTCATGTTTCCTTTCCATGTTTTTATAACCCATACTGAGCTTTTTATGCTCATCCTAAGTTTTTTTTGAAATGTTTTTCACAGGTCAAGGGAAAGGTACATGATATGATGATAGTGTCAAGGAAGTGTCAAGAATTAATCCTTGTTTTATTTTAAATGTGTTTCCATTGATGGGAATGAAGAATACTATCTTTACGTAACCACTTTGTTTATATGTGGAATGTAATGCATGTTTTATGATCTAATTCTCTAAAACTCTAAACCCGAAAAGATCCTCAATGTGTAATCTTGTAATAACTCAAGATTAAGTAAGGTTTAAGGCTCGGGTCTTATACAAACAATTAGATTTTAGAATTATTAGATTCATAGTTCAACAAAAATTATTATACTTATTATATATAAATCGATATAGAAACATCTAACAGATGATCATATGTTCTCCCCCTTAAGTGATTCATTGAAAACTTATTCATCATAATTAGGTTTCTCCAATAATAAAATCAATGGATCTTTAAATAAAAAGTATTAAAATTTTCCAAAGAGAAAACATAATGTGAATAGTCTTACATGAAGGATAAATATTACAAAATTATGTCACCCCTTAATTATATACATTAAAATAAATTATCAACCTAAAAAACAATATATCTAGGAAAAAGGTTGTTCTTCAATGCTCTTTAGTTAGAACAACAGGGTTGAGAGTTACATGTAATCCCAAAAATATTATTTTATGAAAAGTATTCTTCATATTTTCTAGAAATAAAATTTCATTTCTCTATATTTTCTCAATTTTTCCAGCCTTATCCAACTTTTCTAGACATATTTCCATACACTCTTTATGAACATGCTCAATCTTCACTCTTAGTGTATACTTTTTTCCCAACATTTGAAGTCAAAAATTATTTCACATTCTTTTGAAAAAATTCATCATGATCAGATTTCTATGTCTAATAAATTTTAAAATAATTTCTTGGAATTTTTCAACTAACACAGAAAATGTTAGAATTTTACAAGATACCTATTTTGCGATTCTTTTCATGTTCATCATCAGAGATATCTTTCAATAATCAATCCTATTATTGCCCTTTAGGGATGATTCTTTCTTTGGTATCAACTTTCTCCCATTAATAAAAATGTTCATAGCTAATTTATAGTAGTCCATGATATGACATTTCCTTCCATAATAGAAATTTTTTTTTGTGAAACTATTCACATCATTATTCACAAAGATCATTGGAGCTTTTTAAAAACCTTCTTCTTTAGTTCACATCCCAAGGTTGACATGTCATCTTCCTTTCATACATGCTTCAATTTATTCGATGATATTCTATTTGCATCAATAGATGATTTTTGAATGATTGAAATATCCAATAAATTCTCATATCAGTGACCACATTTGTCATAATAATCCCAAAAATTTTCATTGTAATCATTTATGTTCTTCAAAAATCAATTCTTTTTCTTTGAAATTTCCTGTTTTCATGCACGTTTCAATTTCTCTTCCACTATGCTCCACTAAATTACTTAATTTAGTAATTTTTATTCAATGAAATATTATGACAACCATTAATTTTATTATATCAAAACATCCAAAAACAACGATAACATAAAAAAAATCCTTACTTCTTCTAATGTGAAAAACTCTAATTATCAATGACATTTTTCTACTTATGGGTGTAACATTTTTTCTTCTATGATTTCATTGGGTAACAAGAATTACCACACTTCTTTACATCCATATTTAATGATTTTGTGGATTCCATAGTATTTATATTCACCAAGTTATGTGCATATTGGAATGTTGAATCATCACTAGTGAACAAGATATCATTGGTAAACATAGATTTTCCAGGATAAATGGTTACGTTCTTCAATGAGACATCAGTAGATTTATCTTTATATATTCTAAATATCTTCTTACCACAAGTTTTTTTCTTTTAATAAATATGAATCATATCATATGAATCCAAGGAAATTATTTTTTATCAGAAACTTGAGATGTATCATCTTGTGTCTCTCCCATATTTCTCAATTTCACTTCTACTTCCAAACACTTTTAGTATTGTTAAATCTTATTATATTGAAACTGATTTCATACAATATTTCATCTGAATATTCATATTCTAAATATTATTATCATGTAACTAATTTTTCTTTAGTAGCATATTTTAATTCTCTTTGATTATTTTTCCATTATCATTAATCTCATCAACTTTGACAATCATTGATATACTATGTATCTTTTCAAGCGTATGAATAAATATTTGGAAAAAAATTTCAAAAAATTTCTTTATCCCTAATATTAATTTCCTATTATTCAATATCTATAACATATATTTCAATGAAAAATTTTATTTGTATTATATTCAATTCATATTTTTTGTGATATTGTTAGAATTGAAAACCCTTTTATTCAAAAACACATCTATAGTGCTTTTTTCTTATTGTAGCTATAATTTTTCATCCCAAAGTTTCTTTAAAAATTTGTTTATACATGTTACCATTTCATTGGGATTTTTTGTAGATATTTTCTTATTATATAATTGATTTTTACATCATTAAAACATGATCTTGATTCATAAATTAATTTCTCTAACCAATTTACACTCTAAGGGCCTTTAGATACAAGTTGATTTAAATTCATCTATGTATTTTTCATTTTCATCTTTTCCACACTTTTATAATTTTTTTCTTAGACATGTGTGGAACACAAACATTTATAATACCAGAAGTAGATATATTTTTTACATCTAATACTCTTATTAATATTCATGAAACTGAAATTTAAACTTTATATACTTCTCATATAAATCATTGTACAAGTAGAGTAAATCCAATCAGAGGTAGACTATGCTCTAATACCAATATATGTGTCTAATTGATCATGTAATCACACTAAGAGGGGGTTGGATCTCATGTGAATTTTCATAAAAAATTAATTTCTTTTCTTAAACCCCATGAAAACTCTATCACCTAGTTGTATGAGCAGCTAATGTATGAAATGATGAATGTAACTAAAAACATAACATAATGATTTTTTACAATGTTTAGTACTAAGAACTACATCCTATGTGAAATTGGTAATCAACCATGTTTATATATTTTTTACTATATATAGGTGGTTACAATTAGGGAAAGTCACATTCCCATCATCGTTGGGTCCCGTTGTGTTCCACTTTAGAGTCCCACTAGAGTTAAAAAATTATCACCTATAAAAGTGACTCCTAAGTCACATAGAAAGATTTTAATATTGTGTTACATATTGTTACCAACATCCCACCAGCCTTCTCAAGAGTCCCACTATTACATCCACTACTTTAGATTCCCATTTAAGACTTCAAAATCTCATGTCACACAAGATTTGATACAATGATATGATAATTTTATTATCTCCTCCATGAGATTATTGGATCAAAATAAAATGTGTACCAACCAAGAATCTTAGAACTAATTCTATTAATTGACAATAAACAATGGTCACCAATAGACAATCAGGTTCTTTAGTTCAACACCAATCAAGAAAGAATTATTTATTCTACTAAAGACCCAACATCAATAAAAATAGAAAACCCAGATACGAAAATTTTACCAAATCACTGATAATAAAATATTACATTCATCAGTCTCAAAATATATACACTGATTCAACAATATAAAATGTATTTTGACATATTCAATCATCATGCATGTATAAAACACATTACATTTCCATATCATTTTAATTATCGATCACGAGTTTATGTCAGTATGTTTTAATGTAACCAAGTATTTGTAATATGGATCCTTAATCACATACATTTTCAATAATTTTTAATCAAAATTTACACACACTATTTATCTCCTTGTGAACTCACATTGCTCACACTGAATACTTGTACTACTTTTTCAATGATATGAAAAAATTAAATCTAAAACATACAAGTTCTTGATGATCTATATCCAAAATTTTAAGAAAATGTGTATATTATCATATAGATCGAACTATGCATGAACTCCTTACAACACACTTTCATTAAAATCCCAAAATATTATACTCCTTTAATTTCATTATGTAAACCAGAACTACTGAAAGCTCTTAATGAAAAATAATTCAAATAAAAAAAATCTTGTTTCAGGAATAATATTTATTCACACACAACAATATATAACCCTCTATAATTCAGTAGGTAATATCTACTACATGATAAAATGGTTTTCAATATTCTTTTGACAATCCATGGAGATGCGTTAAAACGATCCCTATATAGCCTCCAAAAGAAAATACATATTAATGCGCTTTAAGAGTGCTATGCATTTTTCAAAGGCTCATTGAACTTCCTTAAAAATTGAAAAAATATAAGTACTATAGAATCCTTCAGGAACCAGATAGAATCATAGATCATCAAATTAATAGAAAATCGAACATGTCAAAATTAGTAGAAAATAATTCAAGATCATAGGGTGGTATGTATTGGCCATAAACACTGACTCAGATATTTATTTTACAATAAAATAATCACCACCATTGGAAAATAGAATTTATAAAACAATTAAAACCTTTACATTAATCTTTATTTTGTGACGTAAATGATGTTTCATCCTATATATTTCCTCATCCGATTTTCAAATCAGTCAGATCATGCTCAGATGACTCGATTGAAGCTCCGGATGACATGGTCAGGGAGATTCCATAGTAAAGAAGATTCTCGAACCAGATTCAGGTAGAAGATTTTAACTGATAGGATATAATACCTATGATATTATAAATTATAGATTGAATGGCTAGAAATTTAATATTGATTTGATCACACAAAAATAATTTCTTCAATGATTTGGTGAGATGATTGAAAACATGAATAATTAATTTGAGTGATCAGAAAAGATGAATTAATTTTTGGAATCTCACATCGAAATGATCTGACATGTGAATCTCCATTATAATACAATACATGTTGATAGGTATCTATAATTGGTTATTGGTCTTGAATCCCCTCTTCTACTTGGCACAGCCCCATGCCAAGGACTCTACTCCACCGACGTGTTGCCTTTCACATTGGCTCTTCACTGCACTTCATCCTCACCTAGGTGCACCCATTGAACTAGATTTCCTCAGCTATGACTACTAATGCTGGATGGTTAGGGTTTATCTTGGCTGCACATAGTGGTACATATCAACTATTATATCTAGAAATGTGGTTACTTTTTAATGAACAACACATTAAAAAACATAAGAAATATCAAATAAATTATAAATCCAAAAAACTCGAACATTAATTAAGAATATGAATTACCCTATTAAATTACCACTTTTATAAATATAAAATCATCCCTATGTATGAAAACTTTTTATTTTTACTCTATTCACTATTAAATACATTATTTCTAATCAAACGATCAATGTAAAATGTTTTACTAACTAAAAACAAGATCTGTAATCTTCACAATTTGAATTCAATCATCACAACTAGAATTCATTTAATTTTAATATTGATAGGTAATTGAAAACAATTTCAACCTCACCAAATCACTTGACGACTTAAATGGCTAAGTCATCAGTTTCATAGGAGACATGTTAATTTTCAAGGCTCTCACATGACCACTGGAACCCATTAATTTTTAAAATAAAATTTAATCTAATTAAAATAACTCAATTAATTTAACTTAACTAGGCGACTACCCAATAGTGGTTACCATAATAACTCGTAGGAAATATATATTAGTATAAATACAATTTTAAATGATCTTTTGTAGCACTGTAAGATTTTTTAATAAATTTTACTCTTTATATAGTTTTCTTTCTTCGGTAACTTATGTTACACCGAATGACATGCTTAATCAAATTATGTTATAATATTATAATAATATTATTCAAAAATAAACATTATATCCTATAATTTTAATTAATGGGTATGAATTTGTATAACCATACTAAGAAATATTTTTAATTAATAAATTTATGGAAGTAAAAAGTATATTTATTAATGTCATCTTATTAATCAGAATATGGATTTTCAAGAAATAAAATATATTATTTTTTAGAAACTAAATATAATTAAAATTGAGTTTTCAAAAAAATTATATTAAAAAAACTCCATTTTCAAATTTATCATGTCAAAATTATCATAGAGTGATTTTTTTAATTTAATAAAATTTATAATATTTTAAGAATACTACAAATCACAAATTGACATTGAAAAATATATATTATTTTAAATAATTTTAAAAGTAAAATTTTATTTTGGATTCATTATAAAACATGTATAGTTTATTTTAGTAATTAATAAATCTAATTTTGGTTACTTAATTGAAATATTTATATAAGTTACATATAAAAATATTTTAAATTTTTGAAATCTAATTTTTTGAAAAAAAAATTCATTGTGTTTAACAAGTTTAATATTAAATAAAATTCTTCCACTAATTATGTTTTCAATTTTGAATAATTTTTTCAAGATATGGAAATTTTATTTTCAAATTGACAAAGTAGTCCACATTTATTTGTTGTTAATATGAATTATAAACATATAAAATTTTGTTAACACAGTGAAGTGGAAATCATGTGTTTATGTGTTAAAATAATATTATAGATGTGATAAAATTACCCTAACACATTCCTAAATTATCTTATATGAGTATTGTTTTACCATAATCTCCCATGGTCCGACTTTATGACCTTTTGGATCTACCTGGTTGATAGAAAGTATTTTACATATCTTATTTATATAAAATTCAAACACGTGACGCAATTATTTTAAAAAACTATTAATTTATTTATTTTCTATAATCTGGGATATATATTCCACCAAAAATATTATTTTTGATTTTAAAATATTTATATATATCATATTATTTTTAAAAATAATTTAGGAATAAAATAAACTATATTGCATAAAAAAGGATGATAGAGTAATTATTAAATTAATGGAAAATAGGATAAATGATATTCTAAAAAAATAAATACAAATCTAAATATTTAATGTGATAAAAGAATAATATAGTTTAACATCACTTCTGTGTGATATAATAAAATATTTGGTCTTATTTTGACTTATTGTTTTGATATTTTTAATGTCAAATTATCAAATATAATCAAAATGAATAATAATGATATTTCATGAAAAAATATAATATTATATAATTTAATGAAATTAAAACTATTAAATAGTCTCAAATTGGATAAGATATGGTCTAAAATTTCATGCACTATTCATTTTTGGGCCTTTTGGAATCTTTTGGTTCTAGAAAAGTCATATTATATTTCAATATTATGGAATATTCCAAAAGCTTCCATAAACTCAATTATAAATGTGCACTCATTACATCATTTCATTTGGGAACATGAAACATATATCTATACAAACATTTTCCAATTTCATTTTTCAACATAATAATTTATGTTCTTGTGGAACTTGACCTCCGAAAAATGTACACGATGTTACTTAAGGGATGTTATTAAGGAGCTTCTTCATAGAAGACGTAATCATCTTTAAATGATCATTAAAATTTTATTATTCTTAATCACCTATTAATATATTATACCTATACAAAAATAATTAATCTAGTATCATATATATACTATGATATTATTATTTTAATGATGAAACCATACTCTACCTTTAATTCACTCTATAAAAAAACATCCCACATGTTTATATAGAATGTACCATATCTATAGAGCACCGATAATTGTTTTTCATGACCACTTTAATTGGATAGTTATAATAATGGTAGTTATTGATATATATTATACATATCAAATAAAATTAAATCACTAAAAATAATATATAATCTATTTCAATACCCATTCACCATTAAAGGAAATATATTGTCACTTGTGTGTAAGTGCGTCCTATCGTCTCCATGAAGCGATGTTACTCATTATACATACCTATAATTCAATATTTGATATAAAAATATATTAATTTTTTTGATATCATACTTATATAATTAATAAAATTCTGAATATGATGAATCTATATCACATGTAAATTAACTAGATCTTATAGAACAAAACATTCAATGAAAAATTAAGAAGTTAAAACACGATGAAATGATAATAATGAAATATTTTTAACTCTCATTTGTTAAGAGGTTAAATTGATATTTTATATTATATAATAAATATGAATATTTTTCAGATTTAAATTAATAAAATTATTTTAACGAATATAAATTAGTTTAAACCATGTTAAACATAAGGAAAACACAATGTAAAGGATCTCTGTAAACCTCATTATCTCATTGGTGTTACACATTCACTATATTTTCATCAATTTATCTCATAATTATTATTATATAATAGTCCAATATTCTGTTAATATGTGAGATAAATTTTTATGTCAATCAATTAATCAGTCATGGATGGTGAATATCATGTTTTAAAAGGTTCTCTTCTCAATTCCCCTCAATAAGTAAACATAGTTAAAGGGAACTTCTCAGTGTCATTCCCATTTTAATGTACAATCCATAAAATGATTTAAATAGCCAATGTTTTACTAAAATTGATTAATTTATATGGAGGAACTATATTAGTTCATTTATGGTTTTATTCAAACAATTATACCTTTATCCACATTAAATAATCATTATTCATTTCCATAAAACCACATTAATGTGGGAACATTTATAATGTAACCTAGCCATTATTTTTATTGTATTCACTTATGTTGGAAATATTTTCTTGTGTTTCATTATTATTTTCTCGTTATTAATTCCCAAGAATTATTCATTCAATTATTTCAATGATTCCAATTTAAAACGCCCTTTGGTTATTCCTTATGAAATGATTACGATTCTCATTTAATTTTATGGGTGACCCTTATATTTATTATGTAAGATTTATTATATGGCACATGTATCCATATTGATGTTGTGATGGGTTTATCTAGATAGAACTCAAATAAATTGTGTAATTTTATAGTCTTATGATACATTATGTATTGTTTTAGGTTATAACCCTATTCCATTATGGGACTCTTCCAACCATGTGATATTGTTTTGGAAATTATCCTTTACTCATGTTTATGTCAAGATGAATGTTTAATTAACATTCCTTTTTTTCCAAAATCAAAATTTTCCATGTTCTATATTTTATTATTGTATGTGTTTATTCATGATCCATGCCTTTTATGATATCATGTTATGACTTATAACTCATGTTCTATGATTTATTCCCATGTTTATTCCATTACTGGTATTTAGGGCTCAACCTTTTATTTATGGATTTCCCAAGTTATCCTATATAGTTACAGGTTCTCAAAGGGTGTTAGGAGGTCCTTATAGAGATCAAGAAAAATATATATATTTATTATAGATTCATGTTTTCTATTTATGTACAAAGTCGTCCAAAAATATATTCTTTTATATTCTTAGTTTTTATTTCACGGAGATTAATTTTTTAAATCAAGTGATAATATATATAAATTAATCTGGTTGGTGTAGTTGGTATCAAAGGAAGGTCTTATTATTTTCAATTATTATGACTAGAAAACATTAGTAAGAATCCTATAGAAAATTCTATTACCATTGATAACACAGATTGAAACCTAGGTAATAATAATATAGTATTAACATTTTATTTATGATTCTATCCTTATATATTCAATGTTTCCTTTTTTGTGCTCAATATTTTGTTATTTAAGCCCTTCCCCAAAATGTTTTTTTGTTAATGGGTTGATATAAGAGAACCTATTCTGAAAACCATTGTGACAAAAAATGTGATAATTCCCCTAATGAGATAAAAAAATAATTCTAATGAAATATCAAATCATCATGATAGTACTTGATCAACTAGATAATGTTATGAATAATAACTCGAATAATGTGAAACACCCCCTCCAGAAAAAAGAGAAATTTGTAGCCGAGTTTTTTATGAGACCAATGCCTCATATCTTTAGTAGATATTATGATCCCTAGTTGCAGAACAATAGATGAATCCAATGAGAAGATATTATTGGCCCTCTAATCCTCAGAAGAGTTGAAATTCAAGTTGAAGGTCTATCGCTTGGGTGGGGTAACTAAATAGTGGTATATTATGATAAAATGTATGTCTAAATATGTACTTGATTCAAATGTATATTTATGGATTCAATAAAATATTTTTCAATAAATATTTTCCTTATAATCTATATCTTATGAAGGATAATGATTTACTTGAAATGATTAACTGGTATAATGATTAGAATAGATATTATGAGGAAAAAAATTAAAAGGACTTCTCAATATAGCTATGGAATTTTCATTAACACAAAATAAAATGTGTATTTCTTCATTATTCGATTAATTCTAAGTCTAATAAATGTAATAGTGTTTTGATACATTGGTATCTCTAATGAGATTTTTTGTTGTTAAATTAAGGTTGATATAAAGATTTTATACTGTTAGTGGTTTCATGGGATCATATATAAAAATATAACGACATAGATTATTATGAGAGGATTATTGGATAAAACCCCTGGTGGAATGAAAATGTAACATCCCATGTTTCAAAATTTTGAGGATTGGTTTCCTGATATTCATCTAATGGGAACCAGGAGATGATTAAAATGTGTAAGAGAGGGTAATGAATATAATATTTTCCTAATGGATTTTAATAATCCCAAAAATGAGGAATAATAAAGGTAGGTACATATAAAAACTCATCCTATAGTGAAGAGCTTCAACTACACAAAACATGGGAATTATTCAATCTTGTGCCCATAACCAAGGCTTGTCAGATACTGTCAATGAAAACAACCTCTAAGGCTATACTAAAGGTTATATTATATCAATAATTCTTATGTTATGCCTAAAAATGATGTGGTGATAGGTGCACTAATAATTCATTCAGAAATTGTGAAAATACTATTTGATTATAGTTTGACTGATTCTTATGTATCTTTTATTTTTTGTATAATTATTCAAACACTAGATCAAAATATAGGGATAGATTTATTTGTGAGAACAACGAATGGGGAACTAATTGCATATAAAATATAGAACTAGTCCCAAATAAATGTTTGTAGACTAAACCACCATTAAAATCTCCACTTAAATCCTATGTAGGATGTTGACTCTATTGAGAATGGATTGGATTTCTGTATATAAATCCAATATCCTCTTTTAGAAAAGTGATATAACTCTCCAAAAAAATGAAATCCTCTAACAATTTACTAATTTAAGTAGGGGGAATAATAACATTTTGACTCTTCCTCTCAAGAATAGATATTATTTTCTGATATGAAATCATATCTAACTCAAATTATTGAGACACATGGAGGAATAATTCTTCCAGACTTGTCCATTCTAGGAGAGTGTTCCGATGTGTCCCTGAAGAATTTTTTAGCCTTCTTCATTACTGATAGGTTGATTTCTCAATTGAACATATACCAAGATATATTTGAGTATCAAATAATTATTATATAATGATCACTAATGATTTGAAAAATTAAATAAGTAGTTATAAGATAAACTGGACAAGGGTTTCATATGCATGAGTACGTTCCCATGGGGTGCACTGGTCCCCTTCATCAAGAAAAATGATGGATCAATACATCGATATATTGATTATCATGCACTAAATGTAATCATTATAAAGTAAAAAATGTACCTTATAATGGAGAGTTGACTAGTTTGGTCAACTATATGGGGATATATATTTCATCATTGTTGATCTTCAATCATGATACCACCAATTAATGGTGAAGAAGGAATATATTACTAATTCTATGTATAGAATGAAATATGGACAATATGAAATCATATTGATGTAATTAAATCTTACTAGTTATCAAAAAAAATTATGAACATAATGAATAATGTTTTAGAGAATATATTGGAAAAAATTATGTATACATTATAGATGATATTATGATATATTCCAAGAGTATGGAGGAGCATGAAGAACATTTTAATACTATGCTAATGACATTGTGATAGGAGAAATTATATGAAATCTTTAGTAAATTTGAGTTTTAAAAAAAGGTTATATCATTAACTTAGAATTTTATCAGCAGAAAATAATTATTTATGTACCCTTGTATGAACAAGTAAATTTAAGAGTCCACCAAACCTACATCTATAATAAATGATCCATAGTTTCAATGGCCAAGTTGGTTAGTACAATAATTTGTGATGTTCTTACTATGATTATCAAATCCACTAACCAAACTGAAATTGAAGGGTGTAGTATTTTTATTAACCAATAAACTTGAATAATAATTAAATTAAATGGAAAAGTGTCATATCATCACACTCATACATACACAACCCATAGGTGGGTAAATCATTGTGGTATACATCGATGCATTAAATAAGGACATTGGATATGTACTGATGAAAAATAATAAAGTCATAGCCAACACATCAAGGGGGATTAAAATTCTAGAGAAAAATTATACCACACATGATTTAGATTTGGTAGAATTGATCATTGTAGTAAAATCAAGAGAAATTATCACTATGGGTTTTACTATGAGATATATACTCATCACAATAACCTCACATATATATTAACATAGAATGAGATTCATATGAACATGAAATGACTGTTAGATCATAGGAAGGATTATTAATTGTCAATACACTACTATCCTCATAAGGAAAATTAAGTGGTAAATTGACTAGGATGAATGGATCTAACAAATTTATCAATTATGAGAATATATAAGGATTAAATAATCATTTACTTATAAAATATGTACATGACAATCATAAATTATGGTGCATAATCATTCCTTTCTCAACTAATTTATAAACCATACTTTTTAGGGATGATACAAGATACTTAATGAAATGATGTGTAAATTTAGATGATGGTTGAATCTATAAGAATGTATACATCAAATTCCTGTGTATTTGAGCAAGTTAATTATTAAAGGAAAACGTAAAATGGGGTAAAATAACAGTACATATACCTATATGGAATTGGGAAAACATCACCATGTATTTTTTCACTATGAATCCAATGACATCCATTGGAAATAATTCCAAATGGGTTATGGTGGATTGTGTATCAAATAAAACTCACATTATTGAAACTTTAGATGTATTCTTAATTGATCTAAATTCAAGAATATACAGCAGGGAAGTGGCGAGGCTACAAGGAGTTCTATTATTAGTTTAATCTGATCACGATCTAAGATTTACCATGAAATTCATGAAGATTATCCCACATGATCTAAACATAGAGTTGAACATCAATATTGTATATCACTCTAAATCTAATTCCCTATAGTAGTGGAACAATCCATAAAAAGAATAATTAATAAGATCATACTCAAAAAAATTCATTTTAGGATTGAATAAGAATCTTCCTCTCATCGAGTTCCCTTACAAGAATTTTTACCACTCCAAAATCTAAATGGCCCAATAAAAACCCCATTATGGGAAGAATTGTAGAACACATGGACAGTGGGATGATGTTGGAGAAAAAGAGTTTCAATTAAATTAAATTGTTGAGGAAATTTAATAAATGGTGGATTACATTCAACATCCCATTAGGGATCCCCAATGTCGAAAGAAGGCCTATGTAAACAGTCATGGATGGGACTTTGAGTTTGTGATTAGAGATATGGGTTTACTCTGAAAATATCCATGGAATAGAGTCTTGAAAATTATGATTAAAAGTATGATAAGACCTATATATATAATCCACATTGATATTCTTGATCACTTCAAATATGTGGCATATCATCTTATACCTCCACTAAGAATGTCTCAGGTACATGATATATTCCATGAATCACTTATAAAATTGAACATAGCAGATCCTTCAAATGTACTAATTTTAGATTTGATATTTTGAGAAACATATTTCTCTTATTTTGAGAAACCAATGAAGATATTGGATTTTAGAGATACAATTATATACAAACAAGAACTTTCACCCGATTAATGTACTATGGAGGTACCACACATAGGAAAAAGTGATAAGTTAACAAGAAGAAGTGATGAAGGAGAAGTAACCACAAAAGTTTTCACCATAGTATGTTAAACGAAATTTTTATGATGATATTTCATAAGGTGGGAATATGATAACATGTTGATATTTATTTTCGAAATTCTAGTCATTAAAAATTAAGATTTCATCGATAACATCTGTTTCAAGCAAAATCAATTTTAAAAAAACTACAATATACTATTAAAATATTATAAGTATGACATAAATACTAAAAACTAGCTTCTCAATTGGACGGTATGAATATGGAAAACATATAATGGAATTTATTTATTTACTAATTCTAATTAAGTAACCACTTTATTTTTATTAAATTATTTTTATTCATGAAAAATATGTTTTCTTCAAAATAATTGATTTCACTGATTTCAATGTGAAAATGAAAATAATCAATTAAGAAAAATTTATAAAATTTATTTGAAAAAATAAACTTCATTTTTGATTTCATAATTTTAAATTTAACTGAGGGAGAATTTTTGATAATTTTCTAAAATGTTTGAAATTTAAATGAATATTGATAAATGATGATTTTCATTAAAAACTATATATTTAGTTAATGTATTTATAAAGTAATGTTATATTTTTTATTATATTATAAATTTAATGTGTTTATTATGATTATTATTAATCTAATTTTGGTGTTTTAGATGAAATTTATAATTTCATTTAAAACAAAAACATTTTATACTTAAAATGGACCTTTCTGAAATAATTGTTTTTCATTTCATTTTTCCAGTTTTATATTAAATTAAATTCATCCACAAGTGTGTTTTGAATATTGAAAAATGGATTCCATATTTGTAATCGGTAGGTCCAAATTTATTAAATATAAATCATTTTTAGTAAATATTAATACTAACCTTATTAAATTTTCATACCACATTTATGGGTAAAGCATGAAATTATGTGTAAAAATAATATGATAATGATTGGAAAATACCTATAAGAAATTAATAAATTACATTTTATGATTAATATTAGACAATAATAATACACTTTTGATAATTTAAGATCTTTTGGATATTATTGGTTTCCATTAATTTTATTATAAAATTGAATTTAAAAATTCATACATGTAACCATATTGTTCATAATAAGCATAAAATTTATAATACGTGGTTATCCAAAATATCTATTCGACCATAAATATTATTTTCAAATATAATAGATTTATATTCTTTATGATAATTTTTTTATTTTTATATAATATGAAATTACCATAAATTCTTACAAAATAACGATGTAGTAATCATAAAATTTATTTAAGAAATCAAATAAATGTCATTAAATAAATTAAAATAAACATAATTTGATATATTTAAGTGGTTAATAAAATTTTATATATTTTTATTACTTGTTAAGGATATAATAATAATTTTTTTATTAATTTTTATGTTTTTAATGACAATGTAATGAATAATGAAAAATTTAAAAATAAAGGTATTTCATTAATATAATATTTTTCTAAATTATAAAAAATTAGGAAAATATTATATAATAAAAAAGGAATATGGTATTGTAAATATTTAATCTCCTATTAATTTATGTGATATTTGGAAGAATTTTTCTCAAAAAAAATCTTAATATATTTTAATATTTTTTGAAACTCCCAAAGTGCCCCACATCCCAATTGTAAAACGACGCCACATCCTACACTTATTTACTTCATATTAATCCATCTAGTACTACCATAATTTTACTATTTTTCATATTAAATTTTTTACTTACCTTCTTGTGGTTCTGGACTTTACATAATACATTCTTAAGGCCACTTAACGGAAGTTAAAAAGCGTCTCCTTCATAGAAGGGTTAATCATCTTTACCGACTCCTTCAAATTTCTTTCTCCTTATAGCCACTATTCATATATTGTAACCAATATAAAATAATAATAAAAATATTACCCATATTGAAATAATTTTTTATAATTATGATACTACCATTGATAGCCTTTTATATATACAATAAAAAAATGAAATCACCAAGTGTGCATAGATATGGATTATCATATCCACATAGAGATGTAATTAACTTTTTATTACAACTTTAATTGATTTCTATAATTAAATAAATAATGGATTTAAATGGAATATATTTCATGAAATTGATTCTATAAAAGTAATATATCATCTATTTCTACACTCATTCAACATTAATGTAATAATACCATTGCTCGTGCAAACATACAACCTACCATCTACATGAAGTGATAAAAATCATGTTCCATATTGGTAATTGAATAATGATTATAAAAATATATTAAATCATTAATTATTATACATATATAATTAATTCCATTTTGAATATTATTAATCTATATATAATTTATAGGAACTAGTGTTTACGTGATAAGACATGAATAGAAAAATAAAGCAGTTCAGACATGATAAAACGGTAATAATGAATATTATTAATGATCAGGTGGTAATAGGTAATATAATGATTAATTTTATATAATATATATGAATATGGTTCCTATATAAATTATGAAAATGATATAAAAAATAAATTGGATGTCAAATAATGTTTAACTGATTGAAATTGAAATGCATAGGATCTCTCTAAACTCCAATATTTCCTTTTGGGTTACACTATCCCTCTCATTACCTCAACTTATTTGTTAATTATTCTCATATATTTAACATATATATGCAACATAAATATTTATGTGTCATAATTAATCATTTTTAATGGCTAATTACATGTTTTGAAATGTTCCCTTCTCAATTCCTCACAATAAGCCAACCTGATTAAATGGAACTTATCAGTTTCATACACATTTTAATTTACAATCTATAAAAGGATTTAAACCTATAATATTTTTATAAAATAACACAATTTATTATGAGAATAAATTTTACTTAATTTACAATTTTAAAAAAACAAATATTCCATCATTATATTTAATGAATATGTATTTGTTTCCCAAAAACCACTTTAAAGTGGAACATTTCTAAATTTAATTAACCATTATAATTTATTTTTTCTATTAAATTAGGAATCATTATTAATGTTATATTAAAATTTTTTCATTATTAATTCCCATAAATGATATCAAATCTTATTTTATAGATACCATTATGTTATTCCCTTTTATTATTCATTATGAGAGGATTATGATGCCCATTTTTCCATGAGTTGAAAATTATATTTATTTTTAATTTTTGATTAATTATGTGGTATACATATGAAATAGTAAGTTGTGATGGTTGATCCTAGATATAACTCTAATGCATTGGGTATTTTTTCTATCTCCTAATACGTTGTCTATGAGATTATAGAGTAAACCACATCCCTTATGTTTCTTAATACACATGGTGATATAGTATTAGAAATTATCGTTAAATAATGTTTATGTCATGTTATATGTTACTAGAATTATCCTATGTTTACATTATAATATTACTCAATGATTTATATATTATTCTTCTATATGTTTATTCATGAGCTATGCCTTCTATTTTTCCATGGCATTCCTTCTAACTTAGGTAATATGGTTCATTCCCATGATTTTTTCCTTAGGAAGATTTTTTAGGTCATCTATTCTATCTTTGTATTCAACTGGTTATCCTATATAGTTTTAAGATCTCAAAGGGAGTTTCTAACTCATTTTGGAGATTAATAAAAATCATTTTTTTGATGTTTCATGGTTTCAAATTATTCACCTAGTTTTCCAAAGACTCTATAATTCTTTCCCATTGGTTTGTACTTCATAGATAATACACCTTAAAATCATGTGATAATTTGTTTAAAATGTATGGATATATATACTAAGATACCTCCTATATTTAACTGAATATTTAAGCATTTATTTTAATGGGTTGGAAGAAGCTATCTAGTCACGTCAATTCCCATCCATCCACATCCAAGAAAACTGAGGTCCAGTTCTACAACTAAAACACTAGAAATATATAATTATAAAAAATTTATAAAAAATAATTTTTCTTAATAGAATATAATTGATAGAAAAATATTATTTAAATCTAAATAATTGTAAAATTCATACAAACAAATATCATATTTCTGAAACTACCACCAATAATTATCCAAATTCCCATGGAATGCCTCTATCACTAAATTTATAGTAATCCATAAATAATTATGTTAATAAATTATCAATTAAATTAAATTTGATCTAAAATGATATTATATGTTATCTCAGTTTCATTTATCAATGAAATTACATCAATCAAATAGAACGTGGAATATCACAATGTCCTCTTCCTATGAAGATCCAAATTCGCATCATTTTTAACTAATTCATACAAACTCTAGTGAAAATAGTACCATAATCCTAAACCGTGGCACAAAAATTTTAGTGGAGGAGATGTAACAGTTGATAGATATTATTTGGTAGATGATCCTACAAAATAATTCCCATAAAACACTAAATATGACACATTTTCAATTAGTTCTTAAGAAGGAAAGGGGGAGGAAGGACCACTGAAATTTTAGGGGAATGATGATAATACGGATAAAGTGGGTTTCACCCACATAAACATTTATTGGGGGGTGGTAAATGAATAATTTTTATCATTTTAATATACTACACTATTTATCTGCACGTTTTTTCAAAAAATGTGCCAACAAAGAAACCACCTATATAATTTAAAATTGTTTCATCATAAAAATCACACAATTTTTCCATAACCATTAAATGAACATATTGTATAACTTAGATATTTTTAGAAAAAACTAAATTTATATTTAGTATTATGGTGAAACACTCTTTTCTGAAAACTGAGTTCCCAAAACCATTTTTTATTGACATAATTTTTCAAAAATACAAAACATTACCCAAAGATAACAAGGATCACATTAGTAACAAATATAACTTTTTAGCCTCATTTTACATCTAAATTGATTTTTTACTAAAATATATATAATCAAAATTAAATTAGTATTGTATAATAAAATTTTTATGGGTCCGATAATGGATAATTAAAATACTTTCTTAAATTTTAAACTCATATGAACACATGGTTTTAAAAAATCCATACAATAACATTTATAATACCCATGAAATGTTGGTTTTCATCAAATATAACATTCCATCCTATAGTAACCATGAATATATAGTTAAATGGTTTATTTTTATATCATAATTCCCAACGAGCTTCTAAAGATCCAGGCTGAACAAACAATTCTTAATCAATAAATAATTCAACTAAACCTACCAATACTCACTAAAACCTCAAAATGACATAATCGTAAGACTATAAACCCCAAAAAATTACCATGAAATCATCTCATTAACCATTCTTCATATTGTTCTACCCACCATAAAACATAGAAAAAGATTTATAATGATAAGATGTTGAAAAAAAAATGTGTGAGGTTTTCCTCTTGAAACTTATATCTGTCATAAAAAACACGATTTTCATGGTTTCAAAATTATTTTTTAGATATTGTTCATGGAATAATGCATTAACATATATTTTGTAATATAATATTACCCATATCTAGTGAAATGTATATGAATACGAACATCTCTACAACCAAACACAAAACAAAAACATGATCATGGCGCCCCAGTTTTAGGAGTACCCCTCTATCGTTGAAAACGATCACTAAATCACGTACACAATATCAGTTGAAATCACATCATCAAACCATTTAATTTATATATCAATTATAATTAAATAAAAAAAATTATTCAAATGAATGATCCCACTCCAAAATCCATTCTCACATTTGGACCATTCCTACAAGTTACATCATTCTCCTCACATTGGTATAATAATTTGCATCATATGAGTAGAAGAAACCAAAACACTATGTACCCCACAAAATTAATTTCCTTACATAACAAATGTAATATTTGGAAACCTCTCCTAGAACATCACTAAAAAAATTTCCATAAAAAATTTGTATCACTCATCATAACCCACAATCATCTACTACTCTTAATTGAAAACACTTCCTCCTAATTATTTGTGTGAGTGTCAAGACTCCCATAAAAAAACTATAAAACCCATTAAATATATATAATATTCCTCCTAATAGGGGATAATCCTTATTCTATATGATTATCTGGGTCATTATATCAATTAGAATCTCATCAACATCAATCGATTATCTAACTAATCACATACATGTTGGATCCCAACAACCATCTCGTGGTCTTATGATTCATACCATGCATATATTTGTTTATCATTATCCATGGTACATTAGTCTCAATAAACTAGGATAAACCAATAAATTAATTTTTATTTTGGGGCACTAACTAAAAACATGATTCATCCCATAACCACCCTCTAAATGGTTTGAACCTTACACTAATGGTTCTCTTCCTTATTCTCTAGAATAACACCCACATCAAGTTGTATAGCCATCATTTGACATTATTCCAATGATGATATTTCACTCATTATTTTACAATAATTCTAAAAGAGTACCCACTACTCAATAGGTTCAACCACATGAACATTACTATCCATTGTAATTGTCATTGATAACTAAGAACTGTATGTTATTCTATAAAACACAATAGAATAATCCATTATTCACCACAAACCATGAGAAAATAAATGCATTAGTCATACACCCCAAAGAGTACAAAAATTATTTTTTGTATAGTAAACATCATTAATAAGATAAAACCTCTCACTATTATCCCTCAACCAATATAATCACCTACCACTAGGGTATGAGTAATGACTTGGGACTCATGGACTCCCACATGGCCCTAGAAGTTAGTACACTCACCAAGGAAAAATATAATTGGGTATCATCCATGAATTTATCTTGAAGGCCTTATGTAATCAATACACTACAAATCGATTCAATACGAATCATATGCAATGACATCACATGTGAAAAACCCCACACAAATAGGGAATCCTTCCACATGAAGATTCTCTAATATATCTTCCCCATTGTGGATCACATATCTCCATCCAAATCATACAATAACAAATAAATTATACCTATATGATATGTATTAATGGATAATATGAAGTCAAAACTTTTTTTGGAATGTCATTCCACACATTATTAGAAAACATTATACCTTTATTTGTTATTGTCACTTTAAATAACAAAACATTAACAAAAAAATTCACACAATGGATACATTTTATACATCCATTTCCATTTCAACAATCATGGGCCACTATGTCTTTTGTGAATGAGTATAGAATCACCATCAATATCATCAAGGGTCTCACTATATATCCACATCATCATCCATCAAATAGAAATTCATATATATATTAACCCAGCTATGTTTAATTCCACTGAGTCCTTAGATAGAAAATTTATTTATTAAATGTTTTTTATTCTTATATCAACTAAGCCTCCATAGTTAGTGATAACAATCAAAATTTCATGTATATATCATGTGAATCCTATATTATTGATATTATTCATGCGACACCATTTTCTTATATAGTTGAAGAGTGAAGATTAAATAATTGTACTCTTACCAACAATCTATAAGAATTATGGTCAAAACAGTTATAAAACATCAAACATCCATGTTATCCACTGAAGGTGAAAATAATAAACTATTGTAACATAAAAAACAAAATTAGAAATTACATTCAATATTAACTAAAATTTCATAAAAGTATATGCAATCTCGATTAATTTTTTTGATATCTATCGTGGGGTTTTATGCATTTCTAATTTTTAGGTCTATAATATACAAAAAATATTAAGAAAAAATAATATTACTTCTATAAAAAACATTTAACATCTTCATACACATATATAAAAATATGTTCCCACACTGATGGTCACCATTATACCTCTAGAGAACCTTCAAATACACCATAGGCTACTAACTAGAAGCTATTGTCTATTATATTATATTGAGGAATCTATACCCGCTGTATTATAGTGTACAATAAATATAAACTAAAAAACACCTATATAAAAAATTATAATCAGAACATCCATCATTAAATATAAAATAACTATAATAAATGATATTTATAAATGTCTAAAATAATAATACCATAAAAAATAATTGACAACCCACTAGGGATGATATATATACATAACATAAAATATTTACAGAAATAATATGCCTTTATGGAATCTATGATAAAAATATCATTCCATGATCCATGTAAATTTATGACCCTTCATTCTATAATAACCATAGGACTCTAAACAACTAATCCTTATAACAGAGTTAAAATATTATTATGTTCTTAAGCGTAGTGGAATACTGAGTAGGGTGTGGGTAAAAATATCTTTAGTTTACCAAAATCATTGTTACATACAATCATTCAAATGTTTTGATATGTTTATACTACATTTTTAGTTGAAATAAATTAATAAAAAACATCATCGACACATTGGCCTACGAAAAATATTGAACATACCAGCTTTTGATCAAAGATTACGTATCTCTTTGAATGTTGTGTAATATAGAAAAACCCTAAAACCAAGGATCTAGATCCTAGGAATCACCAACTATGGTATCAATGACCTCCCACTATAGAGTGTTTTTTAGTCACTAAAGTCATATCCTATGTATATTTTTTTCATCTATTTCATATGCTTAATGTTTCAGAAACCTGTAGCCAAACACACCCCAGTGTACTAGAGAAGACATTCCTCAACATATAATATTCCCAATAAGATTGTAGTAGATGAACTCCATCCAACATGACCCTTTTATGATAGTGTGTGTCGGCCCACCTGATCATACAAACAACAAATACATGGAAGTCGAACAATATATGATCAATAAATATATGGAATTTTCATCTATACCTTGAAAAAAAATCCATTTCATCATGACCTTAATAATATACCATCAAAATGAGGGTTTTTATGCTGGGGAATATTATTGAGATGAATCTCATCCAACCTCCCCTATGGGAATTTATAAATTTAGTTCATACACATTATAAGCATTTCATCCATCCCCTAGAGAAGTTCCCATTCGAAAATGAACACCATAAGTAAACCATATCATGAATAAGTATAAAAATTTATAATCATGGGTGGTCATATGAAAAGATTTCCATGAATCCTATGGTTGGAATATTTAAAGTAATAACTAGATCATCACATACTAAATTGGTTCGAAACATTTCACTAGGTTCTAATGTAACCCATGAAATCATCTCAAAACATACACATATACTGTCTCTCTAGTGTATCAGGTATTGGGAAACCATCTTGGGTACCCAATATTTCACTATAGTAATATATCCCTCACATGGGTCCTTAGTATTAGATCATAACCAATCACCATAGTATGTCATGCCACTTGTGTCAAAATAAATGGTTGTTTTAAATTGGCTAGCTACATATGGTCTCCCCATATATTCATCAATAAAGTGATTAACCATGGGTTATCATGATCATCATGGTAAAAATGGGTTTTCCTTCTCAACCAAATTGATCTCAGTCATCCTATGGTCAATTAACCTTAACATATACATTTCTAATGAACAACACTATGTATTTGATCGTCAATCAAGATGTATGGAATCTTACTAGTAAAAAATGGAACCAATAGACCCTCATAATACATTAATTAACCTTATAAATGACCATTAATCAATGTTTTTTTGATAATACTATAGTAAGTACACCACCCTCAACAATCCCGGGTCAACCTCGAACACGTCACCTTAGCCGATCTGCGACAAATCCCACGAGGCATTCCTTGCAACGTCCTGGATCCGGGTGCCACCCAAAGGTGACCTAAACCTAATTGGTGACATAAAATAAATCATATTTCTCTAAATGATGAGGCTTCTAGCTAGAAGCGAGGGCCATGGTGTGATATTGGGGAAATTATTCCCTCATTGGTAGAGTATACACATAGGAAAAAAAAATAGTAAACAATAACCGAAGATGTAATACCAACCTAAATAATCAAAGGAATACTGAATGTAAATCCAACTGAACCCATAATATATATATATATATATATGATTCATATAATTTGAATATATGTAAATATCCAAACATGTCACAATGTTGGAAATAAATAAATAAATCAAATTACAAAAGAAACAGTAAACTCCATCAACATTACAATCCTCATCTTGGTCCGATGCTCTCCAGCTCCAACAATAATCAAGTACCTGATGAAGAAGGGATATTTTCCTTATCATTACCAGCAACCATATAATCTGTTTCAGTCCAAATAAAGACCCAAACATGGTATGCGATAAATCTTGGTGGGAAACCACCAAAAGATCTGTGCCTAACTGTTAGTGAATATATATATATATATAGTTGGAAATATGTAGAAATGATGAAATAAATTAGTAATTACTAAAAAGTAAACAATACTACAGTTCAATTACATTAATTTAAAATTTATTATTCATCCATTGAATCCTGTAATCTCCGGATCTATCCTATGCTCTAAACCCCCTGTGTAATAGTAACAAAACAGATGTCTTTGAAGTCAATCTAAACAATCAATTAAGACAGAGTTAAAGTGTGTGATTTGGCTTGGAAGACTCATCACAATCATTCAATTATTAAATAATGTCCCTTTAGAAAATTTCACATAGTCTAATCCCCCTGGTCTAATATGAAAACTATTTATTTAATAATGTCCTTTGGGAAGATCTCATGATCTAACCCCTTTGGTCAAACATGGCACTAAAAATTTACAAACGACAACCAAGGAAGCTCTCACGGTCAATAACCATTGGTCAACATATCTTCAATAAAATATTTGTGACCACTTGGGTAGATATCATGTTCTAAAACCCCATGTCGATGACCACCTAGTAGCCCTTACATTTAATACCCCAAGGTCAGCATAACAGTAAAACCTACATAAAGGTTCCTAACTGGGGAGGCTCTCACAGTAAATTTCCATCAGTCAAACATCCACAATGCATATCACAAGAATCTCATATAATATGTAACTCCATACTAACAAAACAAGGCTTGGAAAACAAGGTAATCATAACATAAATTCTTGAACAAATGGACATAACCATCAAGCAATGGAAACACTCCCACAAGTGTCCCATAAACCAGTAATCCAACATTACTCAAAAGAAACGACCCCTTATTAATTAATCAAACCATAACATGTAATAAAATGGGTTAAATTCTAAATTTCTCAACACCACAAATGTGGGTATGAAACACTTTTAGCATAGATAATAAAAGTCATCACAATGAAAGGAACAAACCACCTACCTTGATGTCGTACGATCGATATACTTGAATGTAGGCCCTTGAATCGGCCTAGATCAGTGTAGATCTACAAAATGGTGGGAAATTAAAAAATATGATTAACTTATGAGAGTGAAGGAATCAAGAAGAGAAGCTCTAGGGGTTTTGAGAACTCACAAGTGGGATTCAAACGCACTTGATGACCTCTCAATCATAGATCAGACAGAGAATCATGAGGGGTTACGAGTTTGTTGGCCCTTCCATTGCACTTCTATACAAACCATTTCCAGAATAAGGTGTTTCTGGAGATGAAATGTGACCCTCTCAAATTTAAAAAATAATAAGAAAAGTACAATACATGTTGATTAACAGTACACTCTGTGTATTAGTCTCCAACAACCCCCGATGTAAGTGGGTCAGTCAGGTCATCACACAACAATGTACCTGGTCGTTACATGACCAGTACACACTTGTATGAGGAAACCAAGAACAAGGTGTGCACACATAAGTACAAAGTGTGTACTTATAAGTTTTTGATTTCATACTTTTTCCACAAAAATGACCTAAAATAAAAATACATACCAAAATTGATGATCTATGTTCTTACAAAATTATACCATTAACGCAATTTGACCCTGAATTTCCCTTACAAGGGTGGTGAATAAGAATCTACAAACAACTCTAGCCACTACGATCATACTTCGGTGTCCCTCTACCATGTCTCATCCTTCACTTACCTGTGCTACCATCGAACCCGTAATAGAGAAACATACTAGCCACACCAAACCTTCGTACTACAATCTGAAATTCTAATAGGGTGCCCCCCAAAGGATCCATCCACCTCCAAATCAACCTCATTCGGTTGAAAAAAAGGAGATATGTCTGAAAAGTAATGTCGTAGATGAGAAACATGAAAGAGTTCATGCATGGCCCAGTACCTTTGAGGAAACTACAACTAATAGGAAACTGGCCCAAATCTCTCCAAAACCTCAAATGATCCGATATATCTCGATGAAAACCTCACCTATCTTTTAATCCACCTGTGTCCTATCCTTAGTGTGACAGGTTAGAAAACACGATCTCCAACCTCAAACTCCAGAGGTCATCTCTGCTGATAAGAATACATTTTTTTGCGAGATTGTGTAGTATTTATCCTCTTCTGAATCAACTCCACCTACTTGGTGGTCTCCTAGATAAGACAAGGTCCCAAAAAAGCTGCCTCTCCAGCCTCTTGCCAATATAGTGGTAATCGTTATGAAAAATAGAATAAAGCCTCATAAGCTACCATTTGAATAATTTCTTTAAAACTCTTATCGTAGGAAATCTCCACCAGGGGTATGTGTCTCGACCAGGATCCCCCAAAATCTAGAACGCATTATTGAAGAATGTCCTCTAAAACCTTAATTGTATTCTTGGACTACTCATCTGTATGGGGATGGAATATTTTACAGAGAAGTACCTATGTAACCAAATCCCAATGTAGTCCCTACCAGAGATGAGAAGTAAACTGAGCATCCCTCTTTGAAGTGATAGAGTTTGGAACCCCATGGAAACATAAAATCTCTCGGATGTAAAACTTCCCAAGATCACGAGCATTGAAGGTTTCCATGATCAGAATGAAATGAGAATTATTAAATAGTCTTTCAACAACAAACCAAACTGTATCATTACCTCGAGGTGAACCTAGTAAACCCATCAAAAATTCATCACGACATCATTCCACTTACAATCAGGAATGATTAACTACTGTAAAAGCCCTTTCAGTCGCTGATGCTCCACCTTCACCTGCTTATAGAAGGAACATATCATAAAAAAACCAACTACATCCTTCTTTATACCTAGACACCAATACTAATTATGTAGATCTCGATACATATTGGTGACACAAGGATGAACTTCCCAGTCTAAGTCATGAAAATATCTCATGATTTCCTCTTGCGTGTCTGCTAACACCCATATGCATCCTTGAAATCAAATAAATTCATCATCTCTTATGGACCACCTAGGAGTAGGGTTCTCGTGTAACACACTCTCATGTAGAACCAGACCTTAAGAATCTGATAGCTAGCTCAATCGCACTCGATCTAGTAGAGTATATGTGACCACTATAGAAGAATGAAATATATTTCCTTATATGTTGTGCACCCCCAAATACATCTCAGAGAATAGATCCATAAGATGCAACTCACTTTTGGCCTCTTGAACTACCTATATCTGAGTCCTACTACTCAACACATCAGCTACTGTGTTTCCTTTCCTAGGTATGTATACAAGATCGATGTCAAAAGACTAAAGGTACTCAAACCACCTTTGTTGTCTCAATTTTATATCTTTCTGAGTGTAGATATACTTGAGGATTTTTTTGGTTAGTGTATACCACAAATATCTCTCCCAAAATATAATTTCTCTAAAAGAAAAAATCATGCACAACTACAGCCAACACGAGATCGTACGTTGAGTAATTCCTCTCATGTGAACTCAACTAATGAGACCCATAAACAACGACCCCTTCCCCTTGTATAAGAACTACTCCATTACCAATACGTAATGCATCAAATAAAACGTGTAGATTTTTCCCAACTCTAGAAAAATTAGTATTGGTGCTGAATTCAATCTCCCTTTTAGCTCATAAAATTTTGAATCACCAGAATCTGTCAATAGGTAATTCAAAACCTTCTTAGTCAAGACTGTTAGTGTAATTTCTAAGCATGAAAAGTCTTGAATGAAGCATCTATAGTAACCAACCATCCCTATAAAAAATAAAACCTCAAAAATGTTCTCAAGATTCTCCCAGGAGACAACTTATCTTACTTTCTCTAGGTCTATTGATATTATTGAATATGAGATGACATGAACAATGAAATGAATCTAGACCATCCATAAGATGAATTTTGAGAGATTTTCTTATAACTGATTCTCTCTTAGTGTAGTCAATACAATCTCAAAACAGATGGAATGGTCATGTTGAGTTTGAGAGTACACTAAGATATTTTACACAAAGACTATCAAAAAATAATCCATGTAAGGATAGAACACTCAGTTCATCAGTTCCATGAAAACGTTCAGCGTGTTCGTGAGACCGAACGACATAACAAAATAGTTGTTTAGGCTATACCTACCCCAGAAGGCTGTAAGTGTTATATCTGATGGGAAAACATGTAACTGATGATTACTAGATCTCAAGTAAATCATTTTCAGTACTCGTAATCCTCGAATCTGATCATAGAGATCATCAATCATTGGCATGGGATATTGTTTCTTGATTGTCAACTATTTCAACACCCAATAATTCCCACAAATTATGAGGGTACTAACCATCTTCTTCAAAAAAAGGATAGGAGAACCCCAAGGAGAAGTATTGGGTCAGACGAAACCCTTTACAAAAAACTCATCTAACTTTTTCTTGAGCTCATGTAACTCTAGTGTAGATATACTATAGTGGGTAATAGACACCAGTGCCGCTCCTGGAACATGATTGATAAAGAAATTTACCTCTCTCTGGAGGTAAAACTGAAAATTCCTCTGGAAAGAAACCTTTGAAATGTTTTACCACTATAGGAAATTCAATATGGGAAGTCTTAGGCTCATATAGATAAAAACTAGCAATCTTGGCATTAATTCCTCCCAAACCGTGATTCATGAGTCCTTCTCTTCTTTCCTAGACATTCAATTTTCCCTTGTGTAGAAAATATCCTCCCTATGGTGATGGGAAACTCACCCTACAATGATAGCAGTCAACAAAGGAAGGAAAAGAGACCAACCAGTCCATTCCAAGAATGACATTGAGGCCTATCATCTCTAAGACATAGAGGTCCCAAAAGAAGTTTCAACTAATAAACTCAAGAGGGAACTCCTTGCACTTATATACAATAGCCATCCTAATCCCTAATGGAGTGTCCAGAATCATAAAATCATTAGACTTAAAGATACAGCTTGGTATACTCCATCTCAAAAATTTGACCTCTACCATAGCCCTAAGACACTACCTGGATACCCTGAGCTGATCCACCCTGCATTCAATAAAAACATGTCATCTGGATACCTTGTCCGCGACCACCTCCTAAGCATGAAGAACCCCAATTCCATGACTGATGAGAAACTGGTGGTCCTTCTCCTATAGGTGGAGTCAAAAAATATCCCTTCTCACTCGCTGTTGGTGTGGAATTCCTATAGAAATGCTGAATATGGCCCATATTTCCACAATATCAGCACTCAACTTGGTCTCTCGGGCACTGTGGTCTCATATTCCCACTCCTTTCACACTAGTTTAACACCACTCGACTTCTTGAAGAAACATCATGTGAAATATTCCTATAGTGCTTCCTACTATCAGTCAAAGGAGTACCACCCATGGATGCTGAACTACCCTGGATCACCCCTCCAATCTTCCTTAGACTCTTCATAGTAATCAATGCTAGGTTTACTATAGAATTCACCAATTTCTACCTGAAAACATTCACATTAGATCAGATGTAATACCTGAGACCATCCTCAAACCACCTAGCTAGTGATAACTCATCACCTCCAAAAACTTTTGAAATGCACTAAATCTCTATATATTGAAAAGAGTATACCACCACTGAAAGAGAACCTTAGTTCAATTGCATGAACTCCTAGGGTTGGTTTTGAGGTAGAACTAATCATATAAGGTTCTCTAAAAGAAATCCAAAGCCATATCCTATTAACGTCTCACATGTGAGATAAAATCCCACCATCTCTTGGAGAAATCATTTAGCATGTATGTCACAAGATTCACCCTCCTCTTATGAGGTGTCTCCAGAGGCTCTATGATTGAAATAATGATTACTAACCTTGACTTTGTTGCCTGTGGTCCTTCGTCCTTTGAAAAAGTTAGAGGATTCTTCTTCTGGAACACCTGCGTCAACTCTGCCATAGTTGGGGGTAGGATGTGGTGTTTCCTGAAAAGTATTCATCGTCATCATGATGCTTTCATGAAATTGTTCATAAACACCTACATCCGGTATAACAACTGGTGCCAATACGGGCCTAATGAGAGGATTTTTTAGTAGTCCCTGATCTACCATTTTTTATGCCCGATCATCGCTCTACAACTGGCTTATAACCAAAGGATGCCTTTTTTGGAATGACATTACGGGGTCAATCACACACCTTAGTGTATGACTATCAAGTACTGCAACATAAAAGTGGAAGAACATGACATGATAAGGAAAACATTCAAATTTTACAAAATTGGGTTACATGATGTGTATAACTACCACACGATGCGTTATCATAAGTTTTTTTAAAAAATAAGGTGTACCTCTGCCAACTTGGTTGGGTAACACCCCATAAACATGACATGTACCTCCTGAGACATGGAGGGTACATGAATATTACCTCTTGGCAAAATGATTATATAGGGCTAGAACTATACTTTTCTCTCCTGGTGCAACACTATACGACATGAAAACACTAGACATGGCATGTACTACTAAGTGTCATCCACCCATGTCATCAATCACATAGACATATACATGGTCAATTACCACATGATGTGTATATGCTAAACACAATATGTGAAACCCATATATCAGCAACCCGTGTTGTTAGTCACACATCCAGATACATGGCCTTTTACAACAAGACATGTAATACTAGTACACAACGTGTTCTACCAATTGTTGATCAACCCCGTATATTTGCTAACATAGTTAGTCACACAGTTAAAAACTACATTGAGTGTATATACTGTACACAGTTTGTACAAAAGAAAAAAGAGTTCTTCTAGAATAGAAGAAAACATGGAAATTGTTCATAACATCACACGCCGTGTTTTCTAGGTTATCCGGATAGTAAGCCTTGAAACTACTCTGAAACCACCAAAATCATAAAATTTGGTCATGGGATTCCATGTTCTGATTTGTGAGGTCACATACACCCCATAAATAAAAGTTTTTCTTCCTTATTCATATGATAACGTGACTGAATTCAATTAAAGGTCAAATATTATCCACCAAATTCTAATCAAAGAGGGACCATAACATACCCAGGACCAAATATTGAAATCCACATAGTTAAAAAATTACTTATTACAATACCCTATCAAAATATCAGTTATTCTATCACAACATCTATCACAACTAAATGCATATCTTGAACAACATATATCACAACAACATGCCATTAGTAATTTACCATAAATGGCATGACAAAAATTCATGACATGTGATCTCTAGCAAGTGCCTATATGATTCATGAGATAAAAAACAATCACTAAATAGGTTAAAATAGAATATAACCTCAACAACATCAATGATAATAGAAAAAAACAAGTGAATTACCCAACAATAAAATTATATCAATAGTAACAATTGCAAAACGATAAAAATTGTAATATTCAAGGTGTCTTGGATTTTCCCTGTATAGGGGTTAGCTAATCCCGAGAACAACTTATTTCCAACTAGATATTCCTTCCTATACCAATCTATTGGATATAAATAGTAAGGAAAATAAGGAAAGAAAGGCCTTTGATATAACTTTGTAATGTCCCAGTTTCAGGTGCCTCCCAATGGTGCCACTAACTCGGTTGGTAACACAACCACAACTTCATTTCCCCGAATTCAAGAGGCCTTCGACTAGTAGTGAGGGAAAAGATGTGATATTGGGGAAACTATGCCCTCATTGGTGGAATATACACAACAGAAAACAAATAGTAAATAATTTGGGAGGTAGTAAGACCAATATAAATAAACAGTTAAAGACTGAAAGTAAATCCAACAGAAGCCACAATATATATATATATATGATGCATGGAATATGTATCTATGAAAATAGCCAAAAAAGTCAAAATGATGGAAATAAATACAAAAAAAAGTATAAAATAAATAGTAAACTCCAACAGTTTCACATGACTCAGCTTGGTCCCATGCTATCTACCCCCATCAGAAATCATGTACCTGATGAAGAAGGGTGATATCACTTATCTATACCTGAAACCATATAATCTATTTGTGTCCAAATCATGACCCAAAAAGGGTGTGAGATGAATCCTAGTAGAAAACCACCAAAAGATCCATGCCTAACATTCAGTGAATATATATATAACAGGAAATATGCAGAAATGAGGCTATAAACTAGGAAGTACTCAATAGTAAAAAATCCTAGAGTTCAATTACATTATTTTAACATTTATTATTAATTCGTTGAATCATGTAATCTCAGGATTTGTCCTATGATCTATATCCCCCTATGTAATAGTAATAAAACAGATGTCTCAAATGATAATGTAAACAATCAAGTAAGATTGAGTCTATGTGTGTACTTTGGCTTGGAAAACTCATCACAATCATCCAATTATTCAATAAAGTCCCTTTGGTAATGTTCTCATAGTCAAATCCACCTGGTCTAACGTAAAAACCATTCATTTAGTAATGAACCTTTGGGAAGCCTTCATGGTATAACCCCTTTGGTCTATCATAGAACTAATCAATTACAAACGACCACAGGGAAGCTTTAATGGTCAATACACCTTGGTCAACATAGATTCAATAAAATATATACAACCACTAGGGAAGCTCAAAGGTCTAAACCCCAGGGTCTATGAACATCTGGAAGCTCTCACATTTAATACACCTAGGTCAACATAATAGTAAAACATTTATAAATGATCCTACCTCGGGAAGCTCTCGCATTCAATTTCCCCTTGGTCAAAATTCCACAATGCTTATCACAAGAATCTCACATAACAAATAACTCCATCCTAACAAAACAAGGCATGGAAAACATGGTAATCCGAAAATTAATTCTAGGCCAAAATGGACATAACAGTCAATAAAAGGAAGCACACCCACATGTATATTATAAACATGTTATCAAAACTTTCGTATAAAAATGACCCTTAATTAATCAATCAAACCATAAAAGGAAATAAACAGGGTTAAATTCCAAATCAAGAAATACCCCAAATGTGGGTATGCAGCACTTTTAGATTATATAATCCAAGAAATCAGAACTAATGGACGATACCACCTACCTCAATGTCATACGATTGATATACTTGAATGTCGATCCTTGAATCAGACTTGATCAGTGTAGATCTACAAAAAGGTAAAAATTCCAAATCTTGAAAAACTCACAAGAGAGGAGGAATTAGGAAGAGAATCTATAGGATTTTGATAACTCACCAGTGGGGTTCCAATGCACCCTACAATGTCTCCATCAGAGCATAGACGGAGAATCTAAAGGGGTTCAGAGTTCGTCAACCCTTCTTTTGTGCACCTATATGAACCACTGCCATAAGAAGTTGTTTATGAAGATGAGACATGACCCACTCCAATTTAACAAATAAAAAGAAAATTATAGACCATGTTAATTAACAGTACACACCATGTATTAGCCTCAACTGGCCCCTAAATTAAGCTAGTTCTCTAGGTCATCACACAACCATGTAAACAACCGTTACATGGCCAATATGAGGATGTACACGGAAACCAAGTACATGGATTGTATACAGAAGTACCCAACATGTACTTAGATATTTTCCATTTCGTCCTTTTTTATAAAAAAACAACCCAAAATCAAAATCCATACCTGCAATGCAGATCTGAGTTCTTATATTACTAAACCTCCCAGGATAGAAACTAGTGCTTTTAACAGAGAAACAAATGGAATAATTTCATCAATATAAAATAATATGAATAGCAGAAAATAGACAAATATACAGCTATAAATAATTATCCAAATTTTAACATCATTTATACAAAAACTGAAAATGAAACCAACTAAACTACAAAACCCAAAATGAACATAAAAACCACAATACCTCTATGTGATCTTGAAGGTCCCTCTTCAATAAAAAAACCAATAATAACCCATAGAAATTAAAACCATGATGAAGCCTATACTAAATTATAAAAAAAAATGAACTATAGGGTTGAGTCTTAATACATAGTAGTAATTACCAAAAAAAATTATTTTGAATAAAAATCCATTAAAATAAAAGATTCATCAATTCTAGTTTTGAAAAACAATGTATAAAATTAGTATTTATATATATAATCACATAAAAAGACAACATATATTTCCCTTTTCCCATTCAATGTGAAATTATCTTCTAAGAAGAAGACATAAACATTTTCAATGAGAGAGAATATGTTTTTATTGCACTCCAAATTAACATTTTTATTATCAAAGTCAAATCTAAGAAGAAAGTGTGAAACCAAAAATTCAAACAAAAAATTAAAATACAATGAGATTAAAAAACAACTTATGTCTACCAGGCTCATTTTTCTTACATAGATTCTAGAAATGTGAACTTACTATATTCTCTAGACCCTCTATTAGAAGGTCTTGAAAATCGGATGCCAAATTTTCCCATGTCTTCATGTACTCTTATTTGTTAACCTTCCAATTGTTGAATCCTCTTATTAGTACGAGGTCCTGGTTTTCTATCCACGTTCTTAGCATAGTATCAGTCTCAAATTTATGCAGCCTTCCCATCATCATTTCAAAAGATTATTTAGAGGTATTTTTTATCACAAACAATTACTTAATTTATCCATCTAAATTAATATGATGTTCTCGGTTTGGTTCAATATCTACTCTCTTTTCCCGTTGTTGTTTATTTGGAGAAACATATGAAGCACCACCCTTGTCCCATTCCTCATCCCAAGTAGAATTTTTATACGTACTACGAATAATCTCCTTTATCATGGCTTTTTATTTCTTGGTAGATGTTGTCTCCATTGGGAGTGATATATATGAATATTATTTTCTACTATTATTATTACCTCTCAAAATATTCCCTTTCCTTGGAATAGGTTGTCTATTTCCTTGAAATTTATCATGGGAATCACCTGAAAGTAATTTATAGGACTCATTGTTGTGCTGATCTAGATCCCCCTACCCTTCAATAGATATCACATCCCCAACAATATTCTGACATGGTCATAATTTTCCAAAATTCCAAAGTGGCTTCCCATCTCAAGAGCATGCTCCCCTATACCTAGATTAGGATTTCCCAAATCCATTCCCCCATGGTCATATTTCTAGGTCATGTAATCTAAGAAATAACATGCTTAAAGCACATTAGAAGCCACTGTTTTTCTGGTAATTTCTTATTTCCCATGATGCCCTCCTTGATTAGTAATTTAATTCCTTGAATGAAATATCTCCACATATAATGGAGTTTTAGGTAGCCATAGTCATTAGTTAAGAACTGCTTCATTTTTTGTATCCAAAGGAGCATGCATAGAATCCATAGGGGAACCCTTAGAAGTCTTTAATCGATTAAAGACCTCATACACCATTGGGTTACATTAGCTCATTCCACATTTCACCTTTGTGAAATTTGGACAAGAGGAAACACCCATCATCTTTTCCCGAGGTGAGAATCCCTCCACACTTGTCCCTAATCCTTTTTCACTACCTTCAAATCCCACTCACTCTTAATTAATGGAGCTCTTTTTCCCACACTTATTGGTAGATTCTGAATGTACCTATATCATACAAATGGAAAAAAAGTTTTTCCATGATTCTGAGACCACAAGTTGTATACAATGAAATTCCTCACCCACTGTATTCCAAAAAAACTCAGAAGGAATCATTGAAGCATCCAATTCCACTAAGACATGAGAATATACTGGGTTACATAGATCTCTATTTATATTTTTAATTCATATAAATCTATTTAATAGGTTTCCAAACATTCTCAAAATAGATGGGTTTTGAAATGGAATTGGGAGTTGAGGGAAACTAACCACGATCACAACTGAAGAGGAGGAAAACATAATGTGGAATCATAAGACCATATAAATAAAAAGAAATGAGATCCATTTTAGCTATGGGGTGTTTTAGTCTTGGCCTTGATCATATCCTACTCCAATTTAAATAGAATCATAATATTCATATTTTCAAGAAAACCCACTGTCACTATATCTAGTTAATCCTAGTTCCCAAAAAAATCATTCAAAAAATACCACCAAAGGTTATTTATTCTTAAACCGAGAAAACAGTTTAATATTTGAAAGTGCTGACACAATCTATAATTCCTTACTAGAGATCATGAGGTTATGGTTTATATATAATAGAGCTGGTACCTTAGGGAAAAGAGATATTTGATGGAATGAGGGAAGAAGGTTAGGGTTAGAGAAGGGGGAGAAGATCCTTGCCCCATTAATGGATGTTGGAGGTCACCCTATATCAGAGGAGGGACCAGCTTGAATGTCATCACCATCACAGAATGGGAGCATCCATCTAAAAAATCATAAACCACCCTTAAAAATGTTTTTATTTAAAATAACAACAAGTGAGTGTAAAAAATTTCTAAATAATTTTCCATAATGCATTGAAAAAAATTTACCTTTCCAAAAAACTACATCACACAAGAGAGAAACCAAAATGATCACTAAATAAAGGAAATTGAAATTAGCATACATGAGTATCCAACCAACAATGCCTCTCAATCATGAAATTAAGTTAACTAAGTTACAAATTAAATGGGATATCCTAGGATCTTATGTGAATAATATAGAGAATACTATACATCTTGAATCATCTCGATGTCATGCATCATTCAATGACATAATTCTCACCTATACACTCGATTTCACCATACCTGGTCTGATTGGGGGGAACATTCCCATAGAAAAATCAAAATATATTCCCTTCTATGGGATAATGTATAGAGAAGAAACTAATGTGAGTGCATCGATCATTCACTATTTTATTATACCAGGTTCATATTTCATGAATAATTATGGAGTGATCCAACAATTCCAACCGATCATCCAATCACATGAACAAATATCATATATAAGAAACTCACAAAACAAGTCACCCCCAAGCCACACCATGGAACAATCTATTTCCATTAAACCATCTGAACACACAGGTGACTCTAATCATGCCCCCCACAATATCACATATAACAAAGGAAAATGATTATCCATGGATTGTTTTTATGCCAAAAACGTTTTCCCAAAAAGTTTGAAAACATGTCTCATGATCCCTTTTGAAAACCACCATATTTCAAGGAACCAAATACGCAATTCTAAAGAGGTTTAAAAACAACATTTTCTATTTCAGGTACATTTGTTAAAATTTATTTTATTTACATGAACCGACATTTTCTAACCAAATACACATTTAATCGAATGAAAAATCTTCCACACACCATAATCACATTCCAAACCACTTTCAAGAACCAAACACACCTCAATTCCATATCCAAAATTACATAGAAACCTATATTAAATCACATGCTCTTTAATAATAGTGAACTAAAAGAACTCCAAAATGTTTCCAAGATCCAAAAACAACATATAGGAGCACTAAAAAAAGAAAAATACCCAACATAAACGTGTGGAAACATAAAATATAGATATAGTAGATCACATGAGAAGAATAACTCCTTAGAAAATAGAATATGATGGGGGAGGAAGAAGATAGGAGAAGATTAAAATGAAGATTTACCCCTCAAAACAAGAGGAAATCACTAGATCCACACTATGGGAGATGAGAATAAGATTAGAAAAGATAGTATGAGCTTAGATAGGGCCTCATGAATTAGAGGAGGAGCATATGATGCATTTTGCTTATAAAATACCAAGGGCTTAGAAATGTAATTTCTCATTTATAATTACCTTAGAAATGTTCTTGGTAAGGCATCACAATTTTCCAAATCATATGCCAACCATGCACCCATAATTGGAAAACAAGGGAACTCAAAAGGTTTTGCTACCTATTTTATTAAACGATGCACCATGTTTCTGTCAAATATTTTATAACCATGTTTACACTATTCACACTATTTGCCTAACCCTATGTAGTTCATGTACCTACGATCAGGGACATACCAAGGCTCACATAGTTTCCAAGGGAATGGAACATAGTTTTCTCTAACCATGAATCCAAACCATTAAACTAATGAAAAACACAACTGAACCCAAAATTTATTTATTCCACACCTAGAACATGAGTGAAAACCAAAAATTCAAAAGTTGAACAAGAATAATGGATGGAAATAATAATCTAGGTGTGACCGCAACTAATTATAGATTAGTTTATCCTTACTTCCCATGAGTTATAAAAGCCTCTTTGTATCTAAATAGTATTAGCCTCAGCTATTGAGTGCCAATGATACCTATTATCCCCCAAAGTTTTCTTTAACCACAAAACCTATTAAATTTAAATAGATATGACAAATTAATTAAAAAAATTATTTAAATTTAACATATCGTGTCACGCTTTTTGGTAATCTAATAAACAACATGTAATATAAATATAAATAAATTTCGTAGGTCATATTTGTGGGGCCACAATATATTTTCCAAAGTTTCCACCATTAAGTTTAATGAAATGTGTGTAGAATCCACAGACCATTTAATCCCATATCGATTAATCATTAACAAATGAGGTCCTATCTCAAAATATTACAAACAAAATTAATAAATTATATTGAAATTAAAATTAACTAAATAAACTCATCACATTATAAAAAATTAATCTACTTCATTCATAGGAATAACAACTAAATTCTCATAGAATGGTCCTATTACACTAGATATGTGACCAATTACTATGAACCAACCCATTAAAAACCCCAAAAAATATTTGATAATAACCCCTAACAAAAAACATCAATAAAATACATAAATTAAATTCATTTTAAGATAAAAAATCATTGAAATTTTACCTTCAAGACGTTTTTAATTAAAACTATATATGGAGAAGTGCAGATGGAATCATGGGATTTTCTTTTCGTAGTAGACCAAATGATCCATCATGCTTGGATGATTCAACTATTCTCCCATTTAAAAATTAAAAAAACTATATTACAAATGAAAAAATTATCTAAGGGGTGAGTAGGAGGTCATTAATGGTTATAGGAAGGAATTTCATAATAAAAACTACAAAGAAATACAAATCATAGTACCCCTTTGATGTGGTTTGAAGAAATAACAAAGAGAGAAGATGGTCGACTTGTGCGATTGAGGGAATGAAGAGAAAGTGGGATTGTCCATGAAATATTTTTATTGGGGTGAGGGGGGGGGGGGAATTGTACACCCTCTAATACAAATAGAGACACCCCTTAAATTTATTAGTCACAAAATATACAAAACCATGAAAAAACCACTTCTAACTCACATTTTTTCCTATGAAATGTCCCATAGTTTTCCCTTACTCTGTTGAAAACTATATGATCCTACAATTCACATAAAAATGAATTGAATGTGTATTCTGTATCATGTTTCAATATAATTTTTTCATAAATTTTGTTCCGAAAAATCATGTACCCATGCTAGAAATTGAGAACACTCCTGAAACATTACCTAAATCTCTCAAGGAATACTCGAGCACCCATAAGACCTTCTAAGAATAACTGAACATATAAAAAATCACTTTTAGTTACATGAACCCTCAGAATTTGGATGTTAATAACTTATAAAACTTAAACCCATCCAATAAGTAATAATTTAAATTCCATAAAAATCAACTCATACGTATATGGTGTTTTATCCGAATGTTTGGTATGTGTGTCCGAAATTTTAAATTGATGTTTATAAAAAATTTCATGTAAAAAAGGATGTATTTATATGAGTATGATAATAGTTTTGGAGGTTATATTTTTTATATATCAATGAAAATATATTGTTTGGGATGATATTCTATTGAAATTCGTCAGTAATTTTTTTAAATATATATTTTCTAAAATGTGATGTATGTCTAGGAATGAAAATTTACAAGCTAGTCATAATGACATGTATACTGAATAATATTGCAATGTCATTATTTATATAAAATTTCAATGGTATATTGCATGATAATATATGTTAAATATTTTAAATCCAGGATTTTCTCTATTAATCATTACAACTTAGTTTTATATGTCACCCTTGACCTAGTCCCAACATAAGAAAAAGAACCCGTGGTCTACATGGGCTCAAACTTGAACCCTCACAATCTAAAGGATTTTAATAAGTAGATAGCTTATAATGAATGTTTAATTGGTATTATGTACCAATTGTATCATTACTAAATATAATGTTAATAAATTAAATGAATAGAAGGTATCTAATAATAAACCAATAACATAAAATATTCCCATAAAATCTGACCACTCAAGAATTTATGAATATTATAAAATAATATAGTGAATAAACATAGTGAGAGACATAAATAATTTATTTTTAGGTTAAAATAAATATATATGTAAGGGAATCAAATTATATAGGTAGTCTGTGTACATTCCTGGTCCATAACACCCATGATGGGTCCTAGTTTAATATAGGTATCTACAAAGAGGTGCATAACAAATTCATATGTTGTATAGATGATTTTTACCAAATGAAAAAAGGTTCCACAAATATGGTGGGAGTAAAACACAGTTTACCCCCACCAATGGTGGTAATTTCATTTCCATAATATCAGTATAAAACATAATTGGTTGAAGACTATAAATAAAAATAACCAAAAGTGGTAAAGGGTTAAGAAATACCATGTGAATTGGATTAATTAGGGTTTCTTTGATCATGGTAGCTATTATGGGGTCATATGTCACATGAAATATATCCAATTTTTCAAATAACATGATACATGGGGAGTCTATTAAGATGGTTTTGGTATTTCCACAAAACTAAACCATTTGAGTCCAATAAAAATACTCAAGGAATTCCATTTGTGATACTAGTGAGCCATACAATGGTGATCATTCCTCAAAATATTTATATGGATTATAATTGGAGTGAAAACCCCTTAGAGTTTAAACTTCTAAACAGGATAAAAAGGAACCCAAGGAACATATATATGGTAATTTCGGAGAGCCTGTTTATTTGGATAGAAAAAGTAAATCTATGGAATTCCATTTAGGAGGTCATCAATAGAAATTTGGATGCCTATTAAATGAATTCTAAAGTTTCTAGAGTTTCTGAGTTATTACATGGAATAAAATTGATTCATTCATAAATATATGAGTGCGACTGAATAGAAGAATCTATTTCCAATGAAATTTTCATGAATGAAACATGAAAAATCCTCTGGGATAATGCGTAGAATTAAAATCTTGAATCAAATGTATAAACATTTATTTCCAATAATTTCAATCTATTCCTATATATTATGTAACCATAGAATAATGAATTAAATAAAATTGAAAAAATATGTAAATAATATAATACCCGAAGGATCAAGGAGATTTCATTGGGAATAAATTCTAGGAATTTAATTAGTTATTAACCATTTAATTATATATCTTCATTACATGATATATTTTATTTTATGTGGGAATGAGAGAGAAAAACAACATTTCCATGTCCATATACATAGATAGATCCCATGTAAACTACATCAATTAATGTTTTTATTAAATAAATGAGTCATATAAAAAGATACCAATTTGATAACCAACAACTAGTTACATTGTAGACCTAAGGGTAATAAGACCACCGGGTCTAATTTCAATAAAATTTCCGACTAGTATACGCTTCGATTAATATGAGAAATCATGTGCCTCTTTATTTAGTCATTATATGATAGTTATTCATACAATAGGACCAACTATTTAAATTTTGATTTTACAAAATATATTACATCACAATATTAGTGATATAACATGGCTTTTATAATGTTTATTTAAATACCTCCTTATATATTTGTGTTCCTTGAGTCCCTATTACTGTAATCAAGAGTTTATAAAAATTAAGGTTACCACATGGGGAACACATTTACACAATAATTCATTTCGTACAACCTAAATGGTTTATGGGATGAGTTGAATTTAATATGAACAACAAATATGATGTAAAAATGAAGATGTACCAAAACTATCCTATTTTATTTCTAAAATTTAGGATTGTCCATGATAATATCATGGAAAACCATGGGTTTACGATGATTTTAAGAAATAAAAGTACAATGAGTGGAGGTTGTAAATTATCATATTACCATAAATCAAATATATATAATTTTAAAAATTAATTAAACATTTGATGATTGACATTAGCATGATGCATGCGAAATTTTCCATAAAAAATATCCAACCATTGATGGGAAGAATACAAACCTCATAACATAAGAACAATATGATTTACATGTATAGTAACGAACCATAGTTAGGGTTTTAATGGAACAAAATCAAGAACAAAAAATGAAGGCCAAAAAATTGTTCATATAATCTTCCACCATGATTCAAGTTAGAGGAATGAAAAAATTGATGTAGAAGGAAATATGAGTTATAGAAAAGACTTTATAAGTTGATTAACTCAATTTTTTGAAAAAAATACCAAGGATAAAAAGAGATCCATCAATATTTGAGGATGATCAATAATGTACTTCATACTCTTAAAATAGGCTAGAGTGAGACACGAAAATTGTGTGGAAAACGATTAATGGGCATGAGGTGGGCTAAATAAAAACATTTACCTCCTTTAAGAAATATTCCAAATAGTCCACCTACTATCCCCCATGATTCTATCAAATTGTAGAGGGATACATTATCCTCATCAGTCTATAAGATCCTAAATTAGGTAGTTGGTCAAACTATTGAAGAAAGATGTATTCACTTATTTAGCCTTAAATGTTGAATTTTACATCTAAGACAACTTGGCCCCATATGAAACCATTTAAAACAACCACTCAAGGTGTCTTCACCCTCTAAATTCACTTATCGACACTATGAAAACCTCCACACCCTACACGATATAGTGACTATAGTGAATGTGAAATCTCTCTAAAACCATGAATCTACTTATCAAGGATTTATAATGGGTTTATTAGAAAAAATTTAAATAATACATACCACAGATGACCAATATACGATTGATTCTAGAAAAACTATAAGAAATTCAAAAAATGGGTTATTACAACCCCCCCCCCCACACCATACGATATATCTTCCTCAAGACACAAATATATAAAATAGTTCTCCAATATTATTCCTTAACTAAAATTGTGGATAAACAAATGTTCAAAATTATATTCTGATGATCAGTTCCAAACTCGCGTCCTGTCTCAAAAGATTGAATCTAAAATTACATGATATCAAATATAAATTAATAAAATATAAACTGTTTGATTTTTTGTTCATTCATTATATATAACTCAATTTTCACATCAATACTATCACATGCCATTCTTTATGAAATTAAAATTTTAATTCCATAAAAAAATATCAATATTTTGTTACATAAGTACATTTACGAACATTACTTTTTCAATCACTAAAACAACAGTACATGACTAAAAAAAATTCAAAGATTTCATCAACATAATCATGTTTCCAGTGTCCTAAGAATAAATATAAATAAATCATAGATAATTTTTTATATGGAATGAATAATTATAAACCATTAACAAGATACGAAAACCGGTTCACAAAAATCTAATACCAAAGGCATTGTAGAACTATTTCCTCTACCATAATTTTTCATAATTGGTTGATTTTAAATGTAGGGAATAGATCATTTTTCCAAAAATACATATAATAATTTATAGTACCAATAACCAGTATACATTCAGGAATGAATGTCTAAGATTATTCAATTGAGCATACCTATAATGCTAGACTTTAGCTATCAATGCATGTCATTAACTCAGTCGATTATGATTCCACAACCTAGAGATAATTTTTTGATAATATTTAAAATCCCACTAAAATATACACATGAAAAATTGTTACATTTCAATTTTGTACTATCATGAAACTATTTCAACAAAAGACATACTATGAGTGCTAACAAGACAATTTCAAAATGGTTAATGAAAGTGTTACTAACTTCATTATTCAATGATCGCTCTCCAACATAAGGATTTTTTAAAATAAGCACATGAGAATTGTACTAAAATTAATAACTTCCATTTTCACACTAACATATTTTTGTTATTATTTCATAATAAAAATATATCTTAATCCACTGTTCCTGAAACATCCTTACTCAGTGGTGTCTCATAGAACTCGCTAGCTCCATTTACAACACAATAGCTATCATTCTTCTAGATGTACTTAGTTATGCGATAAGGATCATACCTGGGGAAATTATAATTGTACTCAATATAAAATAAATGTATCTTTCTTAGCTAATTTCATGCACTAGTATTTTGAAATTGAAGTTAGTTATCAACAAGGAGAGATACTAATATAGCATCAATCTTTGTAGGAAACACATTTTTTTTAAAATGGTATCATGTTATATTAAATTCTTATAATACTATATGATTGTTTAAAAATTCTCATTAAAGTATGAAACATATTCACAATGTGTTTCATTGGTATTATATTAAAATTTAAATTTCATTATCATGCTTTTTTTAGAACTCCAGCATTCAAAAAGTATATCACATTTTAAGGATTTATTATGCACCATGAGATAAAATATATCATTAAAACTCAATTTATACTCATACCTGGGTCTCAAATCCATCATCTCTTCTATGAATGATAACATATAGTTACCATATAAATGGATTATTATTCCCATTTTTATCAATATTAAATAGTTCTAGTACAAATTTTGTCATTATATCATGAAGGTTACACTAATAAAAATTTAAGTGAAGCTCCCCACCATAGGAGTTCCCTCATAAATATATTACCAAAAATGGAAACCTAATAAATAGGTTTATCACTCCATCCACCATTGAATGTAGCTTCAATATGTGTCCAGGCACACTTATACCAAGTTAAAATAAAAAAATAAAACTATAGAAAATTATGGAACCACATTATTGATGAAGATTCCTTCTTTGAGCATATTGTAGAGGAATCCCCACTACATAGATTCAGTCCAGGTTCCTATTTTCAGATCTTAAATAAATATGATAATAAATGCACAAGGTATTCTCTCCATGTTATATTCTCATGAACACCATCAATATAAAATGCTAATCGAGGATTATTATCCCATATTGATAGTGTTATAAAACCCAAACCACTTATATAGTAATCAATTGCATTTGGATAACTCATTTTCTCTAATATAATCTCTAGGATTCATGGATCATGAAAAAAATCATTAGTCCAAGACTACCTTCTTCATGAGTGTCTTATTATCGTAACTAACTATGTCCCCATAACCACATACAATGTAGCTGTGAAAAACCATCTTATTGTTTTTATCAGTATTACATCACTCAATGTCTTTATGACATGAACAATTACCATAATACCACACATGGGATATTGTACTAAAACATAATTCAATAACAATCATGTATAAAAAAACATATGAAAATGAAATTAAATAGGGAATTAAGAATACAAATTTCTTTTGATTCATTAGACAATAAACAAAACAAATTCCAAATTTAAGAAAAACTATTCAAAAAAACCAAACACTGGGGAATATTAAGGAAGAATACTATTTATCCATGAAGATAACATCTAAAATTATATATAAAAAATTAATAACACATATCAAAATTAATATCATAATATTACCATTGAGTTTCATTAATATAAAACTGATGCATTGAATATGCTCACAAAAATTTCATTCTTCAGTTGCTACCTGATCTCCCTCTAACTTGGGGATATTTCCAAAACTAAATAGATATAATTAATTATAAACTAAATATAAGAATAATATAACTGTTTAAATACATTATTTAATCATCCAATGATGATTATTCTATAAAAAAACCCTTCACTGTTTTTTAACCCTCACCTATAATTTTTCATCAACCCTAAAACAAGGGGAATACCATCAATTTCTCTAGGCTATCTAACATATCATATCTAATAGAAAAATACAAGACAATATATCCTCATAGAAAACATTCATGTTTTCATCCAATGAAGTTTTAAAAATAACCCCCATAGATAATTATTTTATAACCATGTATTTATTATGATCTATTTATGATATATCAATAGTTCACACTCTTATTATTTAATAATAAATTTTGGTAGGAAAAAATGATAGAAAATTTTATTATATAAATGTTCCGTTATAGGAATTCTAACTTTTCTTCTATTTTTAATTACATATATTTATTTGTAATATCTATATATGATCCATCTAAATTAAATTTTGTCATATGATCAATCTTAGTATAATTTCACTAAACCCTATAGGGGGAGATATTTGTTTTTATTTAATAAACAGATATACTCAATACATTTTACCTCATTTCGTCATTTACCAAGGAATGTAAATACAATACTGACCTATGAGGTCAAGTGAAGACAACATGGGTTTAAAAATGCTTTTTCATTTTGACATGTTATAGAGGAAACCTCTCTGTATGATGCTATTGGAATCAAATTTAAGAGCCTCCCATATGTATTTTTGTTACTATGTTTATAATCTACATAGTCAATGGATTTATTATATATATATATATATGATACAAATATCAAAATACTAGTGTATAATGAAGAATCAAAGTATTATTTTATATGGGTTTCCTTTAATAAAATCTAAACATGAAATCTTTATAAGTTCAAATTGGAAAACTACATAACTAACTTCCATAATTATCTATGTTGATTTAGTTAAAATAAATCCATTTAATTTAACATTTAATGACCGTCATTATAGTTATTTTTTTAATTTTTTTCAAGACTACTCCATTTCTTGAGTAAAACAAAGGTTGTTTATATTAAATTACCTAATCAAGCTTTACAGGAAAAACCTATTTACATTGATAAATACACATTATTTAACAAACGCTAAATAAAAACTATAATAATGAATATAATTTAAAAAAAGGATTTTATGTGAATAATGAAATAATAAAAATTGATTCTAAATAATAGGTTCTAGAATGATGAATGAACATATTCCCCCATTATATAATGGTAAATGAGATGAAATACCATAAATAAGTAAATAGATGAATGTAAATCAGTCATTAAAGGTGAAATCACAATGAACATTAATAACCAATAATATGAACAATAGGACTATCCTAAGGAAAAAGAAATATTTCACTTAGACGAGTTTTTAATTCCAAGATGTGATCTATTTAGCATGTTTTTACATTTTCTTAGTGTTCTTAATACTATAAAAAATAGTAAAAGACATGAAAAACTTACTCAAATACCAATTTGAGAAGTCCTTGACATAGTTCACTCATATGTTATCGAACTGGAGGACCGCATGGACACAATCATCCATCCATATATTCCATCACCCAATAATTATTCACTGGGGGTATAATAATGTTATTATAGAGACTCTATATCCTATGTATCATCACTAAATATAGTGAAAATAAATGAAATTATTAAAATATTTTTAATTATAAACTAACAACACAATATATTTCAAAAAAATAAAACCATGAATGAAGGTATAATGTTACATAAAAAAATTAGTAAATAAAAATGATATGGGATATTCTTAAAGTATGTCTGAGTAAAAATATATAAATAAACTATATGACACAACTCCAATAGGCATTCAGATTAATTGATTGATAAAAAACACCCCTTCCAAGACTCAGTCCACAATAATTAAAAAAAAGAGAAGAACTGCCCAATATCCAATCCTTGAACCTTGAGATCTAATCAGTTACAAAGCAAAATACTTAATATTGTGTGAGTAAAACTTAGTAGGCCACTATAAATGTTTTATAATTCATTTCATTCAAGATATTTGGATCATAATGAGGTATGTTTTTTATGTTTTGGTTTAAATCCCTCATTATTGGTTGAAGTAATGCTGGTGTAGATTATGAGGAGTCTTTGGATACTCTTAAGGGTAAGGGAAACAAAATAAGATAAATATAGATATCTAATGAATTATTCAATTTTAGTGCATGTTTAGTAGTAACTATACACCCTAACCATACATTTCTGGGCGGTGGATTGCGGTTGATGAAACCATGCATGGGGGTGGGGGTGTAACCATACAGGGTTTGAATGATCCATCCTCCACAGTGATCATATTATTTTTTCAAACCATTCGGACAGTACAAGATGTTGTGAGACATGGAAAACAATTGGATAGAGGGTTCTAGATGGTTAGTGCATGGTTTGGCTACCTAGTTAGACAAATTGTACACATCATTAAAAATGAAGAAATTATCCATTTTACACCCTCATGGTATATGTCTGTATACATGAATTTATTCATAATTTATCTTATAGTATCCAAGGATACTATAACCTTCCTCCCAAGAATACCAAGGATCTATCTATACTTTTTCTATGTTGTTTGGAGCATGGTTAGTTGTAGATCAAATATTTCAGTCAATCTTACACTCATCTTTGCTCATTTTTCTAGATTAGAGAATATGGAATATTTATTCTTCTTCAAAAAATATAAAAAATATAGTTTATATAAATTTATAAATTTGGTATTTAAGGGAATTTGTTTTTGAATCATAGGCTAACGGTAAGATTGTGGCTACATGTTGAATCAAGGTAGGTGATCGTTGAATTATATCCTAATTTATGGATATTTGGTTTATATGTATGTGGTAGTTCTATGGTATATTTTTTGTTTTTTTGGAATTTATATACCTTGTAGAAATTGATGCATTGGTTGTTTAATTGATGACTTTAACCACTCAAAATCTTTATTGGATGCATTGATGTTGGCTGGAACTGATTAAAGGCTACCCTTGGGTGTTCTTGTTTCATGATCATGTTATTGAGTTGTTATGTGTATAATGAAATTTTTATGTGATATGTCCCCAAAAAATTATGTAGACATGTACAAAAAAGTAATGAAATGGGATTAAAAGTATTTTTTTCTAGTATATGACATTTCCTAATGCAGGTTATTTACCCATGGAAAATGAGTAAATGAGTTATGGATTATGAATGACATATGTGTTAAATGTGATAAGGCATGAAAATTATATATATGTGTTTGTTGAATCATATTTTTATATGGTAAATTTGATAAAATATTGATTTTATACATGGTATATGAGGTTAATAGTAACAAAATCATGGTCACATGTCATGGTGGGTATTGGGGTATTGACATGAGGTTCTGTGTCGTTAGGTTAGGTTAGGATGAGGCTATAAAAATTACCCCTATAATTCAAGGGTAAGGGAGTCGGACAAAGGATCTATTCCCTTAATAAATTAAAGAGAAATGTTTTCTTGTATTACATCTCAATGTTAGGTTATATGAATACAATGACTGTCTCTCCAAGGTATGTTTTACGAATATGAGTATTGAGGATTTAGCATATGTTTTATGTGTATCTGGAGTGAGGCTTCTATTTTTGGTGTTATGTTTTGTTTCGCGTAATGTGTTTCATAGTGATGTAGGAATATTTATTGTAACCCATTATGAATAGTTAATCTGACTAGAATATGCACAAGTTCTTTTGAGGAAAATGGATAAACCATATAACAAAAGGTTAACATGGTTAAAGTGAACTTTTCCAATTAATGTCACCTATTATATTTTAGTTATTATTTTTACTCATTTATCACTTATATACACATTCATTTAATAATGGTTATTTTTTAGAAACTATTTTAGGTGCACAACTATGTTTTACTCACACCCTGATTATAATATTATTTGGTAACCGAGTAGATATCATGTTTTTGGGCCCAGACATTGGAAAGGGCTATATTCTGGATAGTTTATTTGGGTGTGGGATGTTCATGAAAGAGGGATCTAGACTTGGATTATGCACCCATTTATGGGATTCTTACATTTTTCATTATTTTAGTCATTTCTTAAACTTGGACCAGTATAGAATGGCCATGAATATCTAAAATTTTGTTATGGCATGGTACCCAGTTTTGGAGATGGATTCGTGTTTCATGGTTATTATTTATTGTTCAATTTATTTAATATTTTATTTTTTTGAATTAAAATAATTAAGAGGATATAGTCTATAAGCATGTTTTATTATACTCTAAATCTTAGTTGGTATCCTCTATCATATGGGTAGTCATGCCAAAGGTCATGTGGTGTCAAAACTCAGGCACATTTTTAGTGAACCAGGACAATGAAATTAAAAAGCGGTATAAGATAAAATATGTTTTTATTAATATTTTTCTGAAGGTAGGAATGATATTAATATGTTTCTAGACTTGTAAATGGAGTCATTCATTGGAGTAACTAACCCATCTATGGGGTAAAACCCATGTACCCAGTGCGAGATTATTTTTGATGATGTTTTTTATTACAGTTGGTTGACATGTCACCTCAAGTGATTCAATTTTCTGTGTTATATTACAATTTATAAATATATTATCATAGATGGAATTATATGAGGTGGTGCATAAATGCTTAATTTTAGGCACCATGTTTTAAATGTGACATGCATCAAGGTATGCACACACTAGAAAGACTTGAGGGATGTAAAGATCCAAAAATTTTATTAATGGAATTCCTCTCTTTTTATAGTAATTTAATATAGTATAAATCACATAAAATCAAATGGAGACCATAATAAAAAACATACAATTTATGAATTAATAAAATAAGAATAATTCCGAGATTTTAATGAACTAATACATATGAAATAGTAACATGACATTTGGAGTAGTAATATAACCCCCATGAATATTAGACCAATAAAATGAATAACAATATCTCCCATTAATGTATAATTTATATTTAGTCATATTATAAATTAATGTATGAAATAATTATATCAGATTATATATGAATAAATTTTTTAGAAATTACCAATTAAGTGTTGTTATTTCTATAATTCATAAAGATTCAATTAAACTTTTATAAATAATTAATAAATTTAAAAAGAAAATATATTTTCATTAAATGTATTCCTTAATAAATATTTTAATATCATATTATTTGATGATAATTTTATGTAACGCCCTGACCCTAGTTACCCAGAGTCGGTGCATTATTACAAAACATTGGCATGATCACAAGAAAGATCAAATCATGAAAGACCGATTAGTTTAGTAGCCTTGGAATAACTAGATACATTAATAATGTATACATTAAATCATAAAATGAAAACTACAACAATATAGTATCCATAGTCCACAGAATTATCCCCTCATACTATCCCTGCAGGTCATTCATAAATTACATCTTCACATCCTGGGAAAAATAAAACATAGAAAAGGGGTGAGCTCAAATGCCCAGTAAGGATAACAATATAGAAGAAACATTCTTAAATAAGAATAAACATTTAGAGAAATTTATAACTAAAACAAAAGCCTTTTAAACTTGAACTTAAACATAGTATGACAAAAATAAAATGAAATAATTCCATTTACTTATTCACAGGTATATTCTACTAATGGAATAATCACATGCAATATCTATAACCACTTTCATAATGATGGAATGCATAATTCTAGACTATCATAACCACATAGCCAAGGCCTCGTGCCAAGACTAAAAATAATATTTTGTCAAGGCCTTGTGCCAAGCCACTAGTTTGTCTCATGAGACCTACCGATGCAATTTTTTTTAGAAGATACTTACATTTAAAATTGCTCAAATATACTCTAGTGCTTTTTTGAAAATATTATGCAAGCTTCTAAAAACAAAATAACTAATTTTGAGACTCCTGGACTAATTATAGGCCATGATGGTTCCACACCCAATCCCTTCATGTCTACCACACTTGAGAGTCGGGTTTTCTAAAAAAAGTTTTTAATCTTGCGTTAAATACGTACACATTTGCACTGGATTTTCATATTTTTGAGACAAATATCTCCTTTTTTAAATAATTTAAAAATAAAATAATCCTAAAAGAAAAACATTATTTTTAAAATATCCTTATAAGTGTTTAAGGTAAGCTTCATAGGTGTAATAACAGTGGAGAATAACTGCACCTGCCGTAAAAGTAAAAAAAATACATTCGTAACTTAATTTTGTCGAAAATGTTAAAAAGTACCTTGTTTGGAAAACGACGAAAAGATTCCTTTATAAACCTATTATAAAAATTCAAACAAGGGTATAAATGAATTTAAACCATATTCTGTAAAATATTATGAATGATTTGAAATAAATTTTTAAGAAACATGGATGTGGATGATAAAGAGGTCCTAGTAGATAATTATGTATAAACAACCTCGGATAATGAAGAGATTGCAAAATAAACCCTTACCTTGTACTTTTCCTTGGTTGAGGGTAGGTTAACCACCTGTATAATGGTGAAATAATTGTTATTAAATTATTCATGAATCATATACATTAATATGATATCATATATGATCTTTTAACATTGCTTTGTTAAGAATATCTTAGAATTATCGTCGTTTCGGGTGTTTACTTACACGTTTTCCTTTATATGTTTTGTTAAATAAGCTGTGTTATTTATGGATAGGTTGTATCTTATTCATATCCATAATGATATGAAGTCCTTAAAAATTATTTTTAAATCATCAAATGATAATTATAATTGAATGGATATGATGGAGAATGAATCTCATCGCGTTCGTGGAGACGGTAGTCCGTACGTACGCACGAGCGACAATATCATTATTTTGATATTAGAATAATATATAATTGGATGGTATATCATATATAAAGAATAATTATAATGTTATATATATTATTTACATGAATTAAAAATCATTATTATACCCATCCAAATAATAATATATTGAATAACAATTACACCACGACGTGGAGAGGGTAAGCCGTACGTACACACGTATGGTGACATGTCATTCGAAGGATGGATAGAATACTGAATATGATTGTACAATATTTATAATAATATTAAATTATATATTAGATACTGGATTCATTATTTTATAATGGTAATTACAAAGAAATAATAAGTTGAAGAAAAAAGGAAAGTGAAAGAGGGTGGTGAAAACATTACATCTTCTTCAGGTTGTTCCTTTTGATTTGATCAAAAGGGCTCCATAGGTTGGATTTCTGATCAACCTAAGACCTCTAGGTTGTAGTGATGGAAGCTGATAGAGTATTTGGGCAGGGTTTGGTCGAACCAAAAGGCTTTTAAGGTGTTAATTAAAGAGAAGGGGGAGTGCCCTTTTATAAGAGGGGTGAGGGGAACCTTTGGAAAAGCTAGAAATATTATTTTATAATAAATTTATATTCGGTCTATAATGGCTCAAAAGTATATTATTTAAAGGTTAATGTGGGGATGGGTCGCAAACCACTCAACTGATAGAATTTATACAGGTTTGGGTCATTATATTAACCTTATCTTTTAGTTTTAACTCTTAGTTAATTAGTTTGACACTTACCATGTCACATTGTATTTTTATATAATATAGTTAATAAACATACTATATATCACCAAGAGACCCCACGTGGTCTATTAATGATACACCTATCATTATATAAGTCTCTTGTCCGATCCTTAGATTTTTAGGAATTGAATATCAATTAATAATATAATATTTGTTTTAAAAACTCTTTTATCTCAATTTTGACACTATTTGGAAAATTTATTTTTGTGAAAATCATAAAATAATTATTACTTCGAAAAATTTAAATTAAATCATTAATTACATGTCATATTAACCTATAAAATTATTTTAATTCATAAAAAGTCTCAAATTATATTTATTTGGGTATTTATAATATCAATTATTTTAATTTTTCACTATTATGGTAATTACAGTATCATCATTATGTCATAAATAAATTAAATTATATAATGTCTAAAAATTATAAATAAAATACCATTATGTAGGAAATATGTTTATCTTTCTAATTAATGTTTACAATCTAATTTATCTTATTTATAACCTTATATTAAAAATGTTTTAGTAAATAAACTTTGATTTTAACTCTTTTAAATCTTTTTTGAATTAAATAATAATAAATGTCCTAATCTAATTCAAGTGGACCTAAATGATAATATTTTACTCCTAAGGTTGTTTTTGGTCGAGATACACTTGTCCAATAAAATTATTACATGTGTTAGGGTAATATTAATATCATTTTTACCCTTAATTACGCTATTTACTTTTAACCGTGGTAAATAAAAGTAAAAAGTTACTATTCACCAAAAATTATATTCACCTCACTGAACCAAATTTTAAAACTTGATATTAACCGTGTCTCTTGGATTTTTGAAATTCCACTCACAGTAGAGGTAAAATTATGTGTTATGAAAAATTCAATTTTTTAACTACCACTTAGTGGTTTAAATATTCATAAAAAATTGAAAGTTTCCAGAAAAATACCAAAAATTAGGCCTAAGCTATATTTGATATTATGAATTCAAAAATGATGTATATTTTATGAAATTAAAAACATATCAGTTTCATTAATTAATTTAAAAATTAATTCCCGTCGTCAAAACAAATAGTGTGTTTTTAAGAGATAATAACTATCAAAAGATTGACACTTGTTTATATCTGGTTTAATTGTGAAATTATGTACAATGACCAAAATTGTATTAAATGGTAAAAATATATTCTAAATATACTTTAAAACCACTCAAATTCATAATTTATCAATATGAATTATTTCGATTAAAAAAGTTGTTTTTAATTAAAATTTATTAATTCTCACTATTCATCAAAATATAAATGTTATCCAAAAAGTTCCAAACTTTCACCTTAGGTTAAATTCTATACTCTGAATACAAAAAATAAGTCCATTTTGAGAGATAAAATTTATAAAATCTCAAAAATTAGGTATTACAATTCATAATGGCTAGTTTGATTGGTTGTGGTGTGTGTTAGAACTCGAAGTTGCGTACAATACACGCAACTGTATTATTCAAAGGAAAGCGTACCATGGAATCTTGGGATATTTAATTGTAAATTTTTGATGTCCCCATTCTAAAATTTAAATTTATTTAGTCAAATTGAATATATAAAATTTAAAATATTGGATTTAAAAAGGGTTCATTATTAAAAGTTGGTATAAGTGCAATACTGAAAATTAATTTGTTCCTACATTATGTCTAAGAAACTCATAATATGGATTCTAAAATTATAAGGATTTTATAAAGTTTAAAATTTAGTTAATACTATTCATAACCTCTTTTGAACAGTTTGTTTGGTAAGTCATGGTGCGCTTGAACTCGGTGTTGCGTGTAGTGAAAGTTATTGAATTATTTTGAAGAAATAACACACTATGAAATCTTGGGGTGTTACATTCTCCCCTCCTTCAATAAATTGCATCCTCACAATTTGAAATTGTTCTTCCAAAATAAAAGGTTGAATATAGAAAATATCTTTGTGGGAAAACCCACATCAGAAATTGGGTTAATAAAATTTAGTCTTAATAAGAGGAAAAGAGAAATGAAAGGGTCACCACCAAATTATGTTCTCTATTCGGAGAACATTGGTGGAAATTAGAGACATAAAATTGCTGGAAAAACGTAAATACATATAGGTATTGATTGAGGTCATCAATCACAAACAAGTGTAAAATTGAGGGCCTTAAATTCATCAATCTATGATGATTTAAAAGACCATCGATTCTGTAAAACATATGGTATTAGGATAACACATTTTATTGTTTTAAGATCCATTCACTAAATTATAAGAATTAATTTCTTCATTGAATAAGACAAGAAGAAAAATATATACTTGACAAGTAGAGCCTCATCCTTTAACTAAGTTCCACCATAAAGTCATTTTTCACTATAAAAGATAATATGAACATAAAAATAATACTCTACTTATCCTATTCATATAGTGTTAAAAAATGAATTTCTAATTCATCTAGTAGAACCATTAAAAAACAACATTAATCAATCCAGGACATCACGTGGGTCAGTGGTAGGTGATACACCCTTGTCGTCCTTCGGTTGTGGGTTTATGTCTCGCGGCCTTGCCAGACACGACAGGTTGCCGCCTGACCATCGGGTTGTCCTTTTATGGAAATCCAAAATAATCCAAACTAGAACTATCCAAAATACTTCACTCCAAAATTTATAAGGAAGGAAAACACAATGAAGATCCTTTTTGCCACGTAATAACATGTGCACACCTTCATTATGTATTCTTTTAAAACACTGCAACATTCTGAATTACAATAAAACCTTATTGATTACATTCATGATCCCTTATTCCTTAAAGAATAATAGATATACTCCTTCAATCGAAAAATATTGTAAACCCCAATAATGATGGAATATACAAATCATTAATCAGTTTCAAGGTAGTCAAGAATATCCAATATAATTTATCCAAATCAATCATGTATTATTCTAAAATCACTACATCAGTATCAGAACCATATTATGGCTTATCTTTCTCTCAACCATATATTTTCCAAAAATTTAACCTGTTATTGAGTCACTTTTCTTTGTTCCACACAATCTCAAGTCCTTAATGAAATAGTACTGTAGTACAACACTTATATACTCCATAATTATTATAAAAAGTACATTCTTGATACAACACTTAAATGACATAATCAATATAAGAACTCTAATCATTCCTCTTCATCTGTGGTAGTATCATAACTTGATTATTATCCAATAGCATCATTTGCGGCATAGTCTGATGACTGGGACATATGTTCGCGTAGTGTCCAAACTCATTGAAAATGAAGAATTGTAAATTTGAAACCATTTTCTTACCCTTACAGTCACGTAATTTGTTCCCTTTTCCTCCACACTTATAACAAACTCCCATTCCTTTCAGGCAAGTTCCAGAGTGTTTCTTCCCACAGTTATCACATATGGGAAAATTCTTCTTTTCCCTCTTCCCTTTATCCATATTTCACTCTTCCATCCTTTTATTCTCTTGCTTCCCTTCAAAGACATATGACTCAGTAAACTATTTGCTTATCTTATCAACACATGATATTATTTCTTCATATGATGATAATACATGGGAGAATATTTCTCTTATAAATTCTGGTTTAAGACCATGAAAGATATGATCCTTCTTTCTCTTGGGATCATATGCATTGCTGGAATTCTAATTCCATCTACTGGGCACCATTTCTAAACAATGGCATACACCATATTAGTTTATGAATAACAATACCAATTCCCAAACTTGTAAATCACATAACATACCCTAAATTGTTTATGGATATATTCCATAATCATAAAAATATCTCCTTTGAGGATGTATATACTCATAAACCCTTCATAATGGTTTGTAAAGAAAATGAGATTTATCCTAAGCATATCCCCCGGGAGTGTCGTAACCAAGAGTGCAGCAAGGCCCGTTGTCGTGCACCAGTTCCCATTCGAGTCTATCTCAAAGCAGTGTTTTCGGGTTTTACCTCTAGGTACATATGTGCCAGAGCTGCCTCTACCTGCTCGTATCCAGACATGGATGTATTTCTCGGAAAACTCACAAAATCTCTACAATACCAAAATTATAGGAAGTTCTTCTATACTAATCCACAAAGTCCATCTTAAATCTATGTGCTCTAATCAGATTTTATCTAAATATAGCTTCCAAGGTTTGTACTAAACTTCCTTTGATACCAACTGTAACGCCCCAACCCCAGTTACCCAGAGTCGGTGCATTATTACATAACATTGCCATGATCATAATAAAGATGAAATCTCGAAAGACCGATTAGTTTAGTATCCATGGAATAAATAGATACACTAATAAAGTTTACATTACATACTAAAATGAAAACTACAAAAAATATAGTCTCCATAGTCTACACTCTTATCCCCTTATACTATCCATGCAGGTCATTCATAAATTACTTCTTCACATCCTGGGAAAAATAAAACATAGAAAAGGGGTGAGCTCAAATACCCAGTATGGATAACAATATAGAAGAAACTTTCATAAATAAAAATAAACATTTGAGGAAATGTATAACTAAAACAAAATCCTTTTAAACTTGAACTTCAACATAGTATAGAAAAAATAAAATGTAATAATGCCATTTACTTATTCACATGGATATTATACTAATCGAATAATCACATGCAATATCAATAACCACTTTCATAATGATGGAATGCATAATGGCAGACTATCATAACCACATAGACAAGGCCACGTGCCAAGACTACAAATAAGATTTTGTCAAGGCCTTGTGCCAAGAAACTAGTTTTTCTAATGAGACCTACTGATGAAATTTTTTTTGAATATAATTACGTTTAAAATAGCTCAAATATACTCCAGTGCTTTTCTGAAAATATTATTAAAGCTTCTAAAAACAAAATAACTAATTCTGTGACTTCTTGACTAATTACCGGCCATGATGGGTCCACGCACAATCTCTTCATATCTACCACACTCGAGAGTCGGTTTTTCTGAAATCATTTTTAAGCTTGCATTAAATACGTATACATTTTCACTGGATTTTCATATTTTTGAGACAAATATCTCCTTTTTGAAATCATTTATAAATCACATAATTATAAAAGAAAACATTTATTTTAAAAATATCCTTATAATCATGTAAGGGAAGCTTCAAAGGTTTAATAAAGATGGAGAATTAACGCACCTGCCGTATAAGTTAAAAAAAGGCATTCTTAACATAATTTTGTCGAAAAGGTTAAAAAGTACGTTGTTTGGAAAATGACAAAAAGATTCCTTTGTAAACCTCTTATAAAAAGTAAAACAAGGGTATAAATTACTTTAACCCGTATTCTGTAAAATATTATGAATGATATGAAATATATTTTTATGAAACATGGATGTGGATGATAGAGAGGTCCCAGTAGATAATTACATATAAACAACCTCGGATAATGAAGAGATTGTGAAATAAACCCTTACCTTGTACTTTTACCTAGTTGAGGGTAGGTTAAACTCCTATATAATGGTGAAATATGTTTTATTAAATTATATAAGAATCATATACATTAATATAATATCATATATGATCTTTTAACATTTTTTTTAATAATATCTTAAATTATCGTCGTTTCTGGTGTTAACTTACTCATTTTCCTTTATATGTTTTGTTACATAAGCCGTGTTTTTTTATGGATAGGTTTTATCTTATTCATATCCAGAATGATATCAAGTCCTTAAACATTATTTTAAAATCATAAAATTATAATTATACTTGAATGGATATGATGGAGAATGAATCTCATCATGTTCGTGGAGACGGTAGTCCGTACGTACATACAAGCGACAATATCATTCTTTTGATATTAAAATACTATATAATTGGATGATATATCATATATACAGAATAATTATCATGTTATATTTAATTTCTAAATGAATTATGAATCATTGTTATACCCATCCAAATAATAATATATTGAATAACAATTACACCATGACGTAGAGACGGTAAGCCGTACGTACGCACGTATAGTGACATGTCATTCAAAGGATGGATAGAATACTGAATATGGTTGTACCAAATTTATAATAATATTACAATATATAGGAGATACTGGATTCATTATTTTAGAATGGAAATAACAATGAAAGAAGAAGTTGATGAAAAAAGGAACTAGAAAGAGGGTGGTGAAAACATTACCTCTTCTTCGAGTTCTTCCTTTTGATTTGATCAAAATGGATCCTTAAATTGGCTTTCTGATCAAACTAAGTCCTCTATGTTTTAGTGAGGGAAGATGAGAGAGTATTTGGGCAGGGGTTGGACGAACTAAAAGGCTTTTAAGGCGTGAATTAATGAGAAGGGCGAGTTCCCTTTTTTAAGAGGGGTGAGAGGCACCTTTGGAAAAGCTAGAAATATTATTTTATAATAAATTAATATTCTGTTTATAAAGGATCCAAATTGGATTATTTAAAGGTTTAGGTGGTTATTGGTCACCAACCACTCAACCAATAGAATTTAGCTAGGTTTGGGTCATTATATTAAACTCATCCTTTAGTTTTAACTCTTAGTTAATTAGTTTGACACTTACCACGTCACTTTGTATTTTCATATTATATAGTTAATAAACTTACTATATACCTCCAAGATACCACAAAGTGGTCCATTAATGATACAAATATCATTATATAAGTCTCTTGTCCTAACCTTATATTTTTAGGAATTTAATATCAATTAATAATATAATATTGTTTTTAAAAACTCTTTTATGTCAATTTTGACACTATTTGGAAAATATATTTTTTTGAAACTCATAACAGATAGATTACTTCTAAAAAGGTTAATTAAATAATTCCTAACATGTCATATTAACCTATAAATTTAGTTTAATTCATAAAAAGTCTCAAATTATATTTATTTTGGTATTTATAATATCAATTATTTCAATTTTTTACTATTATGGTAATTACTGTATCATTGTTGTGTCATAAATAAATTAAATTATTTAATGTCAAAAAATTATAAACAAAATACCATTATGTAGGAAATAGTTTTAGATTCTAATTATTGTTTACAATCAAATTTATCTTATGTATAACCCTGTATTAAAAATGATTTAGTAAATAAACATTGATTTTAACCCTTTTAACTCTTCTTTGAATTAAATAATAATAAATGTCCTAATCTAATACAAGTGGACCTAAATGATAATATTTTATTCCTAAGGTTGTTTTTGGTCGAGATACACTTGTCAAATAGAATTAGGTCACGTGTTAGTGTAATATTAATATTATTTTTACCCTTAATAACCATATTTACTTTTAATCGTTGTAAATAAAAGTAAAAAGATACTATTCCCAAAAAATTATTTTCATCTCATTGAACCAGATTTTACTCATTGACATTAACCATGTCTCTCGGATTTTTGAAATTACACTCACAGAAGTGGTAAAATTAAGTTTCATGAAAAATTCAGTTTTTTAACTACCACTTAGTGGTTTCACTATTCATTAAAAAATGAAAGTTTCTAGAAAAATACCAAAAATTAGGCCCAAGATATATTTGATATTATGAATTAAAAAATGATGTCTATTTTACCAAATTCAAAACATATCAATTGAATTAATTAATTTAAAAATTAATTCCCGTCATCAAAACAAATAGCGTGTTTTTAAGAGATAATAACTATCAAAAGATTCGCATTTGATTATGTCTGGTTTAATTGTGAAATTATGTACAATGTCCAAAATTGTATTAAATGGTAAAAATATATTCTAAATATACTTTAAAACCACTCAAATTCATAATTTATCAATATAAATTATTTTGATTAAAAAATTTGTTTTTTAATTAAAATTTACTAATATTCACTATTCATCAAAATATAAATGTTATCCGAAAAGTTCCAAAATTTCACCTCAAGATAAATTTTATACTCTGAATACAAAAATGAAGTCCATTTTGAGAGATAAAATTTATAAAATTTCAAAAAGTAGGTATTAGTATTCATAATGGCTAGTTTGATTGGTTGTGGTGTGTGTTAGAACTCGAAGTTGCGTACAACACACACTACTATATTATTCAAATGAAAGCGTACCGTGGAAGTTTGGGATGTTTAATTGTAAATTTTTGATATCCCCATTCTAAAAATTTAATTTATTTAGTCAAATTGAATATATAAAAGTTTAAAATATGGGATTTAAAAAGAGTTCACTATTAAAAGTTGGTAAAAGTGAAATACGAAAAATGAATTTGTTCTTACATTATGTCTAAGAAACTCATAATATAGATTCTAAAATTATAAGGATTATATAAAGTTTAAAATTTAGTTAATATTATTCATAACCTCTTTTGAACGGCTTGTTTGGTAAGTCATGGTGCACTTGAACTCGGTGTTGCGTGTAGTGAAAATTATTGAATTATTTTGATGAAATAACACACTAGGAAATCTTGAGATGTTACATTTTATGTGACCTAAGGTGGTTTTCCAATGTGGTATAAAATTAGTTAAAATATTAAAATTTGTATTTTGCATGTAAATGATTATTATAATTAAAAATTAAATTCTTCATATTTTGAAAATTATTTTCACTAATTGTGGTTCATTTTTGAATTCTAAATTTTGAAAAATGGTTTGGTTGATATTTTGTGATGTTTTTAAAATTGATGGATTTTTAGTGAATAGTAAATTTTGGTAATTTATGGTATGTATACATTATGAGTTAAATAAAACATTCATTGATTAATTTATGATGTAATAACCATAATCTATAATTCCCATTCATTATTTTAATATATCTTCATGATAATTCTCAAACTATTCATAGTCTTGAGCCAAAATATTAACTAATGAATAAAATAAAGGCAAAACACCCCTCTCCTTCACTATAAATACATCCCTCGACACCTCTTCTCCTCACACATATCAATCAATTGTACTTGTCCATATTCTACTCAACAACTCCCCAAGAATCTCCCCAAAGTCCAATATCTCTGAGTCGAATCAAAATACCAAAACCTTTTCTGTAAGGAATATCCCAAAAAGGATAAATCCAAGAGATAAAATCATGTTCCATTTTCATTTAATTTCTTTTCAATTTCATTTAATTTATTATCTTCTTATCACATTATTCAAATGTTATGTTGTCTATTGTATTTTTGATATACTAGTATTATATCATATTAATGTTTGTTCCATCATCAAAATTCATTCTCTCCCTTATTAATTCTAAAAATGAAATCGTTACCCGTGATGTGTCAATTTACTAACATCGTGGATGATGCACTTTAATTTTTTTTTAATCCATAAAAGGATGACAAAAACTGTTAAATGATTGAATATATATTTTAATGTGTATGTTTTAATCCTTTTTATGATTTGTGACTACCTTATATTCATAACTCTGAATGATAAAACAAAACAGGTTGGTTGTGATTGAAAAACTACCAAAATTATCCTAAAATGATATTCATTAACATTTATCTAATAATTATTCCTCATTACATATAAAAAAATATTTATAAGATTATTTAATCTTATTTAATATCATTAATTAGATATAATAATAGTTTTGTTTATTTTTTTTTCATTTTACATGAATATCCATTCATGTATTAAAAAAACCGATATTGAAAACAAAGAAAATTATCACATCTTAATGATGATATTAAACCCTATAACTCATTAGAAAGACCATAAATGAACTTAATAAAATAATAATTATTCAATTTTACATAGAAAATGATTTCTATTATTTTAATTAATGAATCTAATGTGATTATATAGGACATTAAAGTGAAGAATCCATTTTTACATAAGGTAAGGAGAATTATCAAACCCAACTCTCTTAAATTTTGGTTTCCCTCTTTCATCAAATTTTCAGGAAGTATATTCCTTATATATCTTTTATTCATAATTATTTTACCCTTTTCACTATAGAAATTATTTCTATTTGAGTTTATGAAAAACATAAGGTTTTCTAGAAGAATAATTCATTAAAAAAACAAACCTTTTACTTCTCTAGATTGTTTCATGTTCACTCAAGTTTGATGATTCATATATCAAGCATGTTATCCCTTTATTAATTTGGGAAACCAAATTTTATGAATGTATAATTTATGAAATGAAACCTATTTTTTATATGGGTTAATTTATGTTGAATATTTATATATGTTTTATGTGGCTTTGGTGGTTATGTAAATGTTATGATGTGATGGGTGAACATGTAATTATATAACACAATTTAAATCTTATGATGTGATGGGTTCTCATGGAATTATATATCACTCCAATTCATTGAGTAATGTGATGTATCTCATGATAAAAATTGAAATATTTATGAAGATTTTGCTATATTTTTTCACAACTATGTGTGGTAGTTGACCACTAAGACATGATGCTTCTTTTTTATGCATGTCCACATTTCAAGCCATTCCTTAATTATTCCTATCTTGATTATGATATAATTAATGTGTTATAATGAGGATAATTATTCTAACCCCTTGTAGTATTTATTTATGTAATTTTATACCGTCTTAGTAGGATTATATATCAAATATTTCTTTTATGTTTATCCTTAAGTGATTACTTGTACTAAGGAGAACATGGGGGCCAAAAAGAAACTATAGAAGGAAAAAAATAAACAAATGTTAATTATTTATTTTTTTTTAAAATTTTACTTATAGTCCTAATTTTCCTATGAAACTAAACCATTGGATCTGGGCTGTTTAATGATTCTATGTTGTATTTTCATAAATTTATGTAATATGTTATGTAAGAAAAAGTAAATTCACTATAGTGGGTATCAGAGCATAATATAGTTATATTAGGAATTTCAATTAAATAAACTTAGTTAAATCAGTTATTGTGTATCTAATTATATTTATCAACCCAAGATTACTTTTAAAAAAACCATAAATATATGGATCCCATAAGATATTCCTTTTGACTTAACTAAAAAAGGAGTAAATTATTTATTTATGACATATTGACTTATATTTTGGTCTAAGTATTAATTTTTTATAAAATTGTGGGAACCAGGAGAAACATGGCCAATGAACAATGTGAGGGAGAATGTAGGGATTTCCCAAAAGATATACATAATTCTTTGGGGGTGGGAATAAATATTTCATGTATATTATTACCTAGCAGTCTCAGGTTTTTAATAATAACCAGAATAATGTGAAACATCCACCTCAACATAAGAGATATCAACTGGATATTAACTCTTTTGTGTGGAAATCACCACTATCAATTAGTGGATATTATGATCCAATAGTTTTATAATATCGATTCAACTTAATGGAGATTATATTTTATGTTCCTCACAATTTTAAGATGGGGAAGGTGACTCTTTATGTTTATCTTCTGGATGGAGAGGTCGACCAATGGAGGGAGTTGATTAATAACACAAATATGAATTATGGATTGAAGATATGTAGTGTCAAGACATTAAGATAATTTTTCATAACATTTATTTCACTCGAACACATTGAATAAATATGGAAAGATAATTAACAGAATGAAGAAAAATGATGTATAATCTATCACGGTCTACAAAGAAAATTTCACATGACTTTCAATGTACACTTCCAGTTATTTTACCAATAATGATAGAAAAATTTACCGATTCTATATTGTTTAAAAAACAACATTTGAATAGAGCTATAAATTTTAGATAGTGAGAGTTAGCATGATGTTTTACATGTTATTTAAATGTATATTTGGATTATAGATAATGGTCCCATGGCTATGGTGACAGGAAAGGAAAGATAGAGTTTCAAGATGGTGTATCTAATAAGAAATGTGGAAAAAAGACTCTACCACCCCAAATTGAAAATATGGGAATAAGAATAATGAGAAAGTACTAATGGGGATGAGTAAATGCTTCAAGTGTGGCAGAGAAGGCCACCATGCTCATGAATGTCTAAAGGACATTAGGAAGTAGGACTATGTGGTGGAGGAAAGGAGAGAACAACCCATGGTCCAATGCTAAACTGTATGTAGAACAGAAAATATGCAAGCAAGTGCACTAAACCTCTAGTCTTAAAGGGTAATAAACATCACAATCCACCAAATAAAAATCAGAAAAGAATAAATAATTTCATAAAAACTTCTGTAATGGAAAAATAAAACAATGTAATATAAGGTTTACTTCATATTCATTTTAGAATGGTGAAAGTATTATTTGATTCTGGTTTTACCCATCCCTTTATATCAAACAAGATTTATAGAACAATGTAATTGAAACTCTAAAACCATGATATATATATCAATAAAAAACCAATTTCTACAATCAATTTTACCTAAGTTTTGTATTATTCTTCTATTAGAATATGGGGGTGATAGTTCTAGTTAATATCGTGATACTTCCCTGGGTAGAATTTGGATCTATTATTGGAGTGGATTTGATATCGTCATATATGAGCATATAAAAATTATCATAAAATGGAAATATATTTTCATATTCTGATACATCCCATGTTACATTAAAAATGAATTGATGATCAAGAATCTCCATTGAAAAATCATTCAATGGTGTGGGTGTTGATTAACTACGAAGATGCATACCTCCATAAAATGGATGAATCAATGGAAGGTATCAACGTAGCGGAAAAGTACATTGTGAAGGAATATAGTGATGTATTTTTTAATTATTTACCAATAATTCCCCTATATCATTATTTATAGTTCTCTATATAACACATAATATGAGATAATACTATATAAAAGTGTCCCTATATGATGGCTCCTATCAAACTAGATGAATTAATGAAGTAGCTGCCAGATAATTTAGAAAATGGTTTCATATTATTTTGTACAACACCTTGGGTAAATAACGTTCTCTTTATTAAGAATAAGTATGGATCAATGTGTCTATGTATCTATTTTTAGGAACTCAAAAATATCATAATAAATAACTAATATCCTCATCAAAGGATTGATTGGATTGTTTGATCTGTTTCTAGGTGGTCTATATTTTTCAATGATGGATCTTTGTTCATGATATCATCAGATAAAGATGAAAAAGGAATATATTCACAAGACTAAATTATGTAAAAGGTATCATAACTACGAGTTTATGTTAATGCCCTTCGGACATACTAATACCCCTATAATCTTCTTGTATTTGATGAATAGAGTCTATATGCATTACTTCGACAATTTTGTAGTAGTTTTTATCGATGATATTCTCATCCACTCTATGATCAAGGAGGAACATGAAGAAAATATATGGCTTGTGTTGGTGACATTAATTAAGGATATGTAATATTCCATTTTAAGAAAGTGTGACTTTTGGATGATGCAAGTCACATTATTTTAACATTTTAAAAAAAAGTGAGGTAATTTCTATGGACCCTTCAAAATAAAATGCAACTGATGAATGTACTAGAAAATCTAGTGTAATAGAAATACATAATTCTCATAGAATAGATAGTCACTAGAAACATTATTTGAGACATTACTCATGTTTTACAAGAGTTATAACCAAGAAAAAAAAGGAAAGGGGTAAAGTATGTTTGGATAGAACAATGTGAGGAAAGCATCAAGGAGCTAAAGAGAAGGATGATCACACCATCTGTACTCACATTACAAAAAAGTGTAAAACTATTTTCAGTATAATTTGATGCTTCAATTATAGGATTGGATTTTTTACAGATGATAAATTATAATGTTATAGCCTATGCCTCTTGATAGTTGTTGATCATTGAGCAGAATAACCCAACACATGATCTAGAACTAGTAGCTATGATTGTTGCCTTAAAAATCTGGCGGCACTACCTCTATTCTGAGAAGTGTTTCATATATACCAATCCTAGGAGCCTAATTTATATATCTAAACAAAAGGATCTCTACATGATTAAAATTATATGGTTAAAGTTAATCAATAACTGTGATTTCTCTAATCAAAAACATGTTGTAAAGGAGAACATGGTACCTAATGCATTTAGAAGAAATGAACCTGATACTCTATCCATGTTGTTGATTGAGGATTACCCTATCTTCATGGGTATAAGAATTAATTATTTGAAAATATTAATTATATGGAATACATAATACCATGATAAATGTATTTCCTAACCATCCATCAAAGGATAGATAAAGGATAGACACATGGATGATCGAGAGTTACAAAAGTAGAATGCAGTAAAGGAAAGGAAGTTGAAAGAGTTTAGTATCAATGATGATGGTCTGATTAATCTTAGAATGAGAATTTTTTTCCCTTAATCACTAGGAATATTGAAGGTTCTATTTGATAATTCATATAACTCATATTTATCTATCCATCCCAGGAGTAGAATGATATACTACGACCTATGATAACAGTTTTGGTTGGACAACATTAAAAAGAAAATTGCTGATTATATCTTAAGGTTTAGGATATGTGTGCAACATAATGTAGAACAAAAAAAATCCCCAAGTGATGTTTCCACCATTGCCGACACATATAAGAAAATGTGATAATTTCACTAGGGACTTTTTTCATAGGATTCTCGAATATAACCAAATAAAATAAATTGATATGGGTTTTAGTGTACTGAATCACCAAGATTGACCACTTTATCACTATTATGGAAGTTCAATCACTCAAAAAAATTTCAATGATATCTATGATGTAAGTGGTGAGACATCATGGGGTTCCATTTTCAATTCCCTCTAATCACGATCCTAGGTAGACACCTATATTTTTGAGGACTCTTCAACATGCATTGAGTATTGAATTAAATTTAATCATTACTAATCACCCCTAAACCGATGGAAAATCTGAAAGGACTATTCAAACACTTGAATATATTCAAAGAGACATCACATTAGAATTAATAGTTAGAATGGATCATTATCTTTCATAGGTTGAGTTCTCATACAACAATACATTTCCCTCAAGTATTCAAAAGGCTCTATATGAATCTCAATATAAAAATAAATGAAAAATTACAACCTATTGTGATGAATATTGTGAATGTAAGCTACATGGACAATATCTTATAAAAGATATGGGATAGAAGGTTCAATCCATCCAAAAAAATATCAATTATTATTATATTTGTAAATAGATTAAAGATAAAAACCATCACTAGTAGTTCGACATTGGAGATAATGTCTTCCATCAATTATCTCCATGTTAGAGATTCATGCATTTTGTAAATAAAGGGAAGCTAAGCCCAAGGCACATTGGACCCTTTGAGCTCCTTGATCTCATAGAATCCATGGAAAAAATATTACACTTCAATAGTAAATGGATCATGTTCATCGTGTGTTCTATGTATCTCTCCTAAGAAAGAACATACAAGATCCCACAAATGTACTGGACTCAGAGGTTGTAAAGTTGGAAGATCATCTCTCATATGATTATAAGATAGTAAATATTCTATACCAGAAAGATAAGGTTCTAAGAAACAAGATAACCCATATTTTAAATGATTCTTGAAGGAAACACAAGTATTTATAATAACCTTGGGAATCGAAGGAGGTGATGAAGGAGAAGTGCCCTCATTTGTTTATGTGAAATGAAATTTAAAGTGAAAATGTTCAAAGGGGGGAAGAAGGTAAGGACCCATACTTTGATCAATGGAATTTATCCCTTATTTTAGTAATTTCATATATTATAATGCAAATAAAATCACATAGATACCAAAATAAAAACATTATAATTGAATAACTATTGAAATAAGAAGTATTTATAATAGTTAAGGACCCAATACCGATGAAATATAACATAAAAATCAGAATAGAAATATGGCCCTTATGATTTGTAAATTGAAAAATCAATAGTATCTGTACCCATGAATGTTTAAATTAAATGTATGAATATTATAAATGAAATTATGATATAATTATATCATATTTTATGTAAATAAATTTTATAAAAGTTATTAAAAATTTATTGGTATTTTTATAAGTCTGAAATATTTAATTAAATTTACATATTTAAATTAATAATTTAAAATGAAAATAATTTTTAAAAAAATGTATTCATAAATATATATTCTGATGTCTTATAAATTTATGAAAATTTTATGGGACCCTAACTAAATTTTCAATGTTTTATAAAATATGTTAAAATTTTAAAATTAGTGTTTTTAAGGAAAATGATGATGGTAATTAAAACATAAATATATTATATTTAGAAACATAATTTTATTAAATTGAGTTATATTTTTAATTTTTAATTTTTTTAAATGTTTAGGGTAAATTTTTTGGATTTTTGTAAAATATATGATTTTCTAGTGAATGTTAAAATATGATAATTTATGGATGTATTAATTATAAGTTATATACACTATTCCTTGAGTCATATCTGATGTAAGTACCATAATTAAATAAAACCATCATTATTTTATTATTTCTTATGATAATTCTATTACTCTTTATAGTCTTGATCCAAAAATAATAAACTAATGAATAAGATAACGAGAAAACACCTCTCTCCTCCACTATAAATAACACCTTACACCACCTCTTATACTCAAACCTCTCAATACTTGAGGCTTGAAAAAATTATACAAAATCTATTTTCCAAGTCCCTCTCCCACATCTAGGAGATATTTTCCTCATCAAAAGAATAAGAAAAATTTCCTATGTAGGTTCTCAAGGAGGATAAATCCAAGAGGTAAAATCCTCTTCCTTTTCCATTCAAGTAATTTTCAATTTTATTTATTTTTATCTCTTATCCTAACCTTATAAAAATGGTTTGATAACTTCAGTATATTTTATATAATTTTTTTCTATCATTTTAAAGTATTTTAAATAATAAAACTATATTCCCTCTCTCTTTTATTCGAAAAATGAAATCGTCACTTGTGATGTGTCAATTTACTGACATCGTGGAAGATGCACATTTATATTCAATTATTACATTAAAGCCTATTAATAAAACCATGAAATTTTAGAAAAAATATTTTAATGTGTATTTTATAACCCTTTTGTTGTTCTGGAAGAAACTAATAAACATAATAGTTAATGATAAATCCAAATTTGTTCCTTGTGATAAATAAACCACCAAAAGTAACATAAAAAATTATCATTAAAAAATTTGAAATGATTACTCATAATTCCATATAAAAAAAAATATTTATCTATTCATATAAAATTATTTATGATCATTAATCTCATATAATAACAATTCTGGATATTTAACTACATTTTACATTAACTTTCATTCCCATATAAAAGTAAACTGATCAAGAATACAATGAAAATGAACACTCCCAAATGATGAAATTAAACTATATAACTCATAGATTATATCATAAATGAACATTATAAAACTGTAATTAATCAAATAAATGTATTAATAGTTATTTATTTATTATTGAATTAATCAAATGTAATTATGTATGACACTAATGTGAAGAAATTATTCAGACTATGGTACATGGAATTCTTAAACCAAAATAACTTTCTTTGGGGTTTCCCTATTTCACCCCATATTCCGTATTTATTTTCCATAAATATAATTTATTCATAATTATGTTAACTTTTATATGATATAAATTTTTTATAATTCATTTTATGAAAATCAATTTTTTTTCCAAAAGAACTATTCTTTAAAAAAAACACATTTTACATCGTGATATTATTTCACCTTCACTAATGTTTCATGATTCATATGTCATGTAAGGTATTTCCTATTTAATTTGGGAGCCCAAATTTTATGGTTTTATTTTTTATTGAATGAAACAAATTCCCATCCTTGGGTTATTTTGTGTCTAGGATTGAAATACTTTTTATGTTTCAAGCATGATAATGTAAATGTTATGATGTGATGAGTTCACTTGAAATTATATCGTGCAATGTAAATGTTAGGATGCGATGGGTGTGACTAGAATTATACAGAGCTCAAATTCATTGGGTTATTTGTTAAATCTCATGGTAAAAATTTATGTATGAATGAACATGATTCTATCATTGTTCAAAACTATATGTGGAAGTTGACTAGTAATATATACTATTTCATTTTTAGGCATTTCCACATTTCAAGAAATTTCTTAAAAATTCATCTAATAATTATGATCCTATGCCTATTATATGATTATAATGATTATTCTCACCCCATGTTATACTGCATAATGTTCTTATATATCCTCTTACTGTGTGTTTTTCTCACCCATTTCTTTGATGTATATATTTGGGTGATTATTTATACTAAGGATAACATGATGTGCAATAAGAATATATTGAATAAGGAATTAGATAAATTTTTATGGTTTATTGATTAAATTTTATGCATGGTTCTATTTTTCCTAATAAAATAATACTTTTGATCCTGGTTGTGTAATGATTTCAGGTAGTTTTCCTATAAATTGATATATTATGTTATGTAATAAAAAGCATGGTATTTTTATTGTATGAGAGGGATAATATGATTTTTCATTTTTTTACATTTAAATATGTAGTGTATAATAAATACTATAGAAACATGTGAAGTAAAATAATGTGAATAAATTATTAAAGAATAGTGCATAATGAAGATTGAAAAATTGATTAAAATTTTCTTCTGCTGAGTGGAACAGTAGAAATGTTCTTAAATGAGTAATGATTATATTGTGAAGTTAAAATGGTTAAAAGGGTTGTTTAAGGAATAATTCATGAATATGTGTATTGTTTTACCCCATATTGAAGATAACCGACGGAAGGGATGGTTAAGGGAAGAGATAGAAGTGTGCCTATATAAAATGGGATAGTGTATGCGAAATGGGTTGTTTATTTCTAATATTGTCCCTTTGTTTATGAAAACAATGAATGTTTTATGTTATGTATTTTTAGATATGCATGTTTTGAATTTTATATAATTCCTCCCAGATGACCTATATTGGTTTGGTGAAAATAGGACATTGTATAGAATTCTCATTTAGTAATGGAGAGAGAAAACATTTTCGTCAATTGTTATATAGGGGAGTGAGAGTTTGGTTTGAAAATTTCAAAAAAAATTTATATAATTGAGTGGGTACTAGAGTGGATTTTTCTAAGAACATTTGATTTGTTTATATAGTTTATGTAGAAGCACCATCAACAATTTATCTAATAGGGTGACCTCTAGGTAACCGGGTTTTGGATAGAGAATATGTAATTTTTTTTGGATCACATGGAAACTCCTCCTCTTAAGACATTCATGTTGGTGGATTATGTGATTCAATGATTGAGAGAGTGATTGTGGGATATTTTTCTTCCGTATGAGTAGGTTGAGGGTATGTTGTTGGATGATTTCCAAGAAAATTTTCTGAAACATTAATATCCATAGACCTTGAGGTAGGATAAGGCTACAAATATTATGAGGTTGACCTAGGGTTCTATGATATGGATGGATTATGATGGATATGTCACTAACTTTAAATTATTTGTTCACTCTCTATTAAGGGGTGAGGAATCTATGATGAGATATTTTCAAAGAAGACATATATTTCAGATGAATACCCAGGTAAATATTAAATGTTTGAGGAGTTTTTCTAATGTATTGGATGATGTGAAAATTTGTGATGGGAATATCACCGAGGATTATTGTTTTTGGAATTTGGTTCTAGTTCGGAGATCCATTTGAATGAATTATGATAGTGGGATGTAATGTTTTGATGGTTTTCAGAAGGAAAGTGGTGCAAATATTAGTCATAAGAGAGAACTATTCTCATTAGGTTGTTATTAAGTTTACTATAATCAATGTGGAAGGTCCATACACCTTCATAGTTAGTGTCCCTATCCACTAGTTCATTTCTAAGTGTGTTGTTGTATGGTGGTATTTTTATAAGTTCTCTTGGAATTATCATCATATGAGTATTGACGGGAGATCATGGTCAGTGTAGAGTGTATGTAGGGGTCAATTTCCCAATATCAAGAAGACAGTTGGAGTTCTACTAGTCATACCAGTCAGGGTGGAAGACATGATAGTCTATGATAAGGGTGTTCTTATCAGTATATAATTATAGTGATAGAAAATCTGACCATTTACTATGGTTGAGAGACATGTCATCATCATGTAGTTCACCCAACATTTGGAGGGGGAAAGGGTGGACGATTGATTATTTTATGTGTGATTTCTATAGATTACACATTTCTAGTGCATTGATTGATAAATGTATTTGAAATTCATTTATATATTCAAAGTAAGTTATTTTTTAGGTCTATTGGTGTAATGTATGCACGGGGTTATTTGATTTGACACAATATTATGGGTAAAAACATAAAACATTAGGCAATGTAAGAACTGTACCAGTGTTGTTGGTGGGTACCATTTTCTTTTGGGACACATTTTTTATCTATATTTGAGGTTTTGATATGATATTGTTGATGGATTTATTTGGGTTTTACAATGCCCATATTGATTGTTACCACCATAGGATAACCTTCACATTTCTCAAGGGAGTCAATTCTATTCACCGTGGACAATGGAATATTCAGGTAGGCACTTCAGGGCCTATTAGTCAGCCCTTGGGTTATATGATAGATTAAGACACTTTTACATTGAATTATGACAATGAAGTAGAGTATAATGTCATAACTCATATTGTGGATTAGTTTTAGGATGTGTTTCCTCTGAAAATATTGGTTATGCTACTAGAGAGAGATGTTTAGTTCAAGATTGAGTTATTTCCTTAAGTAAAGCCTATAACTATTCATCCATGTAGAATAGAATTGAAAGAGATTTTATAACATAAAACTTAGTAGTCAGAATTATAAAATATATGGTTTATTTGAAAGAGTACCTCACCATGGGGATCTTCAGTGTTTTTGATATGAAGTATGGTGGGACATTGTAGTTATGTGTCGATCATCAAAATCTAAATAAGACAATAGTTGTGAACAAGTACACTCTTCTATGAATAGTACATACATTTTACTAGTTCATTGCGGCTTCCATATTATCCATGATTAATTAAAGGTTAGTTTGTCATCAACTTAGGGTGAGAAATTATAATATACACATGATAACATTGTGAATAAGGTATGGAGTGCATGAGTTTCTTTAGATTCCATATAGGTTAACCAATGTGCTATAAAATTTGAGAGCCTTTATAAAATAAATCATCATTTCGTACCATAACTAGTTTTTAGTTTTTTATGTGGATTGAATATTTGTTTTCTCTAATACTCTTGAACATCATGGAAAAGTATTTGAAATCACCCTTCAAATCATAAGAGATAATTCTCTATATTCCATTATATCTAAATTAATTTTCTAGTTATTAATGATAAATTTCATGGGTCATATCTTCTCAGACAAATGTGTGTTAGTAGTTCTAGAGAAAGTGAAATAAATTTTATATTTGGAGAAGCCCAAAAATATTTTTGATATATAATGATTTCTATGTCTAGAAGGATATTCATAGGGGTCCATCAAATACTATTCCAATTCAGCACAACTGTATCCGATCTTGACCAAGATGGGATACTATGAATTTATATCCTTGGAAAAATTATGACTCATTATAGGATGTGATAATGATGTTGAAAACCACACATATTTTGATCCTACCTAGGACATACAAAGTATATTCCATATTTTGTGATGCTTCCAAGGTTGGGATTAGAGTAGTGTTGATGTAGGATGATCAGGTTGTGGTCTTTTTATCATGGAATGTTATGTACTCATGAATGAGATTACCCTATTCATGATCTTGAGTTGGTCATGATGGATTATTATTTACTTTTTTGGTATAATTACTAGTTTGTGGAATGGTTTACTATATATATTGATCATAAAATCGTTAAGTACATCTTCTCTGAAGGTGATTTAAATCATTAACATCAAAGGTGGGTTAAGAAAAATTATTCCTTTTTTTTGATCTGGTAAACATATCATGAAAAGGAAACATTGTTGAAGATTATATCTACCAAAGGAAAAAAGAAAAGATGTTTTATGAATCTAATTTTGAGTTAGGGATGATGATGTTATTTAAAATGATTCACATAGATGTTAAGGATGGGAAATAAATGATGACCCTTTTATACATGTTTCTTGAGTCAATAATTTTCAACAAGATCATAGATAGGTTGTATATAGATATGGATTATTTATTCTTCGGGGATAGTTTTGAATGTGGGGAGTCACCTTTCTACTAGACAATTTATGATAATGATATTGTTTATGTTTGTGGTCATGCTGTTGTTCCTACTTTGTTGTAAGAATAGTTGATGTTCGATTTTCATTCATTGAAGTGTGTAGTGAATCTTTGTTTACCTATAATGTGTAATGACCTTCATAGAAATTATTGGTGTACTTGTATTAAGAAATAGGTTATTGGTTTTTTGAAGGGATGCTACACCTATCTAAGGCTGAAATATAAGCATCATAGATTGAGTGGTTTGTTATATTTGTTTCCCATCATAGAATGGAATTAGGATGATGTCACAATGGATTTTGTGGTAGGCATTTTGCGGAAGACTCAAATGAATGACATGTTATGTGTAGTCATGTATTGGTTGAACAAGGTGGAATATTCATATTGATTTGAGAGTGAATAAATATAGAAAGGTTGGGAGATATTGTTGTTTGTGTGATAGTGTGGTCACATGGGGTAGCAATACAAATAGTTTCGGATCATGAACCATGATGTACTTCTTTTAGGGGTCGTGGAAGTTTATTGGTATATAGGTTCTTTTAAGTATGTTCTTCCAACATTATATAGATGTGTAGCATAAGAATACATATAAAGTTATAGAGGACTTGTTGGGGGCATGTGTTAATGGATTTGGTGGATATTTGAGAGGAATTTGTTTCTTGTTGAATTCTTTTATAAAAACAGAATCTGAGAGTCATTTTAGAAGAAAAAACATGTGGTTCTATATGGTAGTATGTGTTTATTTTTATTAGGATTGATGTATGTTGAGGATTCCATGTATTTGGGATTGTGTCTCTTGAAGAAGATATCAAAGCTAGTTTTTGTTGATTAATAAATGTAGGGATACAACTCAGAGTAGTAGGAATTCATATGTTGATCAATGTTATCTTCATATTGAGTTTGTAGTGGAAGCTCATCTATTACTTTGACTATCACAATATTTGGGTCAAATTGGGATTTAGAAACTTGTTATGTTGGTTCCTAGGTACATGGGACTTATTAACATTATGCATAAGATCGTGACGGTGGTGTACTGATTGGGTATTCCATAGCCATAAAGTACCACACATGAAAATTTTCATCTTTCACATATTTAGTAGTATCACCGCGACACATATCATGTGATAGATGTTGATCATGTTGATCTTTAGGATGAAGCATCATTTCAGGAGAATTTTTTTCGTATTATATATCATATTGAGAATTATTTTTTGGGTAAGCCTATGCCACTAGTTTGAGTGTTATGGAAGCATGGTGACATTTGGGAAGAGTCATAAGAGTGGGAAAAGTATATGTGGCCCAATTACCTGATATTTTTTCCTTTTTAACTTAGTGATGTGTGTGAAGTGTGGCTCAGGGATGATATGTTATATCATTAGGAGGTAATAAGATCCTATAGTACTAATGAGGTATGTTCTTGTTTATGATTTGTTTAAATATCATAATGTGGGTAAATTGAAATTTTACCATTAATATGAGGATGCTATAGTATATCATAGTTGTTTGGTACTTAAAATATGGGGAATGTAGATATCAAGTGCATGTTTTACAATTGTCACACAACTAGAAGTAATCGTTCACCATAATTGTGAATTATAGGGGTGGGGGCTCTAGGTTTATGAAGAAAAATAAGGTGTTGGTGGAACAGAGAGAGTGTGAATAGAGACATACCACATGTTTAATTCACTAGTTTTTAAACCTCATGATCTAATTTGGAATTCGTGAAAGCTAAAATTCTATTATAAAAAGTGTGGTGCAAGTTGGTGAATGGTTTGGATAACTATTCTTTCCAAACATGAACCTCATTAAAAATGGAGAAATGTATCATTTTAAACCATTAACCTATATGTTTCCTCTTAAGAATTTCTTTCTCTTTTCTCCTAAAACAACCAATGGTGAAAAAAAATCCTCCCCAAATTCTCAAGCATTGAACTTCCTTGTTTCAAAGACGTTTAGACCATTTTGGGATTAAAATAGAATCTTTGAGTGAGTCTAACACTCTTCTTTGATCTTTTTTTATATTAGGGCTTGTGTAATTGTTATTCTTATTCCAAAGATCCAAAACCTTTTTCCAATAGTTTCTAGTTTGGGTCTTTAAATGTGGTTTTTTCTAAATCAAATGACAAGTTTATGTGTGTAGTTTTCTATAAAATCGATGTGTGTGGTCTACAAGTTATATCCCATTCTCTAAATGTCTAGTTTATGTATATGTTTTTGGCATATAGATCCATTTTGTCGTGAAATTGATTTCCATTTTGTAATTTGATAAAAAAAATTTAATATCCCCTGATGAGACCTGTAGGTTGCATTGAGTTTAGTTAGATCATATTAAGGGCCAACCATGGGAGAACATATTTCTTGAGAATGAGATTTATTTGTTAAGTCTATAAATGAGTTTTTATAAGACACAACCCATGATAAATATGTCTATAGGTTAGGTGGGATTTGAAATTGAAATAATGGTAATTATTTCAATTAGATGACATAGAATAGGTGGTTAATTGATAAAATGATAACTTTGTAATTCTATTATGAATTTTTAATGATTTATGTCCTAAATGGGATTGGGAATGAAAGCGATACATGCTTTAATTAATCAATATTTTAACGTGGTAAACCTATTAAATGAGTGTTGGTTTTACATGGATTATGTATTCAATGGTTAAAAAACTTGTGGGAAATTCTTCATTGTATGTCAGTTGTTGAAATATGGTTTAATGCCTATAAGTCCGGTTAGATCAAGGCTCTAAACGACATCACTATAAAGAAAGGGTTACAGAGTCAAACTGAGGCTCTAAGGACCTAACTAATGCATGGTATATGTTTATATAGACTGAGGATCCATGGTATATTTTATGGATACCATTTGTGAAGATCCAAGTATGGTTTTTTGAATACATGGACTAAGGCTTTAGAATATGTTTTATGTGTACCTAGTTTGAGGGTTTGAGGTAATTTTGAAGTATTCTTTTGGGTAATGTTTTCCGTAGTGATATAGAGAACATGATTCATTCACATTATTCATATTTATATGAATCTCATATGACGAAGGGTATTTTATGAAAATGAATAACCCATAAAACAAAATGATGAAGTAGTTAAATTGAACATTTTTAATTTATTGTACCAGTTTTGTTTTAGTTATTCTTGGGATTCATTTTTTACATGGCTACAGTATTAGTTTAGACTTGATAGTTTTTAGAAAAAATTGGGGGTGACGAACTAAGTTATACTCAAACCCTACTCGGGCCACCATTGTGTACTTGACTAATCTCCATGATTGAAGTGCATGATAGGGGAACAATTACAATGCAAGATGATTGATTTGGTAATGGGATGTTCATAGATGAGGGATATTCCTAGTATTAGGACCCATATTGGGGGATTATTTAGTTTGTCTATATTTTGGGATTTCATTACCCATGTCATTATATGACATTACATAGTGTATAAACTGTTTTATTGTTCAATTATAACTAGTATTGTGTAATTTTTTAGTAATTATTGGTTATTATTTATTTTTTAAATTTTTTTTATATTTTTTCTAATATGGATTAATCTGATAAAAGAGGTTGTAATCTCTCTAGATGTTATATTGGACCCATTCAAAGAGTCTACAACCTCTAGCATACGTGGTGGCATGCCAGAGGTCAAGTGGAAACTCTTCCCGGGAACCAGTTTAGAGGTACCAGTCCAGGGATGTTATATTAAATTTCACTAAGTATATATCATAATTGTGTGTAGTATATTAATAATAAATGAATAAATTTGAAACAAATCAAGTAAAACAACTAGCTAAGGATTAATGTTTTTTTGACTCTCATCATGTGACCCAATAAGGTATAATAGGATCCATGAAAAATCTTCCCAAAATTTATAGAAAAGAAATAATTTGATTCTATATATCGGTTTTGGGTGTTTTCACATAACCAAACCATGTGAATCCAAGGAAATATCTATGGAATTATATGTGTGAAACTATTGGAAAAAACTATCATGATCATGCCACACTATAGATAATATTAGTATAATATAAGGGTTTAATCCTTATAATTCTACATTTTAATGGGTCTCTCACGAAGACCAATGAGAAAGTACTTGTTAATTTCAGGATGGGGTGAGATTTTTGTCCAAGTGGGAAATCCAAGCTATTATATTTTTGAGGACATAATGCAGAATCATGGAAAATGTCACAAGAATTCAAATTTATTAATATCTCCTTTTGAAGACATCATTTCATGATGTAGTATTCTTGAATACAATATATGCAATGAATCCAAGGAGAAATTTCCACTTATAATACCATCAATTGAATATTTATCATGCATAACGTCTGTTATTGGAACTCATATCAAGAAGACAAAGATATCCCTTGGCATGTGAAACATTTATTTCTATCCCAAACCATTATGTACCAATGTATTAATTATTTTAATAATATTGTAAACATAATTCATTTAACTAATTCATTAATTCTCAAGGAATGTTCATTGAGAATACATTCCATGTATTATATTTGTTAGTCTTCATTTATTTCTATATCCCCATTTTGAAAATTATCATATTTGATGATGGAAAAAACATTTTAGGATTTCATTTAATTAGTTTATTTATATCCAGGGATCACATATAACAAATATCACTTTTATGATATTTTTACATAAGTAAGGGATTTAAAAAATATACATTTTAATTAGAAAAACCCAGTCAAACACTAGACCCATAGAAAATATCTATATATGTTATTTGTTGTAGTTTATGCTTCCTCAATTCCAGTATAGTTTAATATGATAATTAATATTCCTCTTGTAAACTCTTTCCTTGAAGGACATTCATAAAATTGGATATAATATTAATATTTTGATTTTATAAAACATGTGAGTTCATGGTCTTAGAGATTACCCTTGTGTCATAAATGGTTAATTAAAATAGATCCTTAGATTTTAGTGTAAATACAATGCCTATTTCATCAATAAATAGATTATAAAAATTAAATAAATATCATTTAAGACTCAATGAATAAATTTTTATCTTAAAAAGACTCTACTCGGTTCACATAATTATCTGAATTAATTTTCAACCACTATTTTCTAGTGAAACACATGAGGGTCATAGATTTTCAGATTATATTTGTAAAATTATATTTTCACCGTAACTATATCATAAAAAACATCAATTTTAGGATGATTTGGAAAAATTAATTTGCAATTATCACCATTAGTAAATTATCTTTAGGAATTGAATCAAAATAATATAATTTTCAATTTAAATAAAAGGTTAATGGTGTAAGATGGATTGATTAATGTCCAGTTTTCCTTATGAAGAAACAAAACATTGAAGGTATTTACATAGACCAATTACCTTAAACAATGTAAGATTTACCCATCTTATAATGACACCTAGTTTGAACTGGAATGGAATAAAATGGAGAATAATAAAAAATACTAGAAATTTAGGACTATAAGCATGCACAATGATACCATTTAGAAAAGTGACAAAAATATAGGAAGGTTGGTAGAGTAGAGGTAGACTTAACTCAAGGTGATCAATTTTTTGAAAGGGATAATGAAATAAAATATGATCCAAGGTGATTTATAATGATGATCGGAGGATATGATGGGTGCTACCACTACTACAATGCGTTTGAATGAACTCCCAATTTCATGTAGAAGAATATTTACATGCATGAGGGCGGGGGGGAATGACCTATTTCACCCCCTTAAAAAACATCTCAATGGACCCCTAGAATGACACTACGTTTCCACCAGCTTTTTGGTTTCCCTATTGGCCATACCTCACTACTCAAGCCACCATTGGACAGTTGTTGGTACACTGTCAACTAGCTGGTTGGGCTTCAACATCATACTGGTTCATCCTATCATCAACACCAAACCCCATGAATCTCTATTTTAACATACCTAAACACTCATACAACTCCAAAAAACACCAAAAGGAGGTATCTAAAACATAAAAATATTCATCTAAGAACGACTAGTAGTCTTGCACCTCATCCTATCAAAGATTTTGTATAAAAAACTATGTTCCCTAAAACCATTTGACACTTTATACATGTTCAAACATGAGGCTCTAGGAAAACCATGATGACTTATACCTCTTCTCAACAAACTATGAAGGGATTAATGAAAATTCAAAACATTTCTAAACTCTAGTTTTTCAAAATTAAATCAAACTTATATTACTTTGTTCAACTAGTTTATATATAATGTGGGAAAATGATTGTTATTTTCCCGTTTTAGAAGTTGTTATATTATAAATATAAAATAATATATAATAAAAATGTCTATGTTGTGATGAATTTTATGATATGTGAGTTTTTATGTTATTTTTTACATTTTTTCAATGTATTGTGAATATTTTGTAAAATAGTGTAATAAACCATGATTCGTGAAATTTCATTGTATATATTTTATCATTTTAATATATTTAAAAAAATGTGTGTCTAATATCTATTTAAATATTTTTGATACTACTAGTCATGTTTCCATACCAATGAATGGAAATAGCATGTGTAATAAAATATTTTTCTTTTTGGGATCATAATTTAATTGTCTTTATAAAGATGGTAAATTCAAATTGATGTCTAAAAATTTTCATTAAAGAATGAATAAGTATTATTTATGTTGGGTATAAATATTCCTTTTTATTCTTTGTTTAATTTTAATAAAATTGTATACTAGAGTTTTTGTTTTTTGACATTAATAATCATCCAATGATAGTACTTTTATTAACAAGTAATTTTGATTACAGGAGACCATTTATAATCATTGAAATTAGTGATTCATTATATAAGAGTATATTAAAAAAAATCAAGAAACATTTATTTAAATCATTATAGAATTATAAACTATTAATTTTCATACTGTATTTTCCATATAAATTAATAAATCAATTTATATTTATAGTCCATGAGAAGGGTCCCACCAAATATTTTACATGGGGTACAATATAAAGGAATATTTCTTTTAATTTAACTTATTTAGTAATATTTATCATCAAGTAATTGATACATAACTGGTAATGTAATCAAATGAGTAAAATTAAATTGTTTTTTAAATTGGCAATGAATAAAAACCCATCATATAATGTTTTTGTGATATGTAAAAATGATTCCACCTCAACTGTATTTTGATTCTTATATTTACTTTGGAATTAAATTGAATAATTTTTTTTTTAAAATTATGATTTTAGAAATATTTCATTTAGTATATCATGTGGTTACATGATATAAGATGACTAAATAATAATGAGTCATTTTACCTTGAGAATTTATGATCCATTAAATTTATACATTATCAATTAATCATGAAAAATAATGATATATATTGAACAATTATTCAATTTTGAGTTAGTTATTTGATTGTCTGGAATATATTTTTCCATGTATTCTACATTATTATCTTACTCAAAATGTTATGGGGATATATTTTATTATATTTTTTAATATAATTCCTAACTATTATTCAGAAAATAAAAATCCAAAATATACATATTATATATTTTTAGAACAATATTATTATATATTACAAATACTACCTTTGATAATGGGTGGTTGTGTAACATTGGAATATTTTTTATTTGTTACATTATGTGATTCAATATTTTATATACTGAAAATAACAATGCAATACTGTCATGTCATAGATATCTATAATTTATTTGTTAATTTTTAAATAATATTTTTTGTATACAATAATTTAAATAAATGCATCAAATTAAACTATATATATTCTCAATCGTATATATATTAGTTTCATTTGTAAAATATTTTAATATTATATACACAATTGTAATGCACCCTATATAGCTCATCATTTAGATTTTATGTATTTATATATATAAATGTAATTAAATATGTCATCGGTGAGAAGATATATATTTTTTACTATTATAGTTTAGAATATGTGGGAAGAGGGGTCATGAATCCTATAATTTTTTCATTTTGTTAATATTTATAAAATTACTTTATTCATATATATATATATATATCCATTTATTACTAAGAATTTAATTATATATATATATATTTATATTTGTTCCTCCATCATTGGAATATGTAATGTGTAATCCAAATTTTTAGGGAGGTACTTATTTTATCTTAAAATTAATTTAGGGTGTATTATGAAGGAAAACAATATACCCCAAAATGAAATGCCTATAATAGTATATTAATGAGTGTCTTGGGTTCTTAAAAGAATTGATTGATATATTTGTTGGGGAAATATGAAATCTCAACTCGTAAACATTAAAAATCCATTTTTAATGACAAAAATCAAGAATATTTATATATTGATTTTTTTATAATTCTTAAAATATGTATTTTTATATAAGAGGGTGATGATAATTTTTAGACGTCATCATTATTCATGAGAAATAATTTGGAATCGAGTAAATAATAATGAAGATGACCATAATTGATGGAGGTTTGCCTCAAATGATCAACCCTATTAGGTTTCTTAGAAAAGGTAATATGTATATTCAAGGTATATATATCTAATTTGTACTGAAAAATGTTTCTAATATTATTTTCATATCCAAAATATTAATATTATATTTAGTTTCTCATCTAACATGCAACACATGAATAACGCAAGATCTTACTAATATGAATTGATACATATAAAAATTACGTGTTGAATGTAATAATTAGTAGATAAAATGAAAAGCATTAATTCAAATAATTATATATTGTTATTTTTCAGTAATATTTTAAAAATGATTTCTTTTGATGATCCATTTAATAAATGGTTATAGTATATTACAATAATAAATTAAATTGCTCAAATGTAATAATATATTATAATAGGTAACATTTTTATTTTTAAATAATTATTTAAATATTGAATTATATTTAAATTTTTGTGATATAAAATTAAAGACACATGGTTTTTAATAAATTATTTAAAAAAATATTTTTTTTTCATTTTATTTTTAAATTTAATTTTAAAAAGTAAATATGTAAATTTAATTATATGAAAATGATAAAAGGAACAAGAAATTTTACTTTATTATTTTAATATTATCAATGGATTAATTTTTTTTATTTTTTTAATTATATTTCATTTTAGGAGAATAGTGAAAATATCATTTTACAAAAAACATTAACCTTAGGAAATTAATTGTATATATTATAAAATATAAATTAATGATACTTTTTTCAATTGCCATATTTTTATTTTAAATCAAAAATTATATATTTAATTTTTTTGGTTTAATCTTTAAAACCCCTAAATGAAATATTAGAAGAGAAAGTAATTTTTTTAAAAATTATTTTCAATACATCATACAGTTTCTAAAATAAAAATTATATTCATCAATTTTTGAAAATTAATAAAATAATATTGATTCTGAATTTGGTATTTTTCTGTTAAAAATAATAAAAAAATTATTTTTAATGGTATATTTAAATATATTTATCTAAAATCTAGTCACTTTGAAAAACCCTAAAATTGTAAATGTAATAATCTATTTTTAAATTACATCCATCATATTTTAAAAATGTGTTAGTTTGTCTATTTTTTTTAATTATAGACATTTTCCATTTTTATCTCCATTATTTAAAATTTTTAGATCTATAGTACATGAGGGAAACTTTGACATTGTGATATTTTATAATATATTTCCCTTTAAAAATATTTTCTCTTTTTGGATTCGTTTTTCTATAAACAATATAATATAATATGAATATATGGTAAAAGATATGTTTTCTAAATAAAAATATTTTTGATCCTAATGTGTTTTTATTTTACTAAAAAAATTAATTTATTTTGATGAAATATTTTAATAAAATGAGGAGATAATATATTTTAAAAAATATTTTATGATAATTATAAATTTTATTACATGGAATATAATGAAGGTAAATTCAATTTTATCCTTAGAATTTTTTTCATAAAAAGTATTTTATTAACATTGATAAAGTAATATTTAAATTAATTTCTTCCACAAAGAAAAATTTAATATTGTTAAATAAAAAAAAATTATCAGGATAAAAATTATAATTGTATATGGAAAACATTATTTCATTCATTATTAAGTGTAATATTTTTAATATTATTTTATAATAGTTAGGGATAGAAAGGTTATACGGTGGTGGGTGGGGGCAGGGGGAGTTAACATCAGATATTTGGAATAAAATTTAGAAAAATGATTTGATTTTGTTGGTCTATTTTAATTTCAATATTTCAATCCTATTAATGAATCTTCTAAATTTTATTTCAACAAGTCTTTATAATTATTTTATTATGTTTTAATATTGTGAAAATCTCCTAATGTGTTCTCCCCATTCCATATAATAGGATGATGATTCTCTACTCATACTCAAATGTCATGATCCATTTATCTTGACCAGTATCTATTTTAATCCATTACTAATGACTCTCCCAATGTCATAGAGGTCCTAGTCTTACCATAAAATCATCCTTTCAAAGCATAAGGTCTAAGATAAATCGGGTTTCTTAATGAAGAGGTTTAACTCTTAATATAATACATTCAATTATATTTCTTCATAAATTATCTCTAGGACTATTGAATCTAACATAATATCATGAATATAAAATATTAAATTTTCTGATATGTTATTTTTTTATGGTGAAACAAGTATTCTTACCTTTCTATATCAAATGTGAAATGAAAGAATCCTTCTTACGTATGTGCAAACTAGAAATAAAAAAAGTTATATCATTAATATTTCGTCACCATTAGTAATGTATAGTCTTTGTAATTGTTTTAAATTTTATATATGGCATTTATAAAATATGTACATTTATTGAATTATAATATCTTATCAACCTTATTACCTATCCTTTCATATGAAACGATAATGTGACTCATGTGAATGGGTCAAATTCCACCTATTTAAAGATATGTGATTCATTTTTTATTTAACATTTAAATGTATTTTAATAGATATATTGATAATAAATATATAGATAATAAATATATATTTAATTTATTGAATAGTACATATTCTAAATTTTATTATTATTCTTTACCTTTCTTTTATTATATCGATTTAAAATTCAAAACATCACACCTTTGTAGGTACAAACTAAATCCTCCATGAATAGAAGAAGTTAATTTTTCACCACAAATTTTTATTTATTGTAATAAAATTAAATGAAAATAATAAATATTAATTTTTTATAATTTATATGCTTTTTGATAAAATTAATCAATTTTCAAGGTGAAATTATTGTAATAATCCAACTCATACGTGCAAAGAGAATAGACTAGTTTCAACCTGACGTTCATTGTCATGAAAAAATTGATCCTAAAGGGAACATATTAATTTATATAGTAATGAATTTTATTATTTAATATTTGAATTGGGATAATGTATATATTTATAATATATATATTATATGGTATGATTGAATTCCTATGAAGCTAGATTATAATAGACATAAGGCATTCGGCTTCCATCACATTTATTTTCTAGAGTACATATATTGAATTTCCATTAAGGGAATAATTACATTTCTTACCTCATAAACATAATATTTGTTACTCTCCTTTATATATTCAGAGATTTTTAAATTATTAGTACCAATTTCCCCTCCATGGAATTACAAAATTTACAGAAAATATCTTTAAATAAAATCATACATTTTTTTACTTTGATCGATAATTTTTTTCATTTTATATGATTTTATAAAAAGTATTATGATAATTTTTACCTATGAATGAAATAATATAGGAATGAAACCTTCATTAACTTTTATTATATTTAATAAGTATTAAAATTAATCATTAAAATGAACAGTTTTCCGAAAAAGTTATTTTCTCTTTTTTCAAAAGATCGAATGGAATGTTCAATTTTAACATCTACAGTAAGAAGATATTTTCTCAAAAAAATAACATTTTATAAACAAATGATTCTAATAAAATCTTCCATCATTATTTACATGTAAAATAATGTCTTATATATTCATTGAATTGACAGTTTTAATTTTTTTAAAGTGAAATGAAAAATTAATTAATAGTTCAAAAAAAATTTAAATGTACTTTTAAAGTAATTTTTTTATTTATTTGGAAAACATTTGTGATTTTTTATTATCCATGAAGGACATGACACATTGTTACCATATTTATTTCTTTTTTTTACGATTTATGATAATGATGAGGATATAGGGATGAAACCTAAATTTTCTATCAGATTTTCCTAGATGAAATTATTAAATGTTTATGAAATTTATTTCCTTTACATTAATAATAAGATGATTATAAAATGAATGTTTTATAAACATATTGGACAAATATGTATTTCTTCAATAGGTGATTCCTAGGTCAAGATTTATATTGTCTTGTAATTCTGTGGGTAGTGATGAATATTTTAAAATATAATATCAACTAGAATAGCAAGTGAACACAATCAAGTAATGGGGTATTTAAAAAAAATACACAATGGAGAGAACCATTACATAAAACATTATGGAATGGGTAGTGGACCAAAACCTTAATTTATTGTTGGATTTTATCCTTGACTAATAAATTTTTTTTCATATGAGTATTTTAAAAACTTATTCCTTGTGTTTATTATATTTTCTCATGGATTAAAATTAATTATTGGTGATTATAAACTATTATGTATTATGTATTTTATAAAAATTAGATATTATATAATTTATGATTAATGATATTTGACTAATTTGTTATGAAAATTTTTATGTTTTTTTATTTTCTCATTCTGTTATGTACATCATATGCTCACTTATGGTAAATTTGTTTATAGAAATCATGTTTTTTCATACAAGAGATTTATCCCCAACTATTATTGTTTTTCCATTTCCAAGGTATTGAAGAAATATCTTATGTAGGTTATGTATATGAAGATTATAATTTAACATGAAATTTTTGGGATATGTTAATGATCTATAATGATATAATATGATAAGTCATCTAATCTCCAATGATAGTAAACCCTTATATACCATGAGAATGTATCCTTGAGAATTGTATAAAATATTTTTCTAAAATGATTTAATATATATTTACCATATTATCTTGTCTCCTTTGTTTATAGAATTTTGTGGATTTGTTAATATCTATTGATTAGGGTTAGAGATCATTAATGAGAACCATGGTTATATATAAAAGTATATAAATCAATCAGAATGTTTTGTTAATGATGACATTGTGTGATTTGGATATAAAATACTTCCTTTTATAGATAATTTAATGTGGATGCAATTATGGAAAAAAGTACATAGTGGTAACAACACTGTATGTGGAAAAGTGTGTATTAACCCGATCTTTACTAGTTCATGATGAGTGTGCCTAAGACTATACATCAAATAATATATTCAAATTTGATATGATTGGGTTAATTAACATTTTAATTATGAATATATTTGAAGGATTTGTGTAGATGATGACCAATAATGACATATGTTAAACCTAATAATTACTTATTCAAAACATGTTGTATTGAATTTAAAATCCATTAGTTGTTTTTTATTTATTACATGATTACAAAATATGGATATTAATTACCAAACTGTTTTTTATTCATAGTTAATTGAATTAACATAGAAGCACTACTGGAAAGGGGATCTTTCCCAATGCATATATCCCCACGGTTTAGAAAAACCGTGGGGATATCTCTTTTTTTATTATCTATTCCCATGGTTTTAATAAAACCATGGGAAACTTATACCCAATTCCCTGAATACCATCGGGCTCCTCCTCCCCCTTCTATCACGCTCCTCCACTATTCCATCGCCCTCCTCTTTACCCTCGCTTCCATCACCCTCTTCTTCTTCCTCGCTTCCCTGACTCCCAGCCCTCTCCTCCATTGCCCAGCCACCGCCTCCTGACTGTCCGACCTCCGCCGCTCAGCCCTCGCCTCCCATTACTGACCACCATATCCCGACCATCCGGCCATCGATTCATGTCCATCTACTCCCCTCCCTGGCCTCCACCTTTTCTCCCTCCCTCCCTCCCAGCCTTTGCCTCATCCTCAACGGCCCGACCTCTGCCTCCCTACCCCCAGCTCTAGTGATGTCCCCCCTCTCAACTCCCTCTCCTCCCTTCCTTGGCCTCCACCTCAACTTCCTCCATCTCTGGAAATGTCCCATCTTGGCCCCTGCCTCCCTGCCTCAAGCTCCGACTTCTAGTTAAGAAATATCTTCTCCTTGTTTTCCCAATGGCTGAGATCTCTTCTGTTGAGTTGGTTTTTTGAGATATCATCTCTTAAAATTATCATTCTTTCAATAAAAAGCTTATGATAGACTTCAATACATGTGTTTGATCAACCAGTAAACCTAGAGTGAGGTTTGGAGTAAAAAGGTGATGCTAGCGAGCATTAGGCCCCACTCTTTTTCTAAGAGATGAGTGGATGAAGAGGGATTCGGGGTTGTTTGGCCTCATATATTTCATGCTTTTCAGCCTCTATATTATTTTCTAAACTGTTGGAATTTGGTGATTCATGCATTGAAATATATTACTTTTGAATTGTATTTATTTTGATCACTGTAATTCTGCTCTATTCAAATAATTTCAGAGTTCTTAGACATTTTGGTGATGCATTCATGGTGTTATTATAGGTTGACTAGTTGGAAATGAAAAGAAATAAACCCATTATGGCTAGATTATGTATTTAATCAAGACTATATCATACTCTCCTAGATTTCATTTCGTTTATTTTGATTATGGTACTATTCTTATCCCTAAGATTGTTTATGAAGATAATACTCTGTATTTTCATCACTTTGTCATTTTGAAGAATCACATGGATTGATGTCTCAAAATTCATATAGTGATTTGATATATACATCCTTTCCATTTTTCGATGTATGTTGATGGTCTGATAGAGTTTATTACAAATTCGATGATTAAATTATAATTATCTATTATTATTCTGGAGATAAGGATGGAGGTTCTTCCACAGCTTTGCGAGCTGGGTGGTGGCTTTGGATGGAGAGAAAGGGGTGGAAAGAAGCCCCCTCGAATCTGTTTACTAGTGTTGTAGTGAATTCACCTACTAATTATAGTGTACTGAGTCTAGGATTCTCCTTTGGGATGGGAGCTATATTAATCCTCCTTCATATATATTGTAGGAGTTAATATAGAAAGGAAATTCGATATTCTTTGTGAATCCCATGATGTCATGGAGTAATGGAGGATCCTTTAGGATATCCTAGGTTAAACTTTTCCTCACTCAGGTGAAGGATCTTTTGGTAGTAGTTCTCCCTCATGTGGTGGGGTGAGGGGGGAGAGAATCTCACTACCCTCCTCTGTAATGAATTTTTCCTAGTGTTAATGATACCAAACTTTATAGTGGGAGGGTATCTACACATAATTCACAAAATAGGGTAGGAATTTGTTCACGGGTTTCTAGAATTACTATTATATAGTGACCCATCTCTTTATAGGAATGCATTCTAACAGACTCTAAGATAGGGGTAGTTAAGAAAGAAGTGGAAACCTATAGGGAGGTGTGTTGATCTATGTTTTCATCAGATGATACTTAGATGAATTTTATGTTTAAAAAAACTATTAAGACATTATTTCAGGTAAAAAGGTAATTTTTCTATAGTATGCAACTTCACAATTTTTTTTGATAGTTACATTGGTTCCATATTGTAATGTTTATCCCAAGTATAATTTTTCATATAAAATAGAGTGTCATGGATCATAAAAAATAATATAAATATATACTATATTATTTTTATTCCATGCATAGTATGTTTTTTAAAGTTTCTTATATATCTTAAATAGAGTCTCATATTGGAAACCAAGATATAGATTGAATCATAAATGTGAATTTTACAATATTCGTGACTTAAGATTCATTCTAATTTGGACTCGTGGGTGTTTTCTACCCTGAGATGATTAATTAAATAATTTAATTATTTAATTAATTGGTTATTATAATGAGAAACCCATGAATTTATTTATTTAATCTGTATTATGAAATCTCCCTAGGGTTAGTTATTCTATGACCACAAGAACTATAGAGGGATAAGAAGAAGAAAATGGAGTGAGGGGTAGGTGGTGATGAATAATCAAGGAAGAAATATCAGTTTTTCAGTGATGTTGATAATAAGTACCTTGGTTGTGATGTATAATCATATCAACATCATTTCAACATCATGGTAGGGAATTTATATATATGGATTTATCCCCATTTTTTTCTTGATTTGAACATAGAATAATTTTCTTTAAATTGAATCAATATTCATGTAGCAGATGGAGTTTTTAACTTATGATATTTGGTGGAAATTATGATATTGGGATAACTGATATTGGGACTAGAAATTAATTTTTTGTTTATTTATTGTATGCGATAGTAGATGATTCTTGATCATACAGGATCATCATTTCCATTCTTCTGGTTTCTTCTATTTCTCCCACCATTCATTACATGTTCATCACTAAATATAGATTTTTAGCTAATGATTCAACTAATATCATAGATTGATTTTATTGAATAATTAAAATAGGTTCCATATATTTACATTGTGTTTTATCAATGTATGATTATAGAATGAGGATGGATTATATGTTAAGATAAAATGGGATAGGGGAGTATGGATTTGGGGTTTCTTCAGGAATAACAATATTCACATCGACAAGATTGGGATATGAATCACCAATCCAGGTACCAAAGGATAGAAACCACTTTACATAGGTGGAATTATCATGTTAATCGTGGCCAAAGGTAATTAAATTGATATATGAAGAAAAATAAGAGGAAGTAGATATGAATCGAGGAGTAGATTAATGTTTAAATCTTAAAACCAAACTACACGACGTATAGTTTAAAAGAATAGACATCATTTACTTTGGTAGGTAAAATAGCTAGGGATTCTAGGATATGTTAAATACCACACATTGTGTGGTTAATTCATACAATATGTTACCTTATTTAGTTATTTTTTGCGTATAGGGAATATACACCAAGGAAGCCCGATTAGCCTCACACACCATGAGGTTTAATACCACATTCCATTTTTCCATGATAGATCATAACCTTTGAAGATAAATAACCTTCCAACTATCCATATGGATCCTATGCACCATGTTCACCTCTCCACACATATTAGAGTCATATTTCTACTTCCCCTTTTTGGGTTTTTTACGTGGGCTATCAATTTTCTAAAGGATATATGATGCTTACCTTTGGAACACATCGTATACCTATACCAAGACTATATGGTGACCTTGAATCTTAATTTAGGGTTATATTTTATATATAACCATTACCTTAAATGTGACCCTACACATTTGACATGATGGTGGAGGTACTTTTGAGGATAGATATGTGGCATGTGTTGAATCTAGTATGATCGATCGTATCATCATTATAGTAAACATGCTTATCTATTAATAATTATTGGTAAATAGAATCCATCCTTGATGATAAATTTACATCTGGGAATAATTTCATCTCACTATTCCTAGGAAGGGTTAGAAATTTACCCCATGGGTTTGAGGCATAAGATCCTTTACCTATATATGAGATAGGGTTGGTATTCCGCCCCCCCCCCCCCCACCATTATGGGTTGTGATATCTTCAATATATTTATTTTCTATTACCCTTTTCTGGAGAAGAAATGTAACTCCCCGACCCCAGTTACCCTGAGTTGGTGAATTATTATATAACATTGGCATGATACAAGAAAATCTTGTCCCAAAAGACCGATCGGTTTAGTAGCCTTTGGAAAACCTAGATACATTAATCAGTTTTACATTGCATTATAAAATGAAAAACTACGATAAATTTTTTTATATAGACCACACTCATATCCCCTCAGACTATCCCTACAGGTAAGTCATAAAATACTTCTTCGCATCCAGGGAAAAAGCATAGAAAAGGGAGAGCACATATGCTCAATAAGGATAACGATATAGCAGAAACTTTCAAAAATAATCATAAACATTTAAGGAAATTTATAAGACTAAAACAAAACCCTTTTAAACTTAAACATCATCATAATATTTCCAAGATAAAATCAAATCATGTCATTTAATAATTCAAATTGATATTCTACTTGTCGAATAATCATAAGCAAAATTAATAGAAACTTTCATAATGATGGAATGCATAATTCCAGACTTCATAAAAACATAGTGAAGGCCTTATGCCAAGACAACAAATATGATTTTTTCAAGGCCTTATTCTAAGACACTAGATTGTCTCATGAGACCTACCACTGCATCTAGGAGCTATAGTGGGCTCCACCCGTCACTTACTAAGTTCAATTAATTCCTCATATGAAATGTTCTAAACATAAAATAAACTTTTGTATTAAAACTGGCATACGAAATGTCAATAATTTATACATAAACCATCTTTTGTAGAAAAATAACACATCAACAGTCAAACATATCACAAAACCTTCAATAAAAAATGGATGATTTGTATCATAATATATCAGCTTCAAACAAGATTAAAATTCGTTAAAGAATGTTGACATAAATGAAATCAAAAATCTTTGAGAGAAATATCTCATTATTTTTTTTAAATCATTTAAAGTTAAATAATTATAATAAAAAAACATTTATTTTTAAAATATTCTTATAATATTGTAACGTAAGCTTCATCGGTGTTATAATGGAGGAATATTTCCACACCCACCGTATAAGTTAAAAAAACATTCTTACCTTAATTTTTTCAAGAAGGTCAATAAAGTAACTTGTTTGGAAAATGATGGAAATATTCTTTTCAAAATGTATAAGGTCAAATAATGGTATAAATGACTTTAATACATATTCTAGTAAGTAGTAAAAATGTTTTGGAAAACATTTTTAGGAAAACACATATGTTGATGATAAAGAGGTCCTAGTAGATAATTACATATAACAACCTTGAATAATGAATAGGTTGTAGAATTAACCCTTAACATGTAATTTTACTTGGTCCAGTGTAGTTTAATATCTTGTATAATGGTAAAATAATTGTTATTAAATTATTCAAGACCCATATACCTTAATATGATATCATATAGGATCTTCCAATGTTGATTTGTTAATAATATTTTAGTATTATCATCATTTTGGGTGTTAACTGATTCGTTTTCAGTTATATTTTTTGTTATGTGAGTCTTGTTTGTCCTGGATGGGATGTATCTTATTCATATTCAGAATGATATTAAGTCTTTAAAAATTATCTTTTATCATTTTATGAAAATTAGTCTTGAATAGATATGATGGGGAATGAATCTCATCATGTTCGTAGAGACGGTAATCCGTACATACGCATGAGTGACAATATCATTCTTTTAAAATTAAAATCATATATAATTGGATGGTATATCATATATAAAGAATCATTACCATGTTATATTTATTATTTACATCATTTATAGATCATTATTATACACATCCAAATAATAATGTATTGAATAACAACTACACCATGACATGGAGACAGTAAGACGTACATACACACGTATGGTGACAAGTCATTCAATGGATGGATAGAATAATGAATTTGGTTGTACCATATTTATAATAACATTAAATTATATATAAGATACTGGAGTTTGGATTTTATATTGGAAACAACAAGGAATGAATAAGTGGAAGAAGGAAAAAAACATGAAGTAGGTGGTGAGATATTTACCTTTTCTTCGGGTTTTTCCTTTTGATTTGATCTAAAGGGCGCCTTAGGTTTACTTTCTGACTAAAGGAAGGCCTGTAGAATTAAGGGAGGACAGTTGAGAGGGTATTTTGGAAGGTTTTGTCTGAGCCAAAAGGCTTCAAAGGTGTGAATTAGAGAGAAGGTAATGTGCCCTTTTATAAGAGGCGTGAGGGGCACCTTAGGAAAAGAATGAAATTTTATTTTATAATAAAATCATGTTCAGTTTATAATGGATCAATTTATTTTTTAAAGGATAAGGTGGTGATGGGTTGAAAACCACACAACCAATAGGTTTTAGACAGTTTTGGGGCACTATATTAACCTTATCTTTTAGATTTAACTCTTAGTTAAATAGTTTTACATTTACCATGTCTCTTTGTATTTTTATAATATATGGTTAAGAAACATACTATAAAAATCCAAGAGAACCTAAAGTGGTTAATTAAAAAACTATATATAATTATTTGAGACCTTTGGGAAATCCTTAGATTTTTAGGAAGAGAATATAAATTAATAATATAATATTGTTTTAAAAAACATTTATGTCAATTTCGATACTATTTTATATTTTATTTTTTCTCAATTAATAAATGCATTATTAAATCGAAAAAATTCATTTAATAAATCATAACATGTCAGATTAAACTAGAAAATTCGTGGATGGAATAAAAACATTAAAATTATATTTATTTTAACATCTATAATACCATTTATTTGATTTATTCATTAATAATGAAAATACTGTATCACCATTATGTCAAAAATAAATTTAATTATTTAATTGCTAAAAATTAGAAATAAAATTCCATTATGTAGAAAATATTTTTATATTACTATGTAATATTTATAGTTGAAGAGATAACATATATAAACCTATGTAAAAAATGTTTTACTAAGAGATATATGCTTATGTAATTTTTGTATTTACTTGAACTTAATTAATATAAAGTGTCATTATCAGTTACAAATGGCTCCCTGGGGTCCTGAAATCGACCCAAGGATGCCCATGGTCGGAAATGTATCATCCAATAAGGTTTGGACACGTTTTAAGGTAATTTAAAAATATTATAATATAATTTTTTTCCTTATTTACTGGATTTACCCTTTAACCAAGGTAAATAAAAATATTTACCTAAGTAATTATTCAAAATGTATAAAAATAAAAGTTATCTATTTAAAAAATTTGGACCCCCTGATTATAAATATGGAATCCATTTTTCTAAATTCAAAACACAGAAGTAGAATAAATTAATTGAAAATTAATTCCCATTGTCAAAACAAAACGCGTGTTTTTAAGAAATAATAACTATCCAAAGATTGGCACTTGCTTATGTGCAGTTTAAATGTGAAATTATGTCCAATGACCAAAATTGGATTAAATGGTAAATATATAATGTTATTATACTTAAAAACCACTCAATAGTATAATTTACCACTATAAATTATTTTGATTAAAAAAAGTAGTTTTTAATGAAAATTTAGTAGTTTTCACTATTAATAAAAATTGAATGTCTTTAGAAAAATACAAAAAATTTACCCTAAGATAATTTTGATATTTCGAACCCAAAAATGAATTCAATTTGGAATGATAAAATTTATTAAATTACAAAAAGTGGGTATTACTATTCATAACGGCTAGTTTGATTGGTCGCGATGTGTTATAATCTTGAAGTTTTAAACAATGCAAGCTATTGCATTCTTCAAAGGGAAACATACCGTGTAAGATTGGGGTGTTACATTCTCTCCTACAAATAATTTTTTCCTCAAAATTTCTAGAATACTACTGCATAAAAATACACAGGTGATTATTTATAATCATAGATCTTCTGCATATTTTGAGCTGTTTTGATGTGGGTTTGGATTACCTTCACCTTTTCAATCATTTCATCCACAAGTTCTTGGCCTATGAGTTTTCTTTCACCAACATAATCCGAACAGGTTGGTGTGCCACATCTCTTTCCATATAATGCTTCATATGATGCCATCTGAATACATGAATGGAAGCTATTGTTATAGAAAAATTATAGCAGAGGTAAATATTGATCCCACATACACTGAAAGTCATGTGAGCAAGATCTCAACATGTCTTCTACGGTTTGAATAGTCCGTTATGATTGTCCATCAGTTTAAGGGTGGTAGTCAGTGATCAAATAAATTTCAGTATCCAGGGATTTCTGAAGACTTTTCCAGAATATTGATGTAAAACTTGGATCATGATAATAAACAATCAATAGGGGTACTCCATGACGTCTCAAAACCTCATTAATATTGATTCTTCCCAAACATTCAAGTGGTAAATCTTCTCTCATTATAATAAAATGTGTTGACTTGGTAAGATGATCAAAAATGACCCATACTCCATCATTCCTTATAGGAGTCTTTGGTAGTCCCATGACAAAGTTCGTCGTAATATTATCCCATTTCAACTTAGGTATGGGAATATGTTGCATGACTCTTCCGGGTTGTTTCCTTCCATCTTTCACATGTTGACAAACAAAACATCTTGATACAAAATCAGCAATCTCCCTCTTCATGATTTCCCACAAAAAATGTTCCTTAAAATCTCTATACATCTTAGTCCTACCTGGGTTTAGAGAGAAATTGGAACAACGAGCATCATCCATCAATTCCATTTTTAGATCAGGTATATCGAGAACACAAATTCTCTTCCCAAATTTCAAAATTCTATCTTCATACACAAAGTCACTAAATCTCCCATCATTCATATCCTTAATCTTTTTTTGAAAGTCCTCATCATCAGCCTGTGAACTTTTTTATCCTTTCTAGTAAAGATGGTTTGGCAACCATTTGAAAAAGCATTGATGTTTCACCTTCCATGGTTATTCCCATATCTATTTTTACTAGATCCAAGTATACAGGATCCTTTTCAACTCTTATCTTGTTCAAAACTCCATGATCTTTCTACTCAAAGCATCTTCCACCTTATTTTCCTTCACCAGGTGGTAGTGTATAGTGCAATCATAATCCTTGAGTAGTTAGAGCAATTTCCTTTGCCTCATGTTGAGTTCTTTTTGTGAGAAAATATACTTCAAACTCTTGTGATCAGTATAAATCTAACATTTTTCAACATAGATATAATGTCTCCATATCTTCAATGAAAATATAACTACTGCTAACTCAAGATCATGTGTATGATAGTTTTTTCTCATGAATTTTTATCTTCCGTGATGCATAGGAAATAACTCTATAATTCTGCATAAGGACAAAACCAAGTCCTTTCATTGAAGCATAAATGTAAATAACAAACCCATCATTCCCTGATGGTAGAGTAATGATAGGAGCATTGACTTATATTTTTTTTAGTTCTTCAAAACATTCTTCACACTCTTTTTTCAAAACAAATTTAACCCCTTTACATGTGATCATTGTTTATGGGTTAGTCTACCGGGAAAAATTATGGACGAAATGTTGATATTAACCTAATAAACCAATAAAACTGCGTACCTCGGTTATACTTGTCGGTGCTGGACACTCTTGGATTGCCTTGTTATTTGAAGGATCAACAAAGATTCCATCTTTAGAGACAATCTGGCCAAGAAATGAAATCTCCTGAAGACAGAATTTACACTTTCTAAATTTCCCATATAATTCATTTCATCTAAGAGTCTTTAGAATAATGCATAAGTTATTTTCATGATCTTCATAGATTTTGGAGTATACCAGGATATCATTAATAAATACCACTAAAATTCCATCAAGATATTCCCTGAAAACTCTATTCAATAGATCCATGAAAACAGAGGGTGCATTAGCAAGCCCAAAAGGCATTATTGTAAACTCATAATGCCCGTACCCGGTTCTAAATGCTATTTTCAGAATGTATTCCTTCTTTACACACAACTGATGGTATCCATATCGATGGTCAATATTTGAAAAATAATTATCTTCAAGAAGTTGGTCCAATAAATCATCAATGCGATATTGGGGATACTTGTTCTTTATTGTTATTGCATTGATCTCCCTGTAGTCAATGCAATTATCATAAATATATCTTTCTCCTTAACAAAAAGAACAGTGGATCCCCATGGAAAAAACTAGGGAGAATAAATCCTTTATTACTCAATTCATCTAGTTGTTTATTTAGTTCCACTAATTCCACATTGGCAATTCTACAAGAGGTTTTAGATATGGTCCTTGAACTAGAAATTAAGTCAATGGAAAACTCATTTTATCATTCTAGTGGATGTCCAGGTAAATATTCTAGAAACAAATCAATATATTCTTAAACGATAAGTAAATCCTCTATTTGATCATTCTATTCCCCACCCACAGTTATTTCATTCTCTTCCTCCACAGTAATTGAATTTAGTTGAGCTACTGGGGGTGTATCTAGAAAAGAATTAGGTGGTGATGTTTCTGCTCTAAAGATAAGGTGATCTTTATCATCCTTATCAAAAATTGAAACTTCCTAATTATTACAATAATATTTTTCCTCATGGTCTGAAAGGCAATCCATGCTGAGGATTATATCAAATTAAATCATGGGTATGACGATGAGATCAGCAGATAAATAAAATTTATGTGCCTTTATGGGGACTAATTCACAAAATTTTGTTTCAATGATACTTCCCTTAGGAGTTTTGACTGAAAACTCCCTTGTTAAATAAAACTCGAAATATCTAATTTTCATTGAAAATGGGATGATATAAAATAATGCAATGATCCAGAATCAAATAAATCATTGGCTAAACATGAGGAAACCATTAAATTACTGGCCACCATGACTTTTGGAGCTTTAAACTTAGGAGTAGTGATCAAATAATCTTGTCCTTGATCCCTAGGCCTTTTCTGAGGTATGTTTCCTTCTTTCTTAGGACATTAATTTGCATAATACCCCTTTTCTCTAAAATTGTAGCATTCAACATTGACAGACTATTTATTTCCTTTTCAATCATGAGATTGGTTTACTTTTTCACCACACTTGTAACAGACTCACATTCCCTTCAGACAAGTACTAGGGTGATTCTTCTCACATTTACTACAGGATGGATATTCAACTTTTCCCTTGTTCCCTTTATTTCCATTTCCAGAGTGTTCAACAGATATCTTCTTCACTTTATTTGCTTCAAGGTCATAAGACATAGAGAATTCATTTTCTATCATGATAGCACATGAGACTATGTCTTCGTATGATGAGAAGGATTGTGATACTAATGCTTGAAGAAGAAATGGTTTTAACCTATAAAATAAATAGTAAATATTACATCATGGGTTACATATATAATCTGCTTCATGTCTTTTTAACCTTGTAATGTTAGCTTCATACTTTCCAACATTCTCATCCTCCTTTTTCCTCAGACTCATAAATTATCTTTCCATATCTGATCGATGGTCATGAAGAAAGTATTTTTCTAATAAAATTTCTTTAAACTCCCTCCATTACATATTTGATACTTCATCATCTTCATTTGTGTTTTGAATCAATGACCACCATTGATCAGCATCTCTAGTGAGGCGGTAAACTACCATGACAACTTTTTCCTTTTCGCTACTCCCCATGGAATGGAATATTTTCCCTAAGGAATTTTACCATTGATCAGCTACTAATGGATTTGTACTCCCATTTAATGTTGGTGGTTTTTTCCTCATGAAGTGATCTAACATTGATCCTTCGTGCTGTGGATCAGGGTGCTCCATAATGGTAACGTTATTACTCATAACCTATGTGAGTTTTTCCAGTATGGTGGTAAGTTGATCAGTACTAGTTGTATCACCAACTCCACTATAATTATCTTGATCAGGATGGAAATCCCAACATGAAGTGTGTGCATTGATATGGATTCCATTCCATCCACTAGGAACCATTTATAAACAATGGCATACACTTCATTTGTTTATGAATCACAATATATAATTCCAAACTTATAAAATATGTAACATAAATTGATCATTTTATGTATATAATCAATAATCATAAAAAAAATTCTATTAGGAGGTATATACTCATAAATCCTTCATAATGGTTTGTAAAGAAAATGTGGACTATCCTAAACATATTCCCCAGGAGTGTCATACCCAAGAGTGTAATAAGGCTAATTGTCTGTTACTGGGATAACCCGAGTCAAGCCCTAAACTCCTTGTCAGAGTTTTCATTCCAAGGAACATCTATTCTATAGTCGCCACTACCTGATCGTATCCAGACAGATATGTATTGCTCGTACAATACACAAAATCTCTACATTACCAAAATTCTAGGAAGTTCTTCTATACTAATCCTCAAAGTCTATATTAGGGTAGTGTGCTCTAATAAGAATTTTCCTAAATCTAGTTTCCATGGTTAGTACTAAACATCCTCTGATAATAACTGCAATTCACCAACCCCAGTTACCTAGTGTCAGTGCATTATTACATAACATTGTCATGATATAAGGAAATCATGCCCCAAAAGACCGATGAATTTTGTAGCCTTGGAAATACTAGAGACATTCATTAGTTTTAAATTAAATTATAAAATGAAAAAGTAAAATAACATTGTTTTTATAGACCATACTCATATCCCCTAAGACTATCCCTATAGTTCAGTCATAAAATACTTCTTCGTATCCTGTGAAAAATAAAACATAGAAAGGGGTGAGAACATATGCTCAGTAAGGACAACAACATAGAAGAAACTTTAAAAATTAAACATAAACATTTAAGGAAATGTATAAAACTAAAAGAAAAACCTTTTAAACATGATCTTCAGCATAATATGTCAAAGATAAAAACAAATAACTCAATTTACTTATTCACATGGATATTTTACAAGTCGAATAATCACATGTAATATCAATAGAAACTTTCATAATGATGGAATGCATAATTCCAGACTTAAATAGCACATAGTCAAGGCCTTGTGCCAAGACAATAAATAATATTTTGTCAAGTCCTTGTGCCAAGAAACTAGTTTTTCTAATGAGACCTACCGATGCATCGAGAAGCTATAGAGGGCACCACCCGTCACTTACTAATTCTAATGCATTCCTCATATGAAAAGTTTTAAAAATAACATAAACATTCGTATTTAAACTAGAATACAAAATGTCAATACCTTTTTTTATAAACCTTGAATGGTAGAAAAATAACGCATCCACATTCCAACATATCACGAAACCATAAATACAAAATGGAATATTTTTATCCTAATAAATCAACTTCAAACAAGATTAAAATTAATTAAAGGATATTGACATTGATGAAATCAAAACTATTTCAGAGAAATATATCATTCTTTTTTTGAAATAATTTAAAATTAAAAAATTATAAAAGAAAACATTTATTTTGAAAATATTATTATAATAATGTAAGGTAAGATTCAATGATTTTATAATGGAATAATATATCCACACCTATCGTATAAGTTAAAAAAACATTTTTACCTTAATTTTGTTGAAAAGGTCAATAAAGTAACTTGTTTGGAAAACGAGAAAAAGATTCCTTTAAAAATTTATAAGGTAAAATAAGGGTATAAATGAATTTAATCCATAGTCTTGTAAGTATTAAAAATTTTTTGGAATACATTTTTAGGAAAACACATATTTGGATGATAATGAGGTCCTAGTAGATAGTTACATATAACAACCTTGAATAATGAAGAGGTTGTAGAATTAACCCTTACCTTGAACATTTAATTAGTCGAGGTTAGGTTAATCTACTATATAATGGTGAAATAATTGTTATTAAATTATACAAGAACCGTATACCTTAATATTATATCATATATGATCTTCCAATATTGATTTGTTAACGATATTTTAGTATTATCATCGTTTTAGGTGTTATCTGATTCGTTTTCCTTTATATTCTTTGTTATGTGAGTCATGTTTTTCAAGGATGAGATGTATCATATTAATATCCTAAATTATATTTATTATTTAAACATTATTTTTAATAATATAATGAAAATTAGTCTTGAATGGATATGTTGGGGATTGAATACCATCGTATTCATGGTGATAGTAATCCATGCGTACGCACGAGCGACAATATCATTCTTTTGATATTAAAATAATATATAATTGGTTGTTATATCATATAAATTGAATAATTAACATGTTATATTTATTATTTACATTATTTATAAATCATTATTATACCCATCCAAATAATAATGTATTGAATAATAACTACACCACGACGTGGAGACGGTTAACCGTACGTACGCACGTATGGCGACATGTCATTCCAAGGATGGATAGAATAATGAATATGGTTTTACCATATTTATAATAAAATCACAGTATATAGAAGATACTATATTTATTATTTAATAATGGAAACAACAAGTAATGAAGAAGGGGAAGAAGATAAAAACATGAAAGAGGTGGTGAGATATTTACCTCTTCTTCGGGTTATTCCTTCTAATTTGATAAAAATGGCTACATAGGTTGGATTTATGACTAAAGGAAGGCCTGTAGGATGAAGTGATGACACTTGATAGGGTATTTGGTCATGTTTTGGCTGAGCCAAAATGCTTTTATGGGGTGAATTATAGAGAAGGGGAAGTCGTTTTTGTAAGAGGGGTGAGGGGCACCTTAGGAAAAGATTGAAATATTATTTTATAATAAAATCATTTTCAGTTTATAATGGCTAAAAAAATGTATTATTTAAATTATTAGGTGTGTATGGGTCGAAATAAACTCAACCAAAATGTTTTATACTAGTTTAGGTCGCAATATTAACCTTATCTTTTAGATTTAACTCTTAGTTTAATAGTTTGACATTTACCATGTCTCCTTGTATTTTTATATTACATGGTTAATAAAAATACTATAAACTTCCAAGATAATCTCAAGTAGTTAATTAATGACATATATAATATTAATTAAGACCTTTGTTTAAACAATATATTTTTATGAATAGAATATAAATTAATAATATAATATTATTTTTAAAAACTCTTTTTTGTCAATTTTGACAGTATTTGGTATTTTGTTTTTTCTAAATTTATAAAAGCATTATTACTTCGAAAAAAATTCATTTAATCAATCATATCAGGTCAAATTAACCTAAAAAATTCGTGGATGGCATCAAAACATTCAAATTAATTTTATTTTAACATCTATAATACCATTGATTTGAATCATTCATTAATAAGGAAAATACTGCATCATCATTGTGTCATAAATATATTTAATTATTCAATGTCTAAAAATTATAAATAAAATACCATTATGTAGGATATATTTTTATATTTCTAATTAATATTTATAGTTTAAGATATAACATATATAACTCTATGTAAATATTGTTTTACTAAGAGATATATGCTTATGTCATTTTTGTATTTACTTTAAGTTAATTAATATAAAGTGTCATTATCACTTACAAGTGGCTCCATGAGGTCCCAAAATTGACCCAAGGATGACAATGGTTGTACGTGTCTCATAAAAGAGTCTTAGTACACATGTTAGGGTAATTTAATATTATTATAATATTATTTTTACCCTTATTTACCGGATTTACCCTTTAACAATGGTAAAAAAAATATTTACCGAAGTAATTATTAAAAATTTCTAAAAATAAAAGTTACCTACATACACAATTTTGACCTCCTGATTCTAAATATGGAATCAATTTTTCTAAATTCAAAACATAGAAGTGGCAGAAAATAATTTAAAATTAATTCCCGTTGTCAAAACAAAAAAAGCGTGTTTTTAAGAAATAATAACTATCAAAAGATTGACACGTGCTTAAATACAGTTTAAATGTGAAATTAATCCAATGACCAACATTGGATTAAAAAGAAAAAATATAATCTAATTATAATTAAAAACCACTCAATAGTATAACTTAGAACTATAAATTATTATGATTAAAAAATTTGTTTTTAATTAAAATTTAGTATTTTTCACTATTCATCCAAAACTGAAATGTTTTCAGAAAAATGTCAAGAATTCACCCTAAGATAATTTAGATATTATGGACCCAAAAATAAAGTCCATTTTGAATGATAAAATTTTTATGATTTTAAAAAGTTGGTATTACTATTCATAACAGTTAGTTTGATTGGTCACGATGTGTTATAATCTCTAAGTTGCATACAACATAAGCAATTGAATTTTTCAATGGGAAATGTACCGTGGAAGCTTGGGGTGTTACAAGAAATATAATTTGAATAAAAAAACATCAAATGACAAAAAATTTATAAATAAGGGATGAAGTTATGAAGGTTTAAGGATTATTATCTTTTCCAAAACCTATTGTTATAATATCAATGGGAACATTTACTAGCATTAAGGGGATGGAGAAAGAATCCATTGAGCATAGACATACCATTCTAAGTGACGTTCCAAAGGAAGATTCAGCAACCTTATAAAATAAAATCCAAAATGAAAATGAATGGAGAATATGTAGGTTGGATAAAATATATGTATACCTAACTCCAATTGTCAAAGAAAATAACATATAATGAACATAAACCTGATATCTTCTCTAAGGGAAATAATTCAACTATAGTAAATACATTTAAGGGTTTTTAGGTGGACCACAGATGAAAATATGCAACTGATCAAAAATATAATTTGGATATTTTTATATAATCTAAGGAATAGATAGAGATATTGAACATCAATCCTTTACTAGAGGATATTGATTGAATATAAAATCAAATGATAGAATTTGATAGATATGAGTAATAAAAATAGTGGATCAAGAAATAATATCAATTTTTTTCCTTCATTATTTATTGAAGGGAATATTAATATGGATGATTTTATCAAGACCTAGGAAAAGATGGTCTATTTCTTTGGGGACCTCATTAAAGATGATACAAAAAATATGGTATGTTATATTACATATATATTATATAGGGTGAAATAGACCAATATTTTAATTTTTTTAGATAGGTCTGATGATTCCCTATATAATTCAATTTCAGGTCTAGATTTATCATTTTATGTGGGTTAACACAAATACCCATAAATGTGGTCTTCCTAAAAATAAAAAAATATTTAATTAATGGGTTAATGAAGGGGAAAAATATGAGAAAATAAATATTAGATAATTAAGCCTGGATCTTTGAATGTGTGTGGTTTCATGACATTATTTGTAGTTGTGTTGCAGGTAGGGGATTCCATGGATATTGTCTTTCTTGAAGGTATGTTTCACAAAGGTGTGTTTTTTACATTTTTTTCCAATAATTATCATGGTTTTTATCAATCTATGATTTTATTTAGTAAGATATGTGGGTATATTTTTTAAAATAAAATGATTATTACATTCAAAATGCTCATATCACAATAAAAGAAACAACTTTCAATTTGTATTCAAATGATCGTTTATGCATAATGAACTCCACAACCAGTTTAAACTATGGAAATGAATTATTAATACAGATTAAACACCTTTAAATTTGTATTCAAATTATATTAATTATTTTCTGTTCATGTGTAGGGAAATAAGAAGACGAGTGTGTCCTGGTATCAATATATATGACTATTTCATGCAAGATTTTCATAGAAAAGGAAAATAAGACCACGACATTAATTTCCACAGAATGATGATTGAAAGTGGATTTACCTATGGCAGTATTACTTGTCATTCCGAAGGAGTGAGAATTTATCTCTACTAATATTTCATTTACTCAAATAATTCTCATAATTATTGTGCTTGTATGACATGGATATTGAAGGTGCGTTTTTAGAAGAGCTTAACCATTAGGCAGTTATTACCCCTATATTATTTAATATTTGAATTTCTATAACATAAAAATTCTAATAATTTTCCCAATCCTATTATGCAGGTTCTGTTATTTTTAGTAGCAACTTTAAATGTAATGAAATTGATGATCAATCCCAATATTCCAATATTTAACACCATAAAAAACAGGTTCGAATAAATATTTACATTATTATCACTAGAATAAGATCGAAGTGGTTATGTATCATTGCTTACATTATCATGACTTATAATTTAACCTTTATATTAGGAGTGCATACACTAGTATCCCATAATAACAACAATTCTTAGAATAGAAAAGTTTACATATTTACACATTTGGCTTCATTAGTAGCAATATTAAACTAGCATTTCTTACAGGAGTAGTATTCACACAAGAAATGTTTATACTAACATCATTATAGTAGTAGTGCTTACATTATTAGTTCTTAGAGTAGAAATTATTACACTTGAATTGTTTCTAGTAACATTACCTTTACAAACACCTTTTCATAATGAATATGTCTGAGAAATACAAGGGTGAAAAATCTGGGAAACAGGGGAAGAATCCTGTTGAAGCTCTATCTACAATGAAACAAGCACCCCACTCATTGGTTCTGGGGAATATGAGATAGGTATGTTGTAGTTGAGTTTTTATTTTATATTCTTTATCACATCAGCTACTTAGGCCTTTTACCACTTTCTACGGATGGAGGATACTTATATTCGGAGAAGGGGGATAGAAGGGCACTGGAGGCGGGTACACGGTTTTCTTTGTAGGGGAGGGAGATCGGGGTAGTTGAGGGAACGATAGTGTGTTTCATTTTTATCTACTTTTACTGTGTTTATTCTATTTATTTTCTTTTCCTTCAGCATGGATGTCTGAGATATAGATAGGTCATGCTAAAATTTTATTTATTTTCTATTACTATTTTAATTAATTTTTTTTGGGGTGATTAATCCCTTGTTTGAGACACTAAAAACATATATATATCTCCAAATCATGAATGTAATTTCATTATGAAATTTTTCTATGCATACCTTCACCCTGGTCCTCTTCTAATACTTCTTCTTTATGTCAATACATCGAATGCACTCTTCATATATAAATTTTCAACACTTCCTGCAATAGATCTACATTCCATTATTCTTGACAAAGCCCACGCCTCTTTAATCAAACATACCTCATTCATACCTCATATATTTTCCACAAATCCAACTAATCACACCTTGGTTTCAATAATGCCCCATTTAGATAAACCTGTTCTTGAATTAATTTCCTCTGGTAGAGAGGTTAGTGGCCCTATTCCTCCCATTCAAGATAAGGTAAAAAATAGTATCTTATGAGATGATATAGTATATGTGTCTCATTCAACCTATGAGGTAATTTATTTTTAATATGCTCTATAAAGTGTCATATATGATGAAAATCTTGGAGAATTATCCAAGAATAGTAAAGATGAAATGTAATATTATGCACAAGATGAGGTGGATTCTAATTACAGGTAAGAGAAATGAACGGTTTCTTCTAAGAACTATAAGGGTAAGTCAAAGATAGTGGACGCCAATTCAGGGAACGGTGTGCTGTCTTCTAAACCAAAGAATAGTGATGATTAGCTCTGTGATAGTATTCCATGAGTCTTGTGATCAATGTTGAGACTGACTAATCACAATTTCTGCTAGTTGGGTGATGACAGGAACATTGCCATGCCTCCTCCTTCTCCCTTCGCTCCTGGCCGGAAGATGCTGTCCCACAAATGTCGCTAGACCGGGCCAACATGCCGTGGTTATGCCACGGTCATTCCATGGTCGCACCGTAGTCATCGAGCAGTCATGCCGCGGTCACACCATGGTCACACAGTGGTCAGGTCGTGGTCAAGCCGTGGTCACGCTATAGTCACGCCGCGATAATGACGTGATTTGGCCCTACTCCAGGACGACACCCCATGGTTGTTTTAAGTCCTTTCAGAATTCGATTTATGATACCTAGATACAGTTTTGAATACATCACCAACCCATAGTAAATGGGGAGGGAGGCCCTCAGGTAGAAAATTTCTAGATTGAGTCTCTCGTGAAAATATTTAGTCACCTGTAGACAACATTGGAGATGAGGGTGAAGCTTGCTACTTGTATTCTACAAAGACCATCTAAGTTCTTGAGGGACATCATAGTAAATGATGGGAAATAATAAGACTTGAAAATACTTTTATAATGATATTTGTATTTGGAAAATTGTCCTTCAAAGTTTATTATTTTTATGATCCTGATGATTAAATGAGTGTTTTGACCCTTGTTGAGAAAATTCTTCTACATAGTCTTTTTTTTGTCTGAGAAAAGTAAACAACACACTCCTCATATAGTGTAGTTAGATATTTCTACAAAAATGGGGAATATGATTGATTATTAGATCTTTGATAGAATTACATGAGTCTTGTGATCAATGTTGAGACTAACTAATCATAATTTCTTCTAGCGGAGAGATGACCAGAATGTTTCCCTGCCTCCTCCCGCTCCCTTCACTCCAGTCTAGAAGATGCTGCCGAACAGATGTCACTGGACTAAGCCAACTGAACGCGGTCACGCTGCGGACACGCCGCGGTCACGCCGTAGTCACGCTGCAGTCATGCAGCGGTCACGCTACTGTCACACCGCAGTCATGTCGTGGTAATTCTATGATTTGTCCCTTCTCTGAGACGACACCCTGCAACGGTTCACAGTCCTGTTGGAATTCATTGTATGATACCGAGATAGTGTTTTAGATACATTACCCTCCCATATTTAATGGGGAGGGAGTCCCTCAGGTATAAAGTCTATGGACTGAGTCTCTCAGGAAAATATTTAGTCACATGTAGACAACATTGGAGATGTGGGTGAAGATTGCTAATTGTATTCTACATGGACCATCTAAGTTCTCGAGAGACATCATTGTAATTTTGGACAATAATAATAATTGAGAATACATTTATAATGATATTTGTATTTGAAAAAGTTTCCTTCAGAATTTGATATTTTTATGATCTTGATGATCTGATGAGTGTTTTGACCCTTGTAGTGAAAATGCTTCTACATTATATTTTTTTTCTAGGTGAGAACACTAAACAACACACACCTCACATAGTGTAGTTGGATATTTCTACAACAATGGGGAATCCGATGGATGATCAGCTCTATGATAGTATTCCATGAGTCTTGTGGTCAATGTTGAGACTGACTAATCACAATTTCTTCCAGCGAGGCGATGGCTGGAATGTTTCCTCACCTCCTCCCACTTCCTTTGCTTGTGGACAGAAGATGTTGCCCCGCGAATGTCTCTGGACTGGTCCAAATGACCGCGGTCATGCTGGGGTCACACCGCGGTCACACTGCCATCACGTCGTGGTCACATTGCGGTAACTCCGCGGTCACGCTGTGGTCATGTCGTGGTCACGCCGCTGTAATACCGTGATTTTTACCTGCTCCAGGATGACACCCCATGACGGTTCATAGTCTTGTCAGAATTTGATGTATTATACCAAGATAGAGTTTTAGATACATTACCAACACATATTTAATGGAGATGGAGTCCCTCAAGTAGAAAATATCTTGATTAAGTCTTTCATGAAAATATTTAGTCACTGGTAGACACATTGGAGATGAGGGTGATGCTTGATACTTGTATTCAATAAGGACCATCTATGTTCTCAAGGGAAATCATAGTAAATTTTGGACAATAAGATGACTTGAGAATAATTTTATAATTATATTTGTATTTGGAAAATTTTCCTTCAGAGTTTTCTATTTTTATTATCATGATGATCTGATGAGTGTTCTGACCCATGTAGAGATAATGTTTCTACATGATCATTTTTTTTGTGTGAGAACAGAAAACAACAGACACCTCATATAGTGTAGTTGGGTCTTTCTACAATAATGGGGAATCTGATGGATGATCAGCTCTGGGATAGTATTCCTTGAGTCGTACGATCAATGTTGAGACTGACTAATCACAATTTATGTCAGCGGGGAGATGACCAGAAAGTTACCTCACCTCCTCCAGCTCCCTTCGCTCTAGGCCAGAAGATGTTTCCCCATAGATGTCAATGGACCAGGCCAACACTCCGCGGTCACGCCGCAGTCAAGCTGCGGTCACGCCGCGGGCACGCTGCGATCACGCCACAATCCATCCCACACCAGCCACCACACCAGCCACCACACCATCCCCCACCCCTAGCCTTAGCAAAACACTCATGACAGCCCTCTAGCACATGAAAAAAAGACCCATACACTAGTTCAATCCTGCACCAGCCCCTTTCCATCCCCCTTCCACCTGCCTTTCCACCCGCACCAACCACTCCAGCCCGCACTAGCCACCGCAGCAGCCCCCAGCCTCCTGCAATCCAGCCTGCACCAACCCCCTGCCAACTACAAAACAACCCCATACCACTTGTTCTAACCTGGACCAGCCCCCTTCCAGCCCCATCCACCTGCATTCCATCCCGCACTAGCCACTCCAGCCCAAAATAGCCACATACACCAACCATAATAGCCAAAACCCCTGCCCCAACACATCTCTATCCCGCACCCAACTCCACAACAAACTAGCACCCCGTCCTCCAGAAAACCACTCCCACTACATACAACCAAAATAACCAGCCTGCAAAACCAGTACTCCAGCCCCCATCCAAACCACACCTCCAGTATAGAAAAAATAGCAGGCCACCCCCAGAGGAATCCAATGAAGGACATTTCCAATGAAAATTCCTAAGGGTGGCTTCATTGGATTTGACCAATCTCTTGGGTATAATGAAGTGATAACACCAATAAGATTGCGTACTAAAAAGATACGATTGAACAAGATGTAACCGCCCATCATGGGTGTGGAGAACCAAAGATTTATGTACATAAACATTAAATTACATTTGCAGAATACTTAACACATAACAAAAATAGACACCTAGTGACCATAATAGTTTAGTGTCTTTGGAAATTCGGAACATAATCATCTAATCATGGTGAAATATCTTCAATATCTCCCAGAAAGATATTTCACCTTTTTTCTCAACTAAAACCTTTCTTTATATCCTGGGGAAAATAAAACATATAAAGGGGGAGCTCAAATTCTCAGTAAGGGTAAGCATGGAGAAAATAAAACAAACCATATACATTTGAACTAAAAAAACATGAACATAATGTTTACACATCAAAATAATGAGCTGTGAAATAAATCTTGACAGTACGTAAGACATAGATCATAATGGAACATTAACCATGATAAAATTGCATTGGAATAAAACATGTAATTGTAAAATCCTTTAAGAACATGATATGACTTCCATAGTATCCAAGGAATTGCTTCCAATACCATCATAGTGGGAAAAGTCTATTACTAAACCAGGTTTACTTGCCATTACAACCTTGAATTACTGTACCAAATTTTACTTTCCATTCTAGATATGTCTATATCATGAGATATAAATCATTACCCAATAAATTGGAGGGAGATATAGGTCCTACCCATCTCATAATGAAATAATTCTTTCATGTGCCACGATATAAACATAAATAATTCATCATAACCCATGGAAAAAAATGAGTTTCATAAACATCATCCCATCATAACATAATACATATAGAATAAATGGATATCATTTCATAATAAGAATAATGAAACCATGAAAATCATAGAGACATTATACTTGAAACATAAACATATTAAATAAGGTCACCTTAGATGGAAAATAGTTTTGATAAAACATTTGAAATGAATTCTTGAGGAAAATATCCTTTCTTCTTCAAAATCATTTTCTTTTCTCAAAATGCCATGAGATTTTAAAAGAAAAAGATTTTTTTTAAAATAATCATTAAATCCTCTAGAGGAATATTCATGGAAATAATTCGTTATGAAACCGTAAAAATCCATTCATGCCGTATAAGTTAAAAAAAATCTACTTCTACTTTTTCCGGAAACGTAAAAAAGTAACTCATATGGTAAACAAAAGAATGATTCCTTTCATTCCATGTCATAAAAGTCAAAAAAGGATAAAAATGACTTTAAAATATGTGGAATAAAAGTTATAATTTTATGAAAAAAAATTAGAATACATGGATGTGGATGATAAATATAACCCCAGTAAATACTTACAAATAAACAATCTCATATAAGAACGAGATTGGAATAATTATCCATTAACTTAGGTCCAATTTCTTCTATATGTGTCCGAAAATCTCATATAGTGGGTTTAAACATATTATTATCTTTTAACAGATCCATATTAATATTTATGATATGATTTATGAATCACTTATGTCTTTATATTACCCGTACCTTTTTCAAATTCATGTTAAAGCAGCGTTTTGGGTAAAATCGTTACATTTATCATACATGTTTGGACTTGTTATTCTTGATATTATTACTTATATACTGATTTACTTAATTAAGGAATGTATAAAATTATTTATATATAATATATATATTAATCATATAAATATATATGATATATCAATAAATGGAATGAAATACACCGTTCATGGAGACAGTAGGCCGTATGTACGCATGAATGCTGTATTCGTTTCCTTATTGAATTGAATGGAATTAAGTAAATGAAACATATATGTACATAAATACAGTCTTATTATTATTTAATATCTTTCATGATTATTTATTATATATACAATATAATCATTCTTTAATGGTTAACATGGAGAATGAATCTCATCACATCGTGGAGATGGTAATCCATACGTACGCATGAGTGATGATATCATTCTCATAATTATTGAATGGAATTGGAGTGGATGATATAATATCTCAGAATCAATATGTTTTTATAATAAACATATATAGTTATTATTTACACCATTATACCCATCCATGTATTGGGGTGGTGGAAAAATAGATTACACCATGGCGTGGAGACGGTATTTCGTACGTACACACGCGTGGTGATTTCGATTTCCGTAGGATGGATAGAATGTGAAATGGTGTTGTTTCATATTTATAATAACATATAAGTATATTATTGATTCTTATGTTATTACTTTATAGTTAAACAACTAAATAAGAGGAATTTGAAGAAGAAAGAAACTTGAAATAATCGTCAGAAGATATTACCACTTCCTCGACGCAACTCCTTTAAGATTCCTTTTAAGGGACTAGAGTTGGTCTTTAGGGAAGACTAGAACCTCTAGAATGTGACAAGGGAAGTTTATAAGAGTAATGGGTAGGGGTTGGCCGAGATTTAAGGCTCAAAATTTAGTGAAGAGGAGAGGGAAGGTGGTTCCCTTATATAAGAGAGGAGAGGGGCACTTTTGAAAACCTCAAAAATATTAATTAATAATAAAATTAATCCCCACTTAAAAACATCCAAAAATGACTCAATGAGAATATGAGATGAGATATGGTTGTAATATAATCAACCTATAAAATTTAGACATGTTTTAATTTTATTTTAAACCTTGTCATTTTGATTTATCCTTATTTAGTCAATTTATTTTTATTTGTGGTAATAATATTCTAAAATTTAAATGGTTATAAATACTTACTTATGTGTTGTTAATTGTACATAATTGGATAATTTATGACATTTTAGACCATATAAATTTCAATTTATAATTTTTAAATATTTTTGTGATTTTTAAACAATTTAATAATATGTTATTTTTTAAAATATCAATAGTGTCAATTTTGATACTATTTATTATTTGAATTTAAATAAAAACCTCATAGAAGATATATTCGAAAAATAATATTTAATAGATAACTAACATGTCATATTAATCTAAAAAATTCATGAAGAACATTAATTTGTTCATATATTATTTATTGTAATATTTTTGAAACCATTTATTTGGTATTTCTCTTAATAAAATAATTACCATAACATTTATGTATAATTATTTAATATACTTATTTGTTGCATATAAATTAAACCTATAATCTTATTATGAATATAAAAATAATACCTTTAATATTAATATTTTTACATGAATTTATCATCTTAAAATCACATCATTTAAATTGTTATATTTATTAAATTATGAAGGTGACATCTTCGACATCATTTAAAATAAAATAATATAAAGGTTATAATCTATTTTATAAGGCTACAAATCGTCCAAAAATAGACCCTTCGATGATTAGGGTATCGATATACTCGACCAATATGGTTGGTTCAAGTTATGGTCCTTTTGATAGGTATTATTTTTTTAATAAAAACTATATTATTGATTTTTCACTAAATAAATAATTTCTACATCATTAATGTATAAGATATTAAGGTAATTAAATATTTCTCAAAAATTACAAATAAATCACCATGATAAATAAAAAAAATTATCTATCAAATGAGTATTTATAATCGAATTTATATTCTTTATAAGTTCATATTAAAAATAATCTAATTATTAAAGTTTGAGTGAGACTTATTTCACTTTCCTATAAATAAAAAAAATAAAATGTCTTAATCAAATACAAGTGGGTTACATTAGATTCCATTTCGACACAAGTATCATTTAGGGAAAAATTTAATCATCCAATTATATTAAGACAAGTGTTAGGGTAATTTTATAATATTACATTTAACTTTAATGACAAGATTTACCTTTAACTGTGGTAAATAAAAATAACCGTAGTTACAATTCATAATGCCTAAAAATAAAAAGTAGCTTATTAACATAATTTGGACCAACTGATTCCAAATATGGAATCCATTTTTATTATTTCAAAACATAGAAGTTGAAGTATTTAATTAAAAATTAATCTCGCTGTTGAGAAAACGGTTTTTAAATGTTAAAACGTTGGAAAAGATTGAAATGTTTTTACTTATGAATTCAGTGTAAAATTAATGATAATGAATTAAATTATATAAAATGATAAAAAAAATTCTATTTATACTTTAAAACCATTCAATATTATAATTTAACCATATAAATTATCTTGATGAAAAAAGTTGTTTTTAAATAAAATTTAGCATATTTTTACTATTCATCAAAATAAGAAACTTATCAGAAAAATATCAAAAATTTATCCAAAGTAATTTTTTATATCCTGATTCATAAAAAGAATTTGTTTTTGTAAAATTGAACATATAAACATGTCATAAAACAGATTTAATGTGGGTGCGCCATCAAAAGGCGGCAAAACTGCATTTTTTTAAAAATCATTATTTTACCTGAAAAAATTATTTGGTTCTCATACCATGTTCTATAAAATGTGTAATATGAAGTATAATGTAAAAAAATTGATAATTTAGTTACTAATATTCATAACGGGAAGTTTATAATTATATTATAACAATATATCATTACTTAGTGAAACTCAGTATTGCGTACAAGGAAGGTTACTCTTGCGTGCAACACACGCCAAGAATAGTGTTTGTGTATAATTCAAGATAATATGGTTTTGTGTATAGAACAAGCTAATTTTATGGTGGCATACAACAAAAGACATCAATGAAATTAAAAGAATATTTTTCATAAAATCTCTCAGTGTTATATTCTACCCCCCTTAAAATGAATTTTTTCCTCAAAATTCATCGGAGTTATAAATCGTTTACAACATGAAATTTTCTTTCATAGAATCCCACATCGTGAAAAGGAATACTAATACTTAATTTTATAACTAAAGTATAAAATTTAATGGTTACCCAAATTATCTCATCACTGGGTTCCCACATAGGATAACATAGGTGAAAATATGGATATGGAAGAGAAATCAAATCATCAATATCTGATGTAGAGTGGTAGAGAACATGGCTATGAAAAATCCAACAATCACAAAGACATAAATTTGTGATGATCTAAGGTACCATCTTATTTATTGAATATGAGGGTACTAGGACAACATTTTTGGTTTTCAAGATCATTTCCCTAAAGTTGATGAATCTTTTTCATATGGATAAATAATTACCTAATTTTCGTGTAAAATCATCTTTGGTCATACCATGAACAATTTCCACATTATCTCTATTTAATGAAATGAAGTTGAATTTTTCATTCATGAAGTGTTAGCAGATCATGCGATAGAATGATAAGTCATCCCATCTGTTTTATCACATAACTTATTAAATATACATAACTCTATCTATGGTGATATTAATCGTATTTGGTTCCTAAAATGTACTTATACTTCATATATCATATCATGTAATAAAATAAAACTAATTTCTACAAATCAGGGACTTCCTGTAGGCCAGTGTTAGGCGATGAAGGCTTGTCTCACTTCAGTTGTGGGTTCGATTCCCGTAACCTTGTCCGATGAGACGGGTTGTCGCCCATCCTACGGGATGTCCATTTTCTAAAACTATACCATTATAACATTCCTGAAATAATAATAAAAAACAAGTTTTATCCTTAAAAAACTATATTATTTCTAACTTAATCCTTTACAACCTTTAGTCTTATCAAAAATAATTCTGTCATATCTCATAATATATATAAAAAGATTAGTAGAGAGGTCATCTACCAAGCATGTGAATACAATCCTTTATCCCCCATATATCATAAGATATATCTTGTTGGTCACATTTCAAACATGTGAATTCCTTAATCATGAATTCTCTTGAAACTTGAGTTACCATTAAACCTTAATGAAAACTTTAATTTCGTCAAAAGTGAACTCTTTCCACATACCAAAATCCAAAAAATTATATATACTCAAACCATGATATCACTTTTTCCTATATCAATCATGATCTCATTAATACTATGAAACATTTCATTGTCTCTTTATCCCTTCATTATGCACATATTAGGTGCTTTCAAAAAATATTTCAATCTCTTTTCATGGTTACCGGTACCATATAATTATTGAAAACCACAACAAACCAATACATAAATATTTCATTATTCCATGATACTATAAATGAGATTCCACAACAATATTTTGGAATCTTATTACATAAAAACTTCATCATTACACGACTTCGTTATCATACTCAACATCACCAACAGTGATTGCATGTGTCTTCCCTTTTCTTTTTTCCTTAATATGTTGTTGATACTGATCATCATTAACCCTTAGATTTGGGAATTGGCTAGCAAAATTCTCTATTTCTCTTCACTTGTAGTATTGATGTGTTGGTGGTGCGTTCTCTGTAGTCTTTTCTCTATTCACATCATTATCTCCCTTTTTCCATTACATCGGCACTCAACTACATGATGATGTTATTTTCCACATTTAAAACATTTTCTAGTCCCTTTAAGATAGTCTCCACCATGCTTCTTTCCACACTTTGAGAATAACGAAATATTTTTCTTCTTTTCACCAAAGTTTTATGATTTTTCCTTGTACTCCATATTTTGTTTCTTGTCAAAACCATGAGATGGATATATAAAACCAACTTCCAGTTCAACCGTGATAGCACAACGCACAATCTATTCATAACAACTGAAGTCTCTTATATCTAATGCATTTCAAAGACTTGTTTTTAATCCGCTGAAGAATCGATCAACTTTACTTTCAGGTTGGATGATAAATCCAAATGCATACCTTGCAATCCTTGTAAAATTTTCCTCATATATACGAACATATTCATCACCCTTTTTCTTATGCTCAAGTAACTCATTTTCCATCTTCGTTTGAGGAATACGAGGGAAGTACTTGTTGAAAAACAAATTCCTGAATTCGTCCCATTCCATGGATTAAATTTCATCTTGGGGACTTATATTCATAATTAGAGTACCCCACTAGCCTGCTTCACCTTCTAAACGGTAAACATACAAAATGACTTTTTCATTTTTTGAATAGCGATGTATGGAGAATATCTTTTCAATGGTAATTGTCCATTGTTGAGCAAAAAATGGATCAGAAGACCAACTGAATGAAGGTGGACGTTTCCTCAGGAAGGATTAAATAGAATATTGTTCCCTTACCTACTCATTTGGAAGTCCAGAATGATTCATAACTTTTGTAAGTATAACAATAATATTTTTCACTCCATATCCAATAACATTGGTTTGTTCAGGAGTTCAATAATTTCATTGTTCATTACATTGATCAACACAGTTCCTTCGAGTTCCAGCCATCGTCTAAAACCCAAAAATAATAGTGTGAGAGGAAAAAATCATACTAGGAAAATAACATAATAAATATAGAGTACATTAAATATCTAACATCTGAGGTTTAATTTTAAGATCGTTACCATAATTCTTGGACTATAACCTATACTTATATTTAACCTTAGGGACATCCCTAGACATACCATAAAAATATCTACTGGGATCTCCTTAATGTTTTCACATCCTAGTTTCCAATGGTTAACTAAACCTTTCCTCTGATAAAAACTGTAGATACCCAAAGCATGATGTACATGGACATTACATTACATTTGTGTAATACTTAATACATAAAAAAAATAGACACCCAATGACCGTAATAGATTAGTGTCACTGGGAACTCGGAACATAATCATCTAATCATGGTGAAAGATCTTCAACATCTCCCATAAATATATTCCACCTTTTTTTCATACATAAAATCTTTCATTATATCCTGGGGAAAAGAAAACATATAAAAGGTGAGATAAAATTCTCAATAATGATAAGCATGGAGAAAACAAAACAAACCATATACATTTGAACTTAAAAAACATGAACATAAAGTTTAAACATCAAAATCTTGAGTTGTGAAATAAATCTTGGTAGTACATAAGGCATAGATCATAAAGGAACATTAATCATGATAAAATAGCATGGGTATAAAACATGTAATTGGGGAATCCATTAATCACATGATATGATTTCCATAGAAGCCAAGGCATTGTTTCCAAGACCATCATAGTGGGAAAAGTCCATTACTGAACCAAGTTTAGTTGTCATTCCAGCCCTGTATTACTGAACTAGATTTTACTTTCTGTTCCAGCCATGTTTATATCATGATATATAAATATTTACCCAATACATTTGAGGGATATATAGGTCCTAAAAATCTCATAATGAAATCATTCTTTCATGTTCCACAAAATAAAAATAAATCATTCATCATAACCCAATGAATAAAATGGGTTTAAAAAACATCATCCCATCATAACATAATCCATATAGAATAAATGGATATCATTTCATAAAAAGAATAATGAATGAATTCAAATCATAAAGACATTATACTTGAAACATAAACATATTAAATAATGTCACCTTATATGGAATATAGTTTGGATAAAACATTTGAAATGAATTCTTGAAGAAAATATCCTTTCTTCTTCAAAATCATTTTCTTTTCTCAAAATCCCATGAAATTTTAAAAGAAAAGGATTTTGTTGAAAATAACCATGAAATCGTGTAGAAGACACTTCATAGAAATAATTCATTATAAAACTATAAAAGTCTATTCATGCTGTATATGTTAAAAAACATTCTACTTGTACTTTTTCCAGAAATGTCAAAAAGTACCTTTCATGGTAAACAAAAGAAATATTCCTTCCATTCCATGTGGTAAAACTCAATAATGGGTAAAAATAACTTTAAAAATACATGGAATAATAGTAATAATTTTATTAAATAATTTTTATAATATTTGGATGTGGATGATAAATATAACCGCAGTAAATACTTACAAATAAACAATCTCGGATAAGAACGAGATTGGAATAATTATCCCTTACCTTAGGTCCAATTTCTTCCGTGTTTGTCTGAAACTATTGTATAGTGGGTTTAAACATATTATTAACTTGTAAAAGAACCATAATAATATTTATGATATCATATATGATTCACTTATGACTTTATATTACCAGTTCTTTTGTAAATTTCATGTTAAAGCAGCGTTTTGGGTAAAATTGTTTCATTTATCGTACATGTTCGGACATATTGTTCTTTATATTATTACTTATATCCTGATTTAATTAATTATAGAATTAAAAACATGATTTACATATAATATATATTTTCAACACATAGATATATATGATATATCGATCAATGGAATGAAATACACCGTTCATGGAGACGGTAGGACGTACGTACGCATGAACGTTATATTCATTTCCTTATTGAATTGAATGGAATTAATTAAATTAAACATATATGTACGAAAATAAATTATCCTTATTATTACATATCATTATTGATTATTTATTTTATATACTTTATAATTATTCATGAATGGTTAACATGTAGAGTGAATCTCATCGCATTGTGGAGACGGTAATCCGTACGTACGCACGAGCGATGATATCATCACCATAATTATTGAATGGAATTGGAGTGGATGATATAATATCTCAGAATCCCTATGATTTTATAATAACCATATATAGTTATTCTTTACACCATTATATCCATCCAAGTAAGGTGGTTGTGGAAAAACATATTACACCACGACGTGGAGATGGTGTTCCGTACGTACGCACACGCGGTGATTTAATTTTCCATAGGATGGACAGAAGGTGAAATGGGGTTATTTCATATTTATAATAACATATAAATATATTATTGATACTGATTTTATTACTTTATAATGAAACAACTATGGAGGAGGAAGTTGAAGAAGAAACAAACTTGAAAGAATCGGTTGAAGAGATTACCTCTTCCTCAACACACCTCCTCTAAGCTTCCTTTTAAGGGACTAGAGTTGGTCTTTTGAGAAGACCAAAACATATATAATGTGACTATGAAAGTTTAGAAGAGTAATTAATAGTGTTTGGACGATCATGAAGGCTCAAAATTGAGTGAAGAAGAGAGGGAAGGAGGTTCCCTTATATAGGAGAGGAGAGGGGCACTTTTGGAAACCTCAAAAATATTAATTAATAATAAAATGAAAACCTACATAAAATCCTCCAAAAATTACTAATTTCGAAGATTAGATGATATAGGGTTGTAATATCATCAACCAATAAAATTTATACATGTTTTATGTTTATTTTAACCCTTATCATTTTGATTTATCCTTATTTAATCTATTTAATTTTATTTGTGGTAATAATATTCTAAATTTTAAATGGTTATAAATACTTACATATGTGTTTTGAATTGTCCATAATTGGATAATTAATGAAATTTTAGACCATATAAATTCCAATTTATAATTTTTAAATATTTCTGTTATTTTTAAAAAATTTAATAATATGTTATTTTTATAAAATATCAATAGTGTCTATATTGATACTATTCATTATTTGAATTTAAATAAAACCCCCACATAAGATATGTTCGAACCAAAATATTTAATAGATTACTAACATGTCATATACATATAAAAAATTCATGGAGCACTTTAATTTTTTCATATATTATTTATTTTAATATGTTTAAAACCATTTAATTGGTATTTCTCTTAATAAAATAATTACCAGAACATTTTTGTATACTTATTTAATATATTTATTTGTTGGATAGAAATTAAAAGTGAAATATTAAGAATAATTTGAATATAATAACTTCTATAATAATTTTTTTACTCGAATTTATCATCTTAAAATTATAACATTTAAATTGATATATTTATTAAATTTTGAAGGTGACATTTTTGACATCATTTAAAATAATATAATATAAATTTCCTTATCTGATTTATAAGGCTCAAAATGGTCCACGAGTCGACTCTTGAATGGTTAGGTTATAGATATACTCGAAAATATGTTATATTTCAAATGAGTATTTATAATCTAATTTTTATTGTCTATAACCTTATATTAAAAATAATCTAATTATTAATGTTTGAGTGAGACATATTTCACTTTTCTAAAAAAAATATAACAAATAAAAGGTCTTAATCAAATACAAGTGGGTTCCATTAGATTATATTTATACCCAAGTATGATTTAAGGAAAAATATAATCATCCAATTATATTAAGACAAGTGTTAGGGTAATTTTATAATATTATATTTACCCTTAATTACCCGATATACATTTAATTATAGTAAATAAAATTTACTGTAGTTACTATTAATAATGCCTAAAAATAAAAAGTAGCTTATTAAAATAATTTTGACCTACTAATTCCAAATATGGAATCCATTTTTCCAAATTCAAAACATTGAAGATTCAGTATTTAATTTAAAATTAATACCACTCTTAAGAAATTTGGTTTTAAAAGTTAAAACATTGCAAAAGATTGAAATGTTTTTACTTATGAATTCAAAGTAAAATTAATGCTAATGACATAAATTATATTAAATGGTGAAAATATATTCTATTTATAATTTTAAACTAGTAAATATTATTATTTAACCATATAAATTATCTCGATAAAAAAAGTTGGTTTTAATGAAAATTTAGCGTATTTTTACTATTCATCAAAATAAGAAACTTATCGGAAAAATATAAAAAATTTATCCAAAGTAAATTTTTATAGCCTGATGAAAAAGTAGAATTTTATTTTGTTAAATTGAACTTATAAAAATGTCCGAAATAAGATTTAATGGGGGTGCGCCATCAAAAGGCGGAAGAACTGAATTTTTTGAAAAATACTTATTTTACCCGAAAAAATTATTTTGTTTTCATGCCATGTTCTATAAAATGTGTAATATTAATTATAATGTCATAAAATTTAAAATTTAGTTACTACTATTCAAAACAGCTAGTTCATAATAATATTTTAACAATATATCATAGTCTAATGAAACTCAGTATTGCGTACAACACACATTATTGAGGAAGGTTGCTCTTGCGTGCTACACAAGCCAAGAATAGTCTTTGCGTATAATACATGATAATACGGTGTTGCATATATCACATTCTAATTTTATTTTGGCGTACAACACAAGACATAAATTAAATTAAAATAATATTTTTCAAAAAATATTGGGGAGTTACAATAGGAGAGAGAGTTATTAGTGAAAACTTTAACTGTTCGAACATTTTTCGCTTCCATGACAACCCAATCAGAAGCTCTAATCATGGAAGTGATGAGGGGAACTCCCAGATAACAAAAGAGGAAGTGACCCTTTCTTAACTCCCATAATATTCTCAATAGAATCACAAACATTTGAAGATATACCAGCCATAATCATTTGGGACTTCGAAATATTAACATTCAATCTAGATATAGAAGAAAAAAGATCCAAAGCATTCGGAAGAAGGAATTTTTCATTGGATTACCATGGTATCCTTTTACCCTAGGGAGATTACATATTAGTCATTATGAGGGGGTTTATAATAAAATAACAAGTCATATTACTAGCTGACAGAACCACATTTTTTTTCCTTTGGTGGAAGAATTATGCTCGTGAATTTCTTCCTTAGCTCCATTATGATTCATGTGTTATCGGTCCTAATGGATTCTAAAGTGGTGTAGGGGAATATTGAAAAGATAATGACTTATTTCATATTATATTTTCAAGGGGAGGGAATATTTTCCTAGGTTTGTGTGGATGAATAATATTGAAAAGATGATGACTTATTTCATATTATATTGGCTTTCCAGGATGTCTGAATCCCAACATTTATTCCAAGGCATGTTGTTACCCCTATTTTAGACAGGCTGTTCTTAACCACCATCAAATTGAATGCTTTTATAAAATTGTTATATCTTATTAAATGGAATGATTATTCTTTATGAAGTCTCCAATGGGGGTTTTCCTGGCCATGATTTACCGGTCAATACAACTGATTCCAAATTGTATCACTGGTGGTGAAAGTCTATACTGGTGTAAAGTAATCACGATTAAATGTATCTTGTTGGTTTGGTAGATCAATAACCATTATAATCATATAAATGAAACTACCAGGAGTAGGTGGAGGGTGTAGGTGTGGTGTATAGAAGGGGCAGTCTAGCGGGGGTACCCAAGGGTTGTTTGGGGGTGATCTGTAGGTATGGGGGTGGGGTGTAGGTGGGGTGTCTAGGGGGGATGTCCGACGGCGTCTGAAGGGTAGGGGGAGGGAGAAGGTGGGGTGTCTAGGAGGCGGTGTCTAGGGTTTGTTGGGGGGTGGGGGTCCAGGGGGCTATCTAGGAGGGGTGTCCAGGGGGTGTCTAGAGGGGAGGGGGGTGTCCAGTGGGGGTGCAAGGGGGATGTCTAGGTGTGCACGGGGGATTTATAGGGGGGCACGAGGGAGTTCAAGGGGGTTGTCCAGGGGGGCATGGGGGTGCAGGGGGTGTCCATACTTTATAAGCACTTAAAAAAAACTCCATATTATTGCATAAAATTCCATTGAGATATCAAGCTTTAATGAAAAGTTGCCATTTCTCGTGGGTTTATCTCTTCCAATGAGTTTGGCTTTATCCCTGGTAGGAATATTCAAAACTGCCTCTGTATGTGTTAACATCAGGAAATGAAAGGTTATTTTTGAAGGAGGTTGTCCAGGGGGGAATGAGGGTGTAGGGGGGGTGTACATACCTTCTGAGAATTTCAAAAATAAAACTCCACTTTATTGTATCAAATTACTTTGAGATATCATGCTTTAAAGAAAAGTTACCATGTTCAACCATTCGTTTCATGATGTTAACACATTCAGAGGCAGTTCTGAATATTCCTTCCACAGGTAAAGCCATTATGATTTGAAGAGATAATCGCATGAGCAATGTGATCTAACTTCATAGCAATAATTTTGCTAATGATTTTTGGAATGGTATTTACAATAGAAATATGTCTGAAATCCTTTTCATCCACAAAATTTTCTTTGTTTGGGATCAGTGAAATAAAATTGGAGTTGATTCCAATGGGCATTGAGGCGTGGTTAAAGAACTCCCTCACAACATTAAGGAGCTCATCACAAACTATGTACCAATATAACATAAAAAATATCGCAACATTGTATTCTTAATTTAACACTCGGAATACTATGGAATCTGTATTACCAAAAATATTCATTAAAAACATCATTGGAACGAGACCCAAAAACTTGATTCATGCAATCATCTAAACCTTACAAGAGTTTCATTCACATGCTATATTTTTTCCCTCATGAACACTGCCTTTTAGCCTGCTTTTCAACACCTACAGCCGTAGTTCCCATTCTATAACAGCTTCATGGAAGCTTCTAACTCGCTCTGCAACAATATTTATGCAGGACATTGAAATGTTGTGTAACCTCATCCTACAAGTCTAGTTAAAAATTTCTGCATCATTTATGTATTTTAAATCAGTTCCAGATTTCATATATTAAGATCAATTACAGCTTTAAAATATCATCCACCTCTTTAATTCAATGAGTGAACATGATCCACATCTTATTTCAAACCTATATCAACTTTCATCCATGCTCAAAAGACATATTAATAGATCCAAATCATGAATATCATTTCATTATGAACTTATTCTATACATACCTTCACCGTCTGTCCTCTTCCAAGAATTATTCTTTATGTTAACACATCGAATGAACTCTTCATATATATATTTTCAACACATCCTCATGAAATATATCTTCATGACATTATTCTTTAAAAAGAACATGCATATTTAATCAATCATACCTCATTCATACCTCATATATTTTCCACAAATCCAACTAATCATGCCTTGGTTGCAATAATCCACCCCTTTAGATGATCCTATTTTTGAATTAGTTTCCTCTAGTAGAGAGGATAGTTGCCCTATTCCTCCCATTCAAGAAAAGGTAAAAATACTATCTTATTGGTTGATATAGTAGTTGTGCCTCCTACATCCTATGAGGTAATTTCTTTTAAGGATGCTCTATCAAGGGTCATCTATGATGAACAGCTTGGAGAAGCATCAAATCAAAGTAAAGATGAAATGAAATATTATTCACATGCTGAGGTGGATTATAATTACAGGTTAGAGAAATGAATTGTTTATTTAATGAACTAGAATGGTAAGTCAAAGATAGTGTCCGCCACTTTAGGGAATGTTGTGTTGTCTTATAAACCAAATAATAGTGATGATAAGATCTATGATAGTATTCCATGAGTTTTGTGATCAATGTTGAGACAGGAAAATCACAATTTCTGTTGGCGGGGAGACAACTAGAATGTTTCCCCGCCTCCTCCCGCTCCCTTCTCTCCTGGTTGGAAGATGTTGCCCTGCAGATGTCACTGGACCCAAACAACACGCTGCGGTTAGTCCATGGTCACACTCTGGTCATGCTGCGGCCATGCCATGGTCACGCCATGGTCACGCCATAATCCAGCTACGGTCAAGCCGTGGTCACGCTGTGGTCATGCAGTGGTAATGTCGTGATTTGGCCCTGCTCCAGGACGACACCATGTGACAGTTCACATTTCTATCAGAATTTAATTTATGATACCTAGATAATGTTTTAAATTCATCACCCACCCATAGTTAATGGGGAGGGAGGAACTTAGTTACCAAATCTCTAGATTGAGTCTCTCATGAAAACATTTAGTCACCTGTAGACAACTTTGGAGAAGAGGGTGAAGCTTGCTACTTGTAATATAAAAGGACCATCTAAGTGCTCTAAGGACGTCATAGTAAATGTTGGACATTAAGAAATCATTAGAAAACTTTAATAATGATATTTTTGTTTGTAAAAGTGTCCTTTATAGTTTGATATTTTTATTATCTCAATGATCAAATGAGTGTTTTGACCCTTGTAGAGAAAATGCTCCTACATTATCTTTTTTTTTTCTATCTGAGAACGGTAAACATCACACACCTCATAGAGTGTTGTTGGAGATTTATACAAAAATGTGAAATATGATGGATTATCAGATCTGTGATAGTATTCTATGAGTCTTGTGATCAATGTTGAGACTGACTAATCACAATTTCTTCCAGCAGGGTGACACCCAGAATGTTTCCCACCTCCTCCCACTCCCTTCCCTTCGCGCCCAAAGATGTTGCCTTGCAAATGTCGCTAGACCGGGCCAACTGACCGTGGTCACGCTACGGTCACGTCGCGGTCACGCCACGGTCACGCCGTGGTAATGCTGTGATTTGGCCCTTATCTAGGAAGACACCCTGCAACAATTTACAGTACTGTTGGAATTTGATGTATGATACCTAGATAGAGTCTTAGATACATTATCCACACATAGTTAATGGGGAGGGGGTCCCTCAGGTAGAAAATATCTGGATTGATTCTATCATGAAATTATTTAGTCACTTGTAGACAACATTGGGGATGCTGGTGATGCTTGCTACTTGTATTATACAAGGACCATCTAAGTGATCGAGGGACATCATAGTAAATGTTGGACCATAAGAAGACTTGACAATACTTTTATAATGATATTTTTATTTGGTAAACTTTCCTTAAGAGATTGATATTTTAATGATCCAGATGATCTGATGAGTGTTTTGTCCCTGGTAGAGAAAATTCTTCTACACTCTTTTTTTTCTGTGTGAGAACAGTAAACAACACACACCTCATAGAGTGTAGTTGGATCTTTCTACAAAAATGGGGAATATTATGGATGATCAGCTCTCTGAAAGTATTACATGAGTCTTATGATTAATTTTGAAACTAAATAATCACAATTTATGCCAGCGTGGCGATGACCAGAATGTTGCCCTGCCTCCTCCCGCTCCCTGCGCTTATGGACAGAATATGTAGCCCAACGGTTGTCATTGGACCGGGCCAACTGACCGCATTCATGCCGTGGTCACACTGTGGTCATGTCGCGGTCACGTCGTGGTCACACCATGGTAATGCCGGGATTTGGCCCTCCTCCAGGATGACAACCCATGATAGTTTTCAGTCCTATCAGAATTCGATGTATGATACCTAGATAGAGTTTTAGATACATTACCAACCCATAGTTAATGGGGAGGGAGTCCCTCCGGTAGTAAATCTATTGATTGATTCTGTCATGAAAATATTTGGTCACTTGAAGAAAACATTGGAGATGAGGGTTAATCTTCCTACTTGTATTCTATAAGGACCATCTAAGTGCTCTAGGAACATCTTAGTAAATGTTGGACAAAATGAAGACTTGAGAATAATTTTATAATGAAATTTGTATTTGGAAAAGTGTCCTTTAGAGTTTGATATTTGTATGATCCGGATGATTTGACGAGTGTTTTGACCCTTGTAGAGAAAATGATTCTACATTATCTTTTTTTCTATGTGAGAATAGTAAACAACACACTCCTCATATAGTGTTGTTGGATATTTCTACAATAATGGGGAATCTGATGGATGATCAGGTTTGTGAAAGTATTCCATGAGTCTTGTGATCAATTTTGAGACCGATTAATCACAATTTCTATTAGAGGGGTGATGGCCCGAATGTTGCCTCACCTCCTCTTGCACCCTTCACTCCTGGCTGGAAGATACTGCCCCGTGGATTTCGTTGGACCGAGCCAACATGCTAGGGTCACGCCGCAGTCATGCAGCTATCCATCCCACACCTGTCACCACACCAGCCACCACACTAGCCCCCACACCCCATGCTCCTGGAAAACAATCATTCTAGAACTCTACCACCTGCAAAACAGCCCCAAACACCAGTTACATCCCGCACCAGACCCCTTCCATCCCCTTGCCACCTTCCTTCTCACCTGCACCAGCCACTCCAGGCCGCACCAGCCACCACACCAGCCCCTATCCTCCTACATTCCAGCCTGCTCCAACCCCCTGCCACCTAAAAAACAACCCCATACCATCTGTTCCAACCTGCACCAGCCCCCTGATAGCCACCTGCCACCTGCAATCCAACCTGCACCAGCCAATCCAGCCCAAACTAGCCATAGACACCAACCCCAATAGCCAAAACCCCCACCCCTGCACATCAATAGTCCGCACCCAGCTTCACAACAAACCAGCACCCCATACACAAGAAAACCACTACCACTACATACAGCCAAAACAACCAGCCTGCAAAACCAGTACACCAGCCCCCATCCAAACCACACCTCAAGCATAGAAAAAATAGCAGGCCACCCCCAGAGGAATCCAGTGCAGGACCTTTCCAAATAAAATTACTAAGGGTACCTTCAATGGATTTTACCACTCTCTTGGGTAAAATGAAGTGATAACACCAATAAGCTTTCATAATAAAAAGAACTGATTGAACAAGATGTAACCACCCAGCATAGGAGAGAGAGTTATTAGTCAAAACATTAACAATTCGAACAATTTTCTCTTCCAAGACCACACAATAAGAATCTCTAAGCTTTGAGGTGATGAGGGGAACTCCCAGATAACAAATAGAAAGATACCCCTTCATAACCATCATAATAGCATCAATAGAATTAGAAACATTAGGAGAGATATCAGACAAAAATATTATGGACTTCAAAAGATTAAAATTCTATATAGACAAGAAGAAAAAAGATCCAAAGCATGTGGATGAAGGAATTTTTCGCTGGAGTAAGTTGGTTCTCCTTTTCCCCTAGGTGATTATATATTAGTCATTGTATGTGGGTTTATAATAAAATGAATAGTAATATTACTAACTATCAGAACTACTTTTTTTCCTTTAGTGGAAGAATTACGCTGGTGAATTTCATCCTTAGCTCCATTACTATTCATGTGTTATCGGTCCTAATGGCTTCGAAAGTGGTGTTGGGGAATATTTAAAAGATAATGTCATAATTCATATTATATTTTCACGAGGAGGGAAGATTATCCTAAGGATATATGGATGAGGATGACCAGACTAGTGGTAGATGGAGGTATCAACATATGCAGTGTCAAGGGATATATGCACATTCTGCAAACTAAGTTTGCTTGGGAGGTTCTTGAAGGTCATTCTCTATGAGAAAATTTCATATCTGTCAAAGTATTGATCTTAAAATTAGGAAGAAGGGGGTAAGTCTCATGGATGTGGAAAAAGATGCATGGGAACATTCTAGTTCTCAAGAAGTAGTCTCGGTGGATTATGGATTGAGGAAACCTAAACATCTAGTTTGATAACTACACAGGTTCCCCTCTTGGCTTTCCAGGCTATCTGAATCCAAACATTTTGTTTTCCAAGGCATGTTGTTACCCCCATTTTACACAGGTTTTTCTTAACCACCATTAATGTGAATGTTTTCATAACATTATTTTATGTTCTTAAATGGAATGTTTAGTCTTCATAATATCTTCAATGGGGGTTTTCCCTGCCAAGATTTACAGCTCAAAACATCAGATTCTAATTGGTATCATTGGTGGTGAAAATCTATAATGGTGTACAGAAATCCTGATTAAATGTAACCTATTGGTTTGGTAGATCAATAACCATTGTATTCAAATGAATGAAATTATTAGGATCCGGGGGGAGGGTGCAAGTGTGGTGTCTAGGAGGGGCTATCTAGGTGGGTGACCAAGGGCTGTTCGGGGGGGGGGGATTGTAGGGCAGGGGCAGGGTGCAGGTGGGGTGTCCCGGGGGGCTCTCTAGGGGGTGTCCAAGGGCTGTCCGGGATGGTATCTAGGGAGGGGGTGTGTAGGTGGGGTGTCTAGGAGGGGATGTCTAGGGTCTATCAGGGGTGGGGTGTCCAGGGGGGCCTGTCTAGGAGGGATGTCTAGGGGGTGTTTAGGGGGGGAGGGGGTGTCTAGTGGGGGTGTAAGGGGGATGTCCCAGGGGGCAGGTTGGTGTTCAAGGGGACAGTCTATGGGGGCATGGGGGTTAAGGGGGTTTCCATAACTTTTAAGCATTTCAAAAAATAAAACTCCACCGAATTATATCAAATTACTTTGAGATATGAATCTTTAAATCAATGTTCCCATTTCTTGTGGGTTTATCTCTTCAAATCGGTTTGGATTTATCCTTGGTAGTAATATTGAGAACATCCTCTGAATGTCTTAACTTCATGACACAAATGGTTATTTTTGAAATGGGTTGTTCAGGGGGGGTGAAAGGGGGATGTCCATGGGGCATGGGGGTGCAGGGGGGTGTCCATACCTTCTGAGCATTTAAAAAATAAATATCCACTTTATTGTATCAAATTACATTGATATATCATGCTTTAAATAAATTTTCCCATGTTTAACCTTTCGTTTCATGATGTTAACACATACATAAGTACTTCAGAATATTCTTACTAGGGATAAATCCATACTGATTTGAAGAGATAATCCCACGATCAATGACACCTACCTTCATAGAAATAATTGTTCTAATGATTTTTTAAAAGGTATTTCCAATAGAAATAGGTCTAAAATCCTTTACATCCACAACATTTTCTTTATTTGGGATCTGTTCAATAAAATTGGAGTTGATTCCAAAGGTCATTGAGGCGTGGTTATAAAAATATTTGAAAGAGTTAAGGAGATCATTACAAACTATTTCCCAATAGAACATAAAAAATATCGCAACACTGTATTCTTCATTTAAGACTCCAAATATTATGGAATCTATATTACCCAAAATATTCATTCAAAACATTGCTAGCGTGTGGCTCAAATTTTTTTCATGAAACAATCTAAACCATGCAAGAGTTGAATTAACATGTTTCATGTTTTTCCACATAAACACTTCCTGTTAGCCAACATGTCCACACATACAGCCGTAGGTACCATTATATAACAGCTTCATGGATGCTTCTCACTCCCTGTGCAACAATATTTATGTAGGGTATTGAAATTTTGTGTAACCTCAGCCTACTAGACCAGTTAATAATTGCTCCATCATTCATTTATTTTAAATTAGTTATAGATTTCAGATATTAAGATAAATTCCATCTTTAATATATTTGACACCTCTTAAATTGAACCATTTAACATGATCCACATCCAATTTCCAACCTGTTTCAACTTTCATCCATGCTCCAAAAACATATCAATATCTCCAAATCATGAATGCCCTTTCAATATGAAATTCTTCCATTCATACCTTCACCGTCAGTCCTCTTCCAAGTCTTCTTATTTATGTTAACACATCTAATAAACTCTTCGTATTTATATTTTCAACACATCATCAACACATATTCAACACATATTCATGCAATAGATCTTCATGCCATTATTCTTGAAAATCATATGACACTTTAATCAAACATACCTCATTAAAACATCATATATTTTCTACAAATCCAACCAATCAAGCCTTTGTTGCAATAATCTCCCCCTTTGGATGATCATGTTCTTTAATACCATTCCTCTACTCATGTTTCTTTGTTAAGGGTGGACACAATAAAGATTCCATTTCATTAACCCCTTCTATTAATGTACAACTGGTTGGGAATTCTACAACCTTGTCTCACAAGGAGTCTACTAGTGACAATAATTCTTCTAGGGATAGCCATGGGGTTTCATCTTTTGATAATCCCATGAAAAATAAGGTACAGAGAACACCCAGAAGAGACTTGGATCATCGTGTTAAGGGGACAAAAAAATTAAATGTGAGTATTCATGCCAAAATATGTTGTTGATTGTATAATCCCAATTCTGTTTACTGAAGCAACCCAGTGCATCAACGATGTATTTTTTGCATCTTCTATCAGACATTATTTGGATTCAATAAGAGATAAATGATTGAGATGCTTATTAATTATGAATTCATTTAGGAATTATCTGATAATAATTTTTTCCTTCTTTTAACACTTTGGATAGCACTTCTTATGTTCTAACAGTTGAAAACAATTCATTATGGTTCCATTGTTTTTTCTTTCGGGTTTTCATTGTTTCACAGGGGGTGGGGGATAATTGTAGGGAGGGCGAGCTGGGTGCATAAGGGTTGGGGTGGTGAGGGGGGGGGGGGCAGTGGGGGTGGAGGTGAGCAGTTGGGGTGGGGGTAGTGGGGGGTGAAGGTTGGGGGAACAGTTGGGGTGAAGGGGGAAGGAGGTGTGGGGGTGCAGGGGGAGGGGTGTTTTTATGGGGGAGGGGTGTCTGTGGGGGGTGTCCAGGGGTGTATGTGGGGTTTATAGGGGGGAGGGTGGGTCTATATGGGGAGGGGGGGTCCTGGGGGTCCATGGGGGAGTCCAGTGGGGGGGTGTAAAAAGGTGGGTGTCCAGTGGGGGTGTCTAGGGGGGTCCTGGGGGTGTTCGAGGTGGGGAAAAGTTTTTTCTAGGGGGTGTGCAAGGGGGTTCTATCCAGGGTCAGAGTGGGGGTGTGTTGGGGGGGGGGGTCTGTCCAAGGGGGAAGGGAGGGGCTGGAGGGGGATTGGGGGTGTCCTGGGGGAGTCTAGGGGTGTCCAAGTTGGGAAGCTATTGTTTTCTGGGGGGGTGAAAGGGGGTTCAGTCCATGAGGAGAGTGGGGGTGTGCCAGGGGGTGTCTAGGGGGATGGGAGGGGTTGTAGGGGGAGTGGGGAGGGGTGTCCAGTGGGTGTCTAAGGGGTTTTTTCTAGGTGGAAGGGAGGGGCTATAGGTGGAGTGGGGAGGGGTGTCTAGGGGGGGTGTCCAGGGGTGTCCAAGGGGTGTCCAATGTGACTATACATTCCATTCAAGCTGATATAAAACTTGATAGAAAGACCATGTACATCATTGTAATATTTTACCATGAAAACAATACATGAGTATAAATTTATATCCGTAGTCCGATCTCAAACTTCTGATATTTCTTCTACTAATTTGAAATTATATATGGTGTGTACGGCACTAGTTCAACAAAATTATTGGTATACTCCTTCACTAATGAGCCACCTTTGGAAAGGTAAATATACTCCCAAGATCTATAATAAGATATGATCTTAGGACACTTATTCTCTTTTAAAATGATCTTGAAATATTTCAACATATCTCTACGACCATTATAGTTTGAACCACTGAGTCCCAACACCTTTGATTAAGACCCTCTAACAAGAACAAAACACATTTTACTCTGACAGCCTCAGGATTCTCATCAAATTCTAACATTATCACTATCTTATCAAGACACACCACTTCTTCATAGGGTTCAACATTACCTATGAAGGTGTGAGGCATTTTATGGTGAAACTCCAAATCATTGTCCTTTACATGAACTGGTTCCGCTTTCCTGACCATAGCAGGACCAAAACCCGCTCCCTGTCCAAAATCGTTAATTGAACAGACCAGAACATACACTAATCTCTAATCAATTGTTGAGGTAGAACACTCTCTATCATCATTCCATAGTTTCAAAAGAAGTCTAATGGGTTTCAAGAGAAGGGGGTTGTCCAAGAGGGGGGGGGGGTTGTCCAAGAGGGGGGGGGGGTCTGTCCAGGGGGGAGGGTGGGGATGCGGTTGTAGGTCATGTGTGTGGGGGGGGGGGGGTCTGTATAGGGGGGTGTTGGTCTAGTGGGGGGATGAAACAATGGGTCTGTTTGGGGGGTGGGGGTGCTACAGGTCCGGGGGGGTACATGGGGGTCTGTCCAGTGGGAAAAGGGGATGGGGGCTGCGGGTCCTGGGGGGAGGGGCTCCAGGTCCAGTGGGGGGGGGTTGCAGGGGGGATGGGCTGTAGGTCCAGGGGGTTCTGTCTAGGGGGGGGAGGGGTTGCATGTTTAGTGGGGGGCTGTAGAGAGGAGGGGTTTATCTAGGGGGAAGGGGGATGTAGGTCCTGTGGGGGGGCTGTATGGGGGGTCTGTCTAGAAAGGGATTGTTGGTCTAGGGGGGTCTATATAGGGGGAAGAGAGGGGCTGTAGGTCCTGTGGGGGCTGCAGGGGGGTCTGTCCAGGGGGAAGGGAGGGGATGCATGTATAGTGGGGGGCTTGTAGGGAGTAGAGAGGGGCTATAGGGGGGTCTGTCCTGGGGGAGGGAGGGGCTGCAGGTCCAATGGGGGTGTCTAGTGGGGGGCTTCAGGGGGGTCTGTCCATGGGGGATCAGAGGGGCTGCAGGTCTAGGGGGGTCTATCTAAGTGGGAAGGGAGGTGTTGTCGGTCTAGTGGGGGGATGAAAGTTCATTGTTTCATAGTGGTTAATGTGGCCAACTTCCTTTTCTAGGAAAACCATCTATACCTGTAACAGCCAGAGATTTTATGAAAAATAGTCTTTTTAATTTCATTAATGTCTTGTGTTGTACACTACACCAAAAGGAGCTTGCACAACACGCATCTTTGACTTTCCTTTCATTACACGCAATCGTGACCTTCCTCGATAGCGTGTGTAGTACGCAATAACGAGTTTCACTAAACAACAATATTCTATTAAAAAATTATTAAAACTAGCCGTTATGAATAGTAATAACCACTTTTTGAAATTTTTTAAATTTAATTTTTCAAAATGGAATTCATTTTTGGATTTGTAATATCGAAATTAGCTTAGGGTGAAATTTTGGTACTTTTCGGATAACTTTCATTTTCAGATGAATAGTGAAAATTACTAAATTTCAATTAAAAACATCCTTTTTAATTGAAATAATTAATAGTGATAAATTATTAATTTGAGTGGTTTTAAAGTATATTTAGAGTATATTTTTACAATTTAATAAAATTTTGTTCATTGGATGTAATTTCACATTTAAACCAGACATAAACAAGTGTCAATCTTTTGATAGTTAGTATCTCTTAAGAACACGCTATTTGTTTTGACGACAAGAATTAATTTTTAAATTAATTAATCCAACTGATATGTTTTGAATTTGGTAAAATTGACATAATTTGTGAGTTCATTATATTAAATATAGCTTAGGCCTAATTTTTGGTATTTTTCTGAAAACATTCATTTTGTGATGAATAGTGAAACCACTAAGTGGTAGTTAAGAAAAATGAATTTTTCATAAAACATAATTTTACCACTTCTGTTAGTGGAATTTCAAAAATCCAAGAGACACGGTTGATATCAGTAAGTAAAATATGGTTCAATGAGATGAAAATAATTTTTTGGTGAATAGTAACTTATTACTTTTTTCTACCACGGTTAAAAGTAAATAGGGTAATTAAGGGTAAAAATGATATTATTATTACTCTAACACATGTCATAATTCTATTTGAAAAGTTTAATTCGACCAAAAACAACCTTAGGAATAAATTTTGACCATTTAGGCCCACTTGGATTAGATTAGGACATTTATTATTAATTTATTTAAAGAAAGTTTAAAATAGTTAAAATCAAAGTTTAATAAGTAACTCATTTTTAATATGGTGTTATACATAAGATAAATTCTACTATAAATATTCATTAGAAATCTTAAAAGATTTAATAAATAATGGTATTTTATTTGTAATTTTTAGACATTAAATAATTTAATTTATCTATGACACAAAGATGATGCAGTAATTATCTTATTAATGAAATATTGACATAATTGATGTTATAAACACCCAAATAAATGTAATTTGAGACTTTTTATGAATTACACTAATTTTATAGATTAATATGACATGTTAGTATTGATTTAATTAACTTTGTTCTAAATAATAATTCTGTTATCATTTTCACAAAAATTAATTACAAAATAGTGTCAAAATTGACATAAAATAGTTTTTAAAACAAATATTATATTAGTAATAGTTATTTTATTTCTAAAAATCTAAGGATCGGCCAAATTACTTAGATATGGTTATATATATTAATTATAAACAACATGGGGTTCGTTTGGATGCTTATTGTAAGTTTATTAACCTTATAGTATAAGAACACAAGAAGACACGATAAAAGTAAAATTATTTATCTTAATGTTAAATCTAAATGATAAGGTTAAAATAGGAACCTAAACTTGTCTAAATTCTATTGTATGAGAGTATTTCGACCCATCCCCACCTTAGATTCTAAATAAATCAATTTTGAGCTATTTATAACCCAACTTGACTTTATAATAAAATAATATTTTTAGTTTTTCCAAAAGAGCCCCTCTCCTCCCTTATAAAAGGGAACCTCCTCCCCCTCTTCCTCACACCACATTGAGCCTTCAATCTCGGCCCACCCCTGCCAAATTACCATCTCCACTTCCCTAGAAACATCCTAGTGCTTCTGGTATTCATCAAATACCACTTTTAGTGCCCTAAAAGGAGATCTCAAAGAGGCGCTTCAAAGAAGAGGTAATGTCCGTTACCGATTCATTCAACATTATTTCGTCTTCCACTTCTTCTTCCTAGGTTGTTTCATTATGAATTAATAACATCATTATCACTGATATACTTATATGTTATTATAAGTATGAATCAACCCTATTTCACCATCTATCCATCCTACGGAAAACGAAATCACCACACGTGGGTACGTACGGAATACCGTCTCCACGCCATCGTGTAATCTATTTTCCACCACCACCATACTTGGATGGGTATAATGGTGTAAATAATGACTATATATGATTATTGTAAAGGGATATTTATTCTTAAATATTATACATACACTTTAATACAATTCCATGATCATGGGAATGATATCATCGCTCGTGCGTACGTACGGACTACCGTCTCCACGACGCGGTGTGATTCATTCTCAATGATTAACCATTCATGAATGATTATAATGTATATATAATAAGTAATCATGAAATATATGACATAATAATGATACTGGATTTATATATATATATATATGTATGTCATCTATTTAATTCCATTCAATTCAATAAGGAAATGAAAACAGCATGGCCTACCGTCTCCATGAACGGTGTATTTCTTTCCATTTATCTATATATTATATATAAGTATATTCTGAATATATATTATATATAAATCATGTTTTACATTCTAGATATAAGAAATCATTATCCAAGTAATCATATTAATAATTACAAGTTAAAACACGAACGAAAAATGAGACGATTTTACCCAAAACGCTACTTTAACATGAATTTACAAAAGAACGGGTAATATAAAGTAATAAGTGGACCATATATGATATAATAACAATGAATATGATTCTGTAATAAGTCAATAACATTATTTAAATCATTATACATGTGTTTTAGATATGTACGAAGCATATCAGACCTAAGGTAAGGGATAATTTCGAAATCTCATTTTTATCTGAGATTTCTTATACGTAAGTATTTATTGGGGTTACGTTTATCATCCATGAACATGTTTTCTAAAAATTCTTTCGTAAAATGTTTACCATTATTCCATGGAAGTTTAAAGTCATTTTTAGCCTTTATTGACTTTTTACCACATTGTATGAATGAAATCTTTCCTTTGGTTACCATATAAGGTACTTTTTGACTTTTCCGACAAAAGTACGAGGAGAATGTTATTTTTAACATATACAGCATGAACGGATTTTTATGGATTCATAACACCTCATTTTCAAGAATCTTCTTCTACAAGATTGCATGATTATTTTTAACAAAACCCTTATCTTTTAAAATTTCATGGAATTTTGTGAAAAGAAAATGATTTTAAAGAAGAAAGGATGTTTTCCTCAAGAATTCATTTCAACTGTTTTGTCAAAACTATTTTACATCTAAGATGACATTACTTCATATGTGTATGTTTCAAGTAAAATGTCTCTATGATTTAAATGGTTTCAATTTTCTTATGATGAAATGATATCAATTGTTTATGGATTATGTTATGATGGCATGATGTTTAAGAATCCAATTTTATTTCATGGGTTATGCTATGATGTATGATAAATGATTTTGTGGCACACAAAAGAATGATTTCATTATGAGATGGGTGGGACCTATATCTACCTCCAATGCATTGGGTAATGATTTTATATCTCATGAGATAGACATGGCTGGAATGGTAGGTTATATCGGTTCAGTGAAACAGGACTGAAACGAGGAGTGAACTCGGTTCAGAAATGGACTTTGTCCACTAAGATGGTTTTGGCAGCAATGCCTTGGCTACTATGGAAATCATTACATGTGCTTAATGGATAGAATAATTACATGTTTTATTCCCATGCTATTTTATCAATATTTATGTTCCATTATGATCTATGCCTTATGTACTTTCATGTTTTATGTCGTTGTTCAAGATATTTAAGGTTCATGTTTTTTTAAGTTCAAATGTATATGGTATGTTTTATTTTATCCATGCTTACCCTTACTGAGCATTTGTGCTCACCCTTTTTATGTTTTCTTTTCCCCCAGGATTAAATGAAAGATTTTAGGTAAGGAAACAAAATTAGGAAGACCTTTATGGGAGATGTTGAAGATCTTTCACCACGATTAGAAGATTACGTTCCGAGTTTCCAAAGACACTAAACTATTACCATCCTTGTGTGTCTGTTATTGTTATGCATTAAGTATTCCGCTAAATTAATGTAATATCCATGTACGTCAAGCTTCGGGTCTCTACAGTTGGTATAAGAGGAAAGGTTTAGTCAACCTTTGGAAACTAGGATGCGAAAACCTTAGTGAGATCCATAGAAATATTTCTAAGGTATGTCTAGGGATGTCCCTAAGGATAAGTATACGTATTGGTTATAGTCCTAGAACTATGGTAATGATATTAGATTAAACCAAAGATGTTAGATATTGAAGTTACTCCCCCTTTATTATGATTTTTGCCTCTCACACTATTCTTTTTGGGTTTTAGAAAATGGCTAGAAACAAGATGATTCACGATAATGGAGGATATGATGGACAATGGAATGATATTCTTCATGAGAAACCAAATGAAATGGGATTTGGAATTCCAAACATCATTATTATGCCGAATCAGCAATCTCATAATATGATCAATAAAGTAAAATTTGTTAAGTTTCCTGACTCGGCTAATAAGATAAAGATGGAGTTTCATGATGATCATAGAGGAATGAAAGTTCAATTTCACCTATGTAAATCATGTGGGAAGAGGCATCAAGGAGAATGTTTCAAAGGAACTGGAAGATGCTTTGGTTGTGGAAAGGAAGGACACAAAGCCAGTAAGTGCAAAGGAAAAGGTTCAGTTAACACTAGGGATGAGGATAATGGTATTGTTACGACATCAACAATGGTTAAATGTTTTAAATGTGGAATGTACAGGCATTATCCAAACCAATTCCCTAAGGGAAAGTCTCATGAAGAGAATCAGTATGGTCGTATGGGTAGTATTTATGTTGATGATGATGAAGAGACTACAAATGATATGTGAGATGAAAGAATTTTTGAAGCTCGGTCAATGGTTTAAGAATGCAGTGGAATGATTACATGTTAATCATGTGTAATGTTGTATAAGTAATCTCATGGTACTATGGAATAAAGAGACATCTAAGGATTATTACACTGTTGTCTTTCCTTGAGTTTTGAAAGTGTGTGATTAATGTTACCAGTACCCATGAAAGGTTATTCAGATATTTTTGGAATGTAGATAATATGTGCATAATGAAGGGATAAGGATAAAATTAAATGTTTGATAGTATTCATGAGCTCATGACTGATATAAGGAGAAGGTTATGTAATGGATTGAGTATATAGAATTTTTGGATTTTGGTATGTGGAATGAGTTAACTTTTGACAGCATTTATGTTTTCACTATGGTTTAATGGGTATTCATTTTTCAAGAGAATACATGATTAAGGTATTAAAATGATTGGAATGTGACCAACAAGATATATGGGGGATAAATGATGGTATTCACATGCTTGGTTGATGACATTTCAAGTAATCATTTTCTTTATAATATGAACTTGGACCTATGTATTTTAGATAAGCCTAAAGATTGGAATGGATTATGTTGGACATAAGTTAGTATTGTTTAAGGATAAAACTATTTTGATATTGTTGATGGGATGTTATTGTAATATAGCTTTAGAAAAAGGACAACCTGCAGGACGAGCGACAGCCCATCGCGTCAGACAAGGCTGTGGAATCGAACCCACAACCGAAGTGCGACTGGCCTTTATCGCCTACCACTGGCCTACAGGAAGTGCCGGTTTAGTAGAAACTAGTTTTATTATATTAAGTAGTATGATATATGAAGTATAAGTTCATTTTAGGAACCATATATGATTAATCTCACTATATATGGACTTATGTATTTTTTGATAACTTTTATAACCTTTTGTTTGAGACAGATGGAATAACCCATCATTCTATCAAATGATCTGCTAACACATTACGAATGAAAAATTCAACTTCATTTCTTTAAGAGATGAAGTGGAAATTGTCCAAAGAAAAACCAACGGTGAGACTATACCAAAATCATGAAAGTATTTATTCTAATTCCAATTTCATAAACTTTAGGGAAATGATCTTGAAAACCAAAAATTTTGTCCTAGTGCTCTTATATCTGATGAATCAGATAGTACATTGGATTGTCACAAATTTATGGCTTTGTGATTGCTGGATTTTCCATAGCCATGTTCTCTACCACTCTCCATCATAACATGATGGTTAGATTTCTCTTCCATATCCATATTTTCACCTATGTGGAAACCCAGTGATTAGTTTATTTGGTTAACTGTTACGTTTCATACATTTTTTTAAAGATTGGTTTTGGTATTCCTTTTCATTATGTGGGTTTCTATTAAAGAAACTTTCAAATAGTAAATCATTTATAACCCCGACGAATTTCGAGGGCGAAATTCATTTTAAGGGGGGTAGAATGTAACAGCCTAAGAATTTAGGAAAAATATTCCTTTTAACTTCATTAATGTATTGTGTTGTACGCTACACCAAAAGTAGCTTGCACAACACGCATCCTTTACTTGCCTTGCATTACACGCAATCGTGACCTTCCTCGATAGCGTGTGTAGTACGCAATAACGAATTTCACTAAACAACAATATGCTATTAAAATATTATTAAAACTCGCCATTATGAATAGTAATAACCACTTTTTGAAATTTTGTAAATTTTATTTTTCAAAATGGAATTCATTTTGGGATTCGTAATATCGAAATTAGCTTAGGGTGAAATTTTGGTACTTTTCGGATAACATTCATTTTCTGATGAATAGTGAAAATTACTAAATTTTAATTAAAAACAACCTTTTTAATTGAAATAATTAATAGTGATAAATTATTAATTTGAGTGGTTTTAAAGTATATTTATAATATATTTTTACAATTTAATACAATGTTGTTCATTGGATGTAATTTCACATTTAAACCAGACATAAACAAGTGTCAATCTTTTGATAGTTATTATCTCTTAAGAACAAGCTATTTGTTTTGATGACAGGAATTAATTTTTAAATTAATTAATCCAACTGATATGTTTTGAATTTGGTAAAATAGACATCATTTTTGAGTTCATAATATTAAATATATCTTAGGCCTAATTTTTGGTATTTTTCTGAAAACTTTCATTTTTTGATGAATAGTGAAACCACTTAGTGGTAGTTAAGAAAAGTGAATTTTTCATAAAATGTAATTTTACCGTTTCTGTGATTGGAATTTAAAAAATCGAAGAGACATGGTTGATTTCAGTAAATAAAATTTGGTTCAATGAGATGAAAATAATTTTTTGGTTAATAGTAACTTTTTACTTTTTTTACCACAGTTAAAAGTAAATCGGGTAATTAAGGGTAAAAATGATATTATTATTACACTAACACAGGTCCTAATTCTATTGGAAAAGTGTAATTATACCAAAAACAACCTTAGGAATAACATATGACCATTTAGGCCCACTTGGATTAGATTAGGACATTTATTATTAATTTATTTAAAGAAGGGTTAAAATAGTTAAAATCAAAGTTCAATAAGTAAATCATTTTTAATATGGTGTTATACATAAGCTAAATTCGACTATAAATATTCATTAGAAATATAAAAATATTTCCTACATAATGGTATTTTATTTGTAATTTTTAGACATTAAATAAGTTAATTTATTTATGACACAAAGATGATGCAATAATTATCTTATTAATGAAATATTGACATAATTGATGTTACAAACACAAAAATAAATGTAATTTGAGACTTTTTATGAACTACACTAATTTTATAGATTAATATGACATGTTAGTATTGATTTAATTAACTTTTTTTGTACTAATAATTCTGTTATGATTTTCACAAAAAATAATTACTAAATAGTGTCAAAATTTACATAAAATAGTTTCTTAAAAAAATATTATATTAGTAATTGTTATTTTATTCCTAAAAATCTAACGATCGGCCAAATGAATTATATAAGGTTATATATATTAATAATAAACAACTTGGGGTCATTTTTCCGCTTATAGTAAGTTTATTAACCTTATAGTATAAGAACACAAGAAGACACGCACTACTGGAAATCCAGCATTTCCCAACGATTTAGAACAGTTGGGAAAGGCTACAGAACCGTTGGTATATGTTATACCAACGGTTCTGCAAACCGTGGGGAAGTAAGCTAGAAAAAATCAACCTATCCCAATGGTTTGGCCCGTTGGGAAATCAACAGATCATTTTCTTTCCCAACAGTTTACAAACCGTTGGGAAAGGTTTTTAGCAATGGTTCCATGAACCGTTGGTAAAAACAACATTCAAAAAAGTATCCCAACAGTTTCAAACCGTTGGGATAGGGTGTTTTTACCAATGGTACAAGGAACCGTTGGTAAAAACACCTACATAGATCCTATGCCAACGGTTTTCAAACCGTTGGCATAGGCTTTGCTGTGCAAATTGCACAGCAGCCTACTCTGCAATTTGCACATAAGATTTTTGGGAGTTCACCCTAGGTTTCAATCCAATTATGCCCTCGTTTTCAATTCATTTTTCAATCCAATTATTGTACCTGTAACACATATAATTCATACATATAGAGAACAAACCAACACATACAAATAATGAAAACCAACCAACCAACACATATAATGCATCCTGAAAATATACTCATCCATAATTAAATTAGAATTCATAACATAATTATAAACATGAATAATTCATTTAGAATTCATTTTAAAATTTAGATGACAATCATATGTGGAATCCGGAATTCAATTCATAATTTGATTGGTTTTTCATATACCATATATTTTTAATAGAAATGATATCCATTTTAAACAAAATACATACATCTGGAAGGATACCGGTCACACCATGCCTCGGATTGAGGCGAGGTTAACTCGTACACGTCACAAATGAATCATTGATTGTTGTCCTAAAGTATCAACATATTCCGAAATCGTTTGGTCAGTTTTCCGTATGTCATCTGTTGTTTTCACTTAAAATGAAGTGTTTTTTAAATAAAAGAGAGACACTTTGAATGGTGTCGGCCACACCGCGTCTCGTATTGAGGCGGGGTTAACTCGTACACATCACAAATGACCCATGGATTGTTGTGCTAAAATATAAACACAATCAGAATGCGTTTGGTTGGTTTTCTGTATGAATTTAAAATTTAGTCCATTTTAAAGAAAAGAGATACACTTAGAGTGGTCTCGGCCAAACTGCGACTCGGATTGAGGCGTGGTTGACTCGTACACGTAACATATGACCCATGAATCATTGTCCTAAATTTTCAACAGATTCTGAATGCGTTTGGTCAGTTTTTCATATGTCAGTTGTTTATTTCACTTATAATCTTGTCCATTTTAAACAAAAGAGACACAGTCAGAGTGGTACCGGCCACACCGCGTCTCGGATTTAGACGGGGTTGACTCTTACACGTCTCAAATGACCCATGGATCATTTTCCTAATGTATCGACACAATTTGAATATGTTTGGTCGGTTTTCCGTATGCTAGTTGATGTTTTTCACATAAAATGACGTCCTTTTGAAACAAAAGACGGACACTATGAGTGGTGCTGACCACACTGCATCTCCAATTGAGGCGGGGTTGATTCGTACACGTCACAAATGACCCATGGATCATTATCCTAAAGTTTAATTGGAAACCGAATGCGTTTGGTAGGTTTTCCGTATGTACTTAAAATGTTTTCCATTTTAAACAAAAGAGTGACACTTAGACTAATCCTGACCACACCGCGACTCAGATTCATCACGGGTTGGCTCGTACATGTCACATATGACCCAGGGATCGTTGTGATAAATTATCAAAGGATTACGAATGCGTTTGTTCGGTTTTGCGTATGTCAGTTGTTCTTTTCATTTATAATCATGTCCATTTTAAACAAAAGAGACAGAGTTAGAGCGGTGTCGGCGACACCGCATCTCGGATTAAGACGGGGTTGACTTGTACACGTCACATATGACTCATGGATCGTTGTGCTAATGTATAGATAGAATCCGAATGCGTTTGGTCGTTCTTCCGTATGTCAGTTGATGCCTTTCACTTAAAATGACGTCCTTTTGAAACAAAAGACGGACACTTTGAGTGGTGTCAGCTACACTGCATGTCGGATTGAAGCGGGGATGATTTGTACAAGTCACATATGACCCATGGATCGTTCTCCTAAAGTTTCAACGGAAACTGAATCCGTTTGGTCGTTTTTCCGTATGTACTTAAAATGGTGTCCATTTTAAACAAAAGAGAGTCACTTAGACTTATCCTGGCCACACCGCGACTCAGATTTATCCCGGGATGGCTCGTACACGTCACATATGACCCATTGATTGTTGGGACAAATTATCAACAGATTAGGAATGTGTTTGGTCGGTTTTCCGTATGTCAGTTGATGCTTTTCACATAAAATGGCGTCCTTTTGATACAAAAGATGGACACTTTGAGTGGTGCCGGCCACACCACGTCTCCATATTGAGTTGAAACCACCATGAAACATTTTAATTATTATTCGTGACGTGTATGCGCAGACGACACGTCAATCGGACGTGCGGTTTGCGCGGTACGGCTCAATATTCGTGTTTTAAGTGATGCGCGCGCTTCGTAAACGCGCCTAAGGGGGGTCCAAACGGGCCGAACGAAGTCGGAATGGCCTAAAATCAGACGACAAATACAGGTGAGTGATTTTTGAAGTGTTCGAGCAGACGGCACGTCAATCGTACGTGCCGTGTGCCCGCGGTGACCGACAACGCAGTTCTAGTGTCATAAACGGCCAAAACGGTCGTCCAACGGTCAAATTCATAGCGGACGACCTCGGATTGAGCTGAAACCACCGCGCAACATTCTAATTATTATTCTTGACGTGTACGCGTAGACGGAACGTCAATCGGACGTGCGGTTTGCGTGGTACGACTCAATATTCATGTTTTAAGTGATGCACGCGCTTCGTAAACGCGCGTGAGGGTGGTCCAAACGGGCCGAACGATTTCGGAATGGCCTGAAATCAGACGACAAATATGGGTGAGTGATTTACGAAGTGGTCGAGTAGACGGCACGTCAATCGGACGTGTCGTGTGCCCGCGGTGACCGACAACGCAGTTCGGGTGTCTTAAACGGCCAAAACGGGCGTCAAACGGTCAAATTCACAGCGGACGACCTCGGATTGACCTGAAAACACCGTGAAACATTCTAATTATTATTCTTGACGTGTACGCGCAGAAGGCACGTCAATCGGACGTGCGGTTTGCGCGGTACGGCTCAAATTTCGTGTTTCAAGTGATGTGCGTGCTTCGTAAACGCACGTGAGGGGGGTCCAAACGGGCCGAACGAAGTCGGAATGGCCTGAAATCAGTAGACAAATATGGGTGAGTGATTTCTGAAGTGTTCGAGCAGACAACACGTCAATCGGACGTGCCGTGTGCCCGCGGTGACCGACAACGCAGTTCTGGTGTCATAAACGGCCAAAACGGGCGTCCAACAGTCAAATTCATAGCGGACGACTTCAGATTGATCTGAAACCACAGTGCAACATTCTAATTATTATTCTTGACCTGTACGCGCAGACGGAACGTCAATCGGACGTGCGATGTGCGCGGTACGGCTCAATATTCGTATTTTAAGTGATGCACTCGCTTCGTAAACGCGCGTGAGGGGGGTCCAAACGGGCCGAACGAAGTCGGAATGACCTGAAATCAGACGCCAAATACGGGTGAGTGATTTATGAAGTGTTCGAGCAGAAGGCACGTCAATTGGACATGCCATGAGCCCGCGGTGACCGACAACGCAGTTCTGGTGTCATAAACGGCCAAAACGGGCGTCCAACGGTCAAATTCGTAGCATACAACTTTAGATTGAGTTGAAACCACCATGCAACATTCTAATTATTATTTGTGACGTGTACGCGCAAACGGAACGTCAATCGGACGTGCGGTTTGCGCGGTACGACTCAATATTCTTATTTTAAGTGATGCACGCGCTTCGTAAACGCGCGTGAGGGGGGTCCAAACAGGCGGAACAAATTCGTAATGACCTGAAATCAGACGACAAATACGGGTGAGTGATTTCTGAAGTGGTCGAGCAGACGGAACGTCAATTGGACGTGCCATGTGCCCGCGGTGACCGACAACGCAGTTCTGGTGTCATAAACGGCCAAAACGGGCGTCAAACGGTCAAATTCATAGAGGACGACTTCGGATTGAGCTGAAACCACCGTGAAACATTCTAATTATTATTTGTGACGTGTACGCGCAGACGGAACATCAATCGGACGTGCGGTTTGCGCGGTACGGCTCAATATTCGTGTTTTAAGTGATGCGCGCGCTTCGTAAACGCGCGTGAGGGTGGTCCAAACGGGCCGAACGATTTTGGAATGGCCTGAAATCAGGCGAAAAATATGGGTGAGTGATTTATGAAGTGGTCGAGCAGACGGCACGTAAATCGGACGTGCCGTGTGCCCGCGGTGACGGACAACGCAGTTCTGGTGTCATAAACGGCCAAAACGGGCGTCAAACGGTCAAATTCAGAGCGGACAACCTCGGATTGACCTGAAACCATCATGCAACATTATAATTATTATTTGGGATGTGTACGCGCAGACGGCACGTCAATCGGACGTGCGGTTTGCGCGGTACGGCTCAATATTCATGTTTTAAGAGATGCGCGCGCTTCGTAAACGCGCGTGAGGGGGGTCCAAACGGGCCGAACGTAGTCGGAATGGCCTGAAATCAGACGACAAATACGGGAAAATGATTTCTGAAGTGGTCGAGCAGACGGCACATCAATCGGACGTGCCGTGTGCCCGCGGTGACCGACAACGCAGTTCTGGTGTCATAAACGGCCAAAACGGGCGTCCAACGGTCAAATTCATAGTGGACGACCTCAGATTGAGCTGAAACCACCGTGAAACATTATAATTATTATTCGTGATGTGTACGCACAGACGTCACGTCAATCGTACGTGCGGTTTTCACGGTACGGCTCAATATTCGTGTTTTAAGTGATGCGCGCGCTTCATAAACGCGCGTGAGGGTGGTCCAAACGGGCCTAACTATTTCGGAATGTCCTGAAATCAGACGACAAATACGGGTGAGTGATTTATGAAGTGGTCGAGCAGACGGCACGTCAATCGGACGTGCCGTGTGCCCGCGGTTGCTGACAATGCAGTTCTGGTGTCATAAACGGCCAAAACGGGCGTCAAACGGTCAAATTCATAGCGGACGACCTCAGATTGACCTGAAACCATCGTGCATTGGAAAACAAATATGTAATTAATTAGAAAAAGAAAATTAATGTGTAACCCAAAAAACTAAATATATGAGGGAATGAGGGGATTCATTGGTAATTTAGCTATCAATTGTTTTAGAAGAGCTTGAATGAATTTAATAAAACATACAAGTTGTAATGTTCACCACATTAGAAATATTGTTTGATTTGGTTTGAATACAGTTCAATTCCAAATTAGAAAATGAAATTCAAATAAAACAGCAACCAATAAACATTTAAAATTCACATAACGTTCAAGTCAGCTAAAACATATTTGTGATCAATACTAAATAAATATGAATATTACCAACCTTAACAACCCAAATCGAGGTAAACCAAAAGAATTGAGAACATGGATGAATGATTCTACATATTTCCAACCACAACTTCAGGTTCACAATCAACTCTGACAATTGAGCTATTGGAGTCATCAAAAGAAATAAATGGATTGGTTCCAATGGCAATAGGGACAGTGTCAATTCCATCATCAGCATCATCAAAAATATGTCTTGGAATTACTTCAACTATGACACCAAATTCAGGTTGAAGTTGATCTTTGACATAAAAAACTTGTTTAGCCATTGATGCCAACACATATGGTTCTTCGGTTCCAAGAGTGCGGGTCATATTAATTACTCGAAATCCACAATCATCAATAAATGTGCCATGTCTCGTCATCTAATCAAACCAATGGCATTTCATCATTGTGACTCGTCCATGAGAGTAATAATCTAATATTATTATTTTCTCAACGACTCCATAATAACCCACATTTTCAAGTCGTGCTCTACTATCTGATGCACTGGCATAACAATCTGTTGTGGCAGTAACCATAATACCATCATGTTGTGTTCTCATGTTTTTGGCTCGTTCAGTGACAATAAATCTGTACCCATTGATAACAACTGATTTACAGTCACGAACCATGGTATTAGGACCAAAATCCAAAGCTCTTATTTCCTCAGAGACAGAGTCAGCAGACAAACTCAATACCTGCAATATAAATGACAGTTAAACTTAAGTAAATATTGAAATAATTAATTTAAACAGTAATATGTTTACCTTCAATTTTAACCAAGCAGAAAACTCCTTGCTATGCAAAGTCTCTCTCCTTCTCAAAGATAAAGAACGATGCTTTCTATTTATCATTGTTTTATGTTCCCTGTAGATAAAAAAATATGAATATTTTAACAGATATATATGTAAGATATACATATTCAATTTTGTTACCTGATATAGTCATCAATCAAATCACAGTTGAACAAAACTGTGCGATGTGCCATCTCCCGCTCTTCATGGCTTAATGTCTTCAATGTATATGATCCAGGAATTCCTCCTGTTTGAGGAAGTGATGGAAAACTGGGTTCAATTTTCTCATATTGTTCTTCTTCATTTCTCATTGTTCTGTTCATTCTTGTAGTAAGATCAGACAAATACATTGAAGAGAAATCCATACATTCTTGAGCTAAGTAACCGTTCATGATAGAACCTTCGGGATGATTCTTGTTTCGAATATAATAATTTAATGTGAACATATTTCTTTCAGTTGGATACATCCAATGAAAAGAAACAGGTCCTCCGAGAAGTATTTCAGTTGGAATATGGACAGTCAGATGCAGCATGCATGTGAAAAATGATGGGGGAAATATTTTCTCCAACTCACACAAAATTAATGGGGCATCTGTCAACATTTTTTGCAAGAAAGACTTGGACAACTTCTTATCACAAAGATCTCTAAACAAATGGAACAACCGAATAACATCCACCCTTACATTATTGGACAAAAGATGATGGATTGCTATTGGAAGCAACTCATGCAGTAGAACGTGATAGTCATGAGTCTTCAAAGATTTTATCTTCAACTCTCTTCTGTTGACCCGTTTAGATATGTTGCTTGAATAGCCATCAGGAACTCTAATAGTCTCTAATACTTCCAAAAATTGTTTTTTTTCAGTAGGTGTCATCACATAAGAAGCACATGGATGTTGCCATTTATTTTCACTGATACGCACAGGATGCAATTCTGGTCTGATGCCCCAATCCACCAAGTCACGTCGAGATCGTAAATCATCTTTTGTCTTCCCCTTGACATTTAGAAGAACTGAAAGCAACATTTGACATATATTCTTTTCAATATGCATTACGTCTAAGCAATGACGTAGCGAATTGGTTGACCAATAAGGAAAATCAAAAAAGATACTCCTCTTCCTCCAATTGTAACAGGTTTCTGTGGAAACATTCTTTCTCTTTCCAGATTTCATTTGACCCTTCCCGAACGAAAAACTAAAATCTTTCAATTCATTAAGCACATCAGTTCCAGACATACGCTGAGGTGGATCATCGGTCTCTATAGTATTATCAAATCTTCGACGATTCATTCTATATGGATGATCCTTTGGCAAAAATCGTCGATGTCCCATAAAACTGAAACTACAATGATGTTTCAGTCTTCTAGATCGTGTATTCTTCATACAAACTGGACATGACATTTTTCCCTTCGTGCTCCATCCAGACATCATTGCATAAGCCGGAAAATCATTGATCGTCCACATAAGCGCTGCATGCATCTGAAATATGTCTTTCGAACATGCATCGTATGTGCGCACACCCACATCCCAAAGAAGTTTCAACTCTTTTATTAAAGGATGCATGTATACATCAATATCAATGCCGGGATCAGAAGGACCAGATATGAGTATACTCATGAAAGTGAAAGATTTTTTCATACACAACCATTGGGGAAGATTATAAATGTGTATAAAAACTGGCCATGTGCTATGCGAAGTAAGCATCTGCCCAAACAGATTAAAACCGTCGCATGAAAGACCCAGCCTCACATTACGCACGTCAGCTGCAAAATCAGGATGTCGAGCATCAAATCTCTGCCATGCAAATCCATCTGCAGGATGAACCAACTCATCATTAGTCTTCTTTCTCTCGGTATCATGCCATCTCATTTTTATTGATATGTCATCTGACATAAAAAGATTCTGGAGTCTGGGGATCAATGGAAAGTGCCACATTACTTTCTGTGGAACGCGGGATGGTGTTCCATCAGATTTTGACTTCTAGCGGGATGTCCCACATTTTATACATTCATTTCGTTCAGTGGTTTCTTCCCAGAATAAACTGAAATCTTTCGGGCAAGCATGAATTATGTTTCTGGAAAATCCAAGTTCTTCAACTAACTTCCATGCCATATAGTGGTTTGAGGGAATATCTGCATCATCTGGAAGAAAATCCTTCAAGAGGGTAAGAATGTAATCGATTGCTGTATTAGAAATCCCATACATAGTTTTTCCATGAAACAATCGGATTAAAAATTCCAGCTTTTTCATTTTATCGCATTGTCGATATACTGGAGTCGTGGCAGCATCATTTAATTTTTTCACCCTATCAATATCATCATTTTCACTAGATGCATCAGTTGTCCTCATATCAACGTCTTCTTGAGTCGAAATCCGTTCTTTTTCATGATGACGAATAAACGGAAACCGATCATCTAACAAATTCTCCATTCCAGTCCTTTCATTTCGATCATCACCAATTTGAGATTTCATTTTCTCCCCATTGTGATACCACACAAAGTAGTTTGCTTGAAAACCATTTTTGGTTATGTGGTAGCTGACTTCTTCACGACTCAACCAAGGTCTACCAACACAATTGGAACATGGGCAGTGTATGCGACCACTATCTGAAGCATTGTGAAATGCAAAATCTATAAAGCTCTCCAATTTTTTTTTAAAAATCGCTTGAGATACGATCGGTTTCATACATCCAACTTCTGTCCATTCTGTAAAAAAATTCATATAAGTCATTTTGTCATAAACAATTCAATAGGATTGAACTTTAATAGAAAATACATTTAAGTAAACGATAAAGGAAGAAAATAATCATGGTATCAACTAGACATGTGAAAAGAACATACTAATGTGTTATTGAAAAAATGTAAAACCAACAAGAACTTAATGTGTTATCACATCAGTGCATGCCTCATCCCATAACCATATTAGTAGGGCACCCTCGTGGACAGCCCCGCCCACCCCCGTGGACAACCCACCCACCCCCGTGGACACCCCCTACCCCCTAGACAGCCCACCCACCCCCGTGGACAGCCCACCCACCCCCCTCGACACCCCTTCTCCCTATGGATAACCCCCCAACCCCTTGGATAGCACGCCCACAACCCTGGACACCCCTACCCCCTGTGGCCAGCCCACCCAACCCCCCTGGACAGCCCGCCCACCCCTCCTTGACAGCCCGACCACTCCCATGGACAGCCCGTCCACCCTTGTGGACAGCCCGCCCACCCCCGTACCCCCCTGGACACCCCATACCCCCCCCCCCGAGATAGCCCCGCCCACCCTCCCAAATAGCCCACACCCCCCTCCCCTACAACCCCACCACCACCACCTAGACATACCAACCCCCCTGGACACCCCACACACCCCTCCCCCACCAGGACACCCCACCCAGACCCCCAGGACAGCCCACACCCCCTGGACAGCCCCGTCCACCCCCGTGGACAGCCTTTCCCACCCCCGTGGACAGCTCCGCCCACCCCCGTGGACAACCCACCCACCCCCGTGGACACCCCCTACCCCCTAGACAGCCCAACCACCCCTGTGGACAGCCCACCCACCCCCCTCGACACCCCTTATCCCTATGGACAGCCCCCACCCCCTTGGATAGCCCACCCACCCCCCTGGACACCCCTACCTCCCGTGGCCAGCCCACCCACCCCCTGGACAGCCCGCCCAACCCTCCTTGACAGCCCGACCACCCCCGTGGACAGCCCGTCCACCCTTGTGGACAGCCCACCCACCCCCGTACCCCCCTGGAAACCCCGTACCCCCTGGATAGCCCCGCCCACCCTCCCAAACAGCCCACACCCCCTTCCCTGCAACCCCACCACCACCACCTAGACATACCACCCCACCTGGACACCCCACACACCCCTCCCCCACCAGGACACCCCACCCAGACCCCCAGGACAGCCCACACCCCCTGGACAGCCCCGCCCACCCCCGTGGACACCCCCTACCCCCTAGACAGCCCAATCACCCCCGTGGACAGCCCACCCACCCCCTCGACACCCCTTCTCCCTATGGACAGCCCCCACCCCCGTGGATAGCCCGCCCACCCCCCTGGACACCCCTACCCCCCGTGGCCAGCCCACCCACCCCCCCTGGACAGCCCGCCCACCCCTCCTTGACAGCCCGACCACCCCCGTGGACAGCCCGTCCACCCTTGTGGACAGCCCGCCCACCCCCGTACCCCCCTGGACACCCCGTACCCCCCTGGATAGCCCTGCCCACCCTCCCAAACAGCCCACACCCCCCTCCCCTGCAACCCCACCACCACCACCTAGACATACCACCCCCCTAGAATGTGTAGAAATAACATAAAAATACATGATATATAGATAGCACAAAATACTCAACCTATGGGTTCACATTAACTACATAATCACATACTTCACTACTACCATAAAACACATAAACCACACAACCACCACACAAGACGCATATCATTTCTCACATTCATTTATAAGCCACTTCATTCACACTTACATTTTCCATTCATTTAATGTTAAATTAATTAAATCCATTTACCACACATCCATTTCTATTCCATCTCATTTATTTAACATCTTGTTTTTTTGTTTTAACAGCATAATTTATTCCATAGATAACCAGGAAACTAATAAAACCACCACACAACAACTCACCATCTCACAATAACCATCGACACCATGTTACATCGACCAACCATCTCACCAAAACAACCACATATCACAATAAAAATATTGCACATCACAAACCACCGCACAACAAAAACCACCTCACCACATTATACACCACAACTTCATCACACAACACCTCCACACGACACAACACCACCACACATCATCACTATCATACAACTTCACATGACCCATCCATGCCCACTAACCATCACATTACAACCCCATATATCACAAAGCCCAACTGGTCACCTCAATCCCCATGAAACAGCCTACAACATACAATGAAACACAACAAAAAACCTCTCATAGAGGCAACATACCCCAACTTCCACAATTTATTTATTCAAGGTCTTTTATTACATTACCCCTTTATTTAGCATGGACATTATAACACAACTGATATTCCAGGGGAAACTAATTAATTAACAAAATATTTATTCATTTCCCTATTTTACACGGTGAAATCAAATCAAAATCCAAACTTAAAACTAAAATATTAGATCAATAACAATAAAAACAATTTACCATATGTGTATAAAGAAAAAATTACTTGATTTGAGATGATTCAAATGGGTTTTCACCTATTCGGATGGGGGATTTGGAGAGCAGCAGAGAGCTGGAGGTGGATTGATAACATAAAACTAAAATACTAAAGCAATAAAAATAAAAATAAGGAAGTATATGTGTATAAATGAAAAGATACCTGATTTCAGATGGTTTTCACCTCTTCGGATAGGGGATTTCGCGAGAGGAGAGCGGTGGAGCGGAAGAAATTAGGTTATGTGCGAATGGGGGAGAGCAGCCTCGCGGCTGGATTTGGGGGAAATAATTCCCAACGGTTTTAAAGAACTGTTGGGAAAGAGATGCTAAGGACCCCTTTTCCAACGGTTTGAGGAAACCGTTGGCAAAGGGGTGACCCTTTCCCAACGGTTCGTTTGAACCGTTGGCAAAAGGTGATTAACACACCCCTTTACCAACGGTTTCTTCAAACCGTTGGCAAAGGGGTTGATTTTCCCAACAGTTTAAATGAACCGTTGGGAAAGGCTTTCTTAATCCTTCAAGCCCAAAGGTTTTAGCAAACCATTGGTAAACACCCGTTCGGAAAAATAGCATTTCCAGTAGTGACGGTAAAAGTAAAATTATTTAACTTGATGTTAAATCTAAATGATAAGGTTAAAATAGGAACCTAAACTTGTCTAAATTCTATTGGATGAGAGGATTGACACCCATCCCCACCCTATCTTCTAAATAAAACAATTTGGAGCTATTTAAAAACGATCTTGACTTTATAATAAAATAATATTTTTGTTTTTCCAAAAGAGCCCCTCTCCTCCCTTATAAAAGGGTACCTCCTCCCCCTCTTCCTCACACCACATTGAGCCTTCAAGCTCGGCCAAACCCTACAAAATTCCCTTCTAGACTTCCCTAGAAACATACTAGAGGTTTTTGTCTTCATCAAAGACCAATTTTAGTTCCCTAAAAGGAGATCTCAAAGAGGCGCTTCAAAGAAGAGGTAATGTCCGTTACCGATTCTTTCAACTTTATTTCTTCTTCCACTTATTATTTTTAGGTTGTTTCATTATGAAGTAATAACATCAGTATCACTCATATACTGATATGTTATTATAAGTATGAATCAATCCTATTTCACCATCTATCCATCCTATGGAAAACAAAATCAACGCACATGCGTATGTACGGAATACCGTCTCCACGCAGTGCTGTAATATATTTTCCACCACCCCCTTACTTGGATGGGTATAATGGTGTAAATAATGACTTTATATGATAATTTTAATGTGATATTTATTCTTAAATATTATACATACACTTTAATACAATTCCATGACCATGGGAATGATATCATCGCTCGTGCGTACGTACGGACTACCGTCTCCATGACGCGATGAGATTCATTCTCAATGATTAACCATTGATGAATGATTATAAAGTATATATAATAAGTAATAATGACATATATGAAATAATAATGATACTGTATTTCTGTATATATATATTTATGTCATCTATTTAATTCCATTCAATTCAATAAGGAAACGAAAACAACGTTCATGCGTATGTACGATCTACCATCTCCATGAACGGTGTATTTATTTCCATTTATCTATATATTATATATATGTATATTCTGAATATATATAATATATAAATCATGTTTTACATTCTTGATATAAGAAATCATGATCCAAGTAATCATATTAATAATTACATGTTAAAACATGAACGACAAATGAGACGATTTTACCCAAAATGCTACTTTAACATTAATTTACAAAAGAATGGGTAATATAAAGTAATAAGTGGACCATATATGATATAATAACAATGAATATGATTATGTAATAAGTCAATAACATTATTTAAATCATTATACATGGGGTTCAGATACGTACGAAGCGTATCGGACCAAAGGTAAGGGATAATTTCGAAATCTCATTTTTATCCGAGATTTCTTATACGTATGTATTTACTGGGGTTACGTTTATCATCCATGAACATGTTTTCTAAAAATGCTTTCATAAAATGATTACCATTATTCCATGGATGTGTAAAGTCATTTTTCCCTTTAGTGACTTTTTACCACATTGTATGAATGAAATATTTCCTTTGGTTACCATATAAGGTAGTTTTTGACTTTTCCGAAAAAAGTACGAGGAGAATGTTATTTTTAACTTATACGGCATGAACGTATTTTTACGATTTCATAATGCATCATTTTCAAGAAGCTTCATCTACAAGATTTCATGATTATTTTAAAAAAAACCCTTATCTTTTAAAATTGCATGGAATTTTGTGAAAAGAAAATGATTTTAAAGAAGAAAGGATATTTTCCTCAAGAATTCATTTCAAGTGTTTTGTCAAAACTATTTTCCATATAATATGACATTACATCATATGTGTATGATTCAAGTAAAATGTCTCTATGATTTAAATGGTTTCAATTTTCTTATGATGAAATGATATCAATCGTTTATGGATTATGTTATGATGGCATGATGTTTAAGAATCCCATTTTATTTCATGGGTTATGCTATGATGTATGATTTATGATTATGTGGCACACGAAAGAATGATTTCATTATGAGATGGGTGGGACCTATATCTCCCTCCAATGCATTGGGTAAAGATTTTATATCTCATGAGATAGACATGGCTAGAACGGTAGGTTATACCGGTTCAGTGAAACAGGACTGAAACGAGGAGTGAACTCGGTTCAGAAATGGACTTTGTCCACTAAGATGGTCTTGGCAGCAATGCCTTGGCTACTATGGAAATCATTACATGTGCTTAATGGATGCCACAATTATATGTTTTATTCCCATGCTATTTTATCATTATTTATGTTCCATTATGATCTATGCCTTATGTAATTCCATGTTTTATGTCGTTGATCAAGATTTTTAATGTTCATGTTTTTTTAAGTTCAAATGTATATGGTATGTTTTATTTTATCCATGCTTACCCTTACTGAGCATTTGAGCTCACCCTTTTTATGTTTTCTTTTCCCCCAGGATTAAATGAAAGATTTTAGGTAAGGAAACAAAAGTAGGAAGACCTTTATGGGATATGTTGAAGATCTTTCACCACGATTAGAAGATTGCGTTCTGAGTTTCCAAAGACACTAAACTATTACCATCCTTGTGTGTCTGTTATTGTTATGTATTTAGTATTCCGCTAAATTATTGTAATATCCATGTACGTCATGCTTTGGGTCTCTACAGTTGGTATCAGAGAAAAGGATTAGTCAACCTTTGGAAACTAGGATGCGAAAACGTTAGTGAGATCCCTAGAAATATTTCTAAGGTATGTCTAGGGATGTCCCTAAGGATAAGTATACATATATGATATAGTCCTAGAACTATGGTAACGATATTTGATTAAACCAAAGATGTTAGATATTGAAGTTACTCCCCCTTTATTATGATTTTTTCCTCTCACACTATTCTTTTTGGGTTTTAGAAAATGGCTGGAAACAAGATGATTCACTATAATGGAGGATATGATGGACAATGGAATGATATTATTCATGAGAAACCAAAAGAAATGGGATTTGGAAGTCCAAACATCATTATTATGCCGAATCAACAATCTCATAATATGATCAATAAAGTAAAATTTGTTAAGTTTCCTGACTCGTCTAATAGGAGAAAGATGGAGTTTCATGATGATCATAGAGGAAAGAAAGTTCAATTTCCCCTATGTAAATCATGTGGGAAGAGGAATCAAGTTGAATGTTTCAAAGGAACTGGAAGATGCTTTGGTTGTGGAAAAGAAGGACCCAAAGCCAGTAAGTGCAAAGGAAAAGGATCAGTTAACACTAGGGATGAGGATAATGGTATTGCTACGACATCAACAATGGTTAAATGTTTTAAATGTGGAATGTACGGGCATTATGCAAACCAATTCCCTAAGGGAAAGTCTCATGAAGAGAATCAGTATGGTCGTATGGGTAGTATTTATGTTGATGATGATGAAGAGACTACAAATGATATGTGAGATGAAATAATTGTTGAAGCTCGGTCAATGGTTTAAGAATGTAGTGGAATGATTACATGTCATTCATGTGTAATGTCCTATAAGTAATCTCATGGTACTATGGAATAAAGAGACATCTAAGGATTATTACACGGTTATCTTTCCTTGAGTTTTGAAAGTGTATGATTAATGTTACCAGTACCCATGAAAGGTTATTCAGATATTTTTGGAATGTAGATGATATGCGCATAGTGAAGGGATAATGAGAAAATTAAATGTTTGATAGTATTCATGAGCTCATGACTGATATAAGGAGAAGGTTATGTAATGGATTGAGTATATAGAATTTTTGGATTTTGTTATGTGGAAAGAGTTAAATTTTGACAGCATTCATGTTTTCACTAAGGTTTAATGGGTATTCATTTTTCAAGAGAATACATGATTATGTATTCACATGATTGGATTGTGACCAACAAGATATATGGGGGATAAATGATGGTATTCACATGCTTGGTTGATAACATTTCAAGTAATCATTTTTTTATACTATGAGCTTGGACTGAAGTATTTTAGATAAGCCTAAAGATTGGAATGGATTGTGTTGGACATAAGTTAGTATTTTTTAAGGATAAAACTATTTTGATATTGTTGATGGGATGTTATAGTAATATATCTTTAGAAAAAGGACAACCTGCAGGACGGGCGACAGCCCATCGCGTCAGACAATGGTGTGGAATCGAACCCACAACCGAAGTGCGACTGGCCTTTATCACCTACCACTGGCCTATAGGAAGTCCCTGTTTAGTAGAAAGTAGTTTTATTATATTAAGCAGTATGATATATGAAGTATAAGTCCATTTCAGGAACCATATATGATTAATCTCACTATAGATGGACTTATGTATTTTTTGATAACTTTTCTAACTTTTTTTTGAGATAGATGGAATGACCCATCATTCTATCAGATGATCTGCTAACACATTACGAATGACAAATTCAACTTCATTTCTTTAAGAGATAAAGTGGAAATTTTCCAAAGAACGACCAACGGTGAGACTATACCGAAATCATGAAAGTATTTCTTCTAATTACAATTTCATAAACTTTAGGGAAATGATCTTGAAAACCAAAAATGTTGTCCTAGTGCTCTAATATCTGATGAATCAGATAGTACCTTAGATCGTCACAAATTTATGGCTTTTTGATTGCTGGCTTTTCCAAAGCCATGTTCTCTACCACTCTCCATCATAACATGATGGTTAGATTTCTCTTCCATATCCATATTTTCACCTATGTGGAAACCCATTGATTAGTTTATTTGGGAAACCATTACATTTCATACTTTTGTTTTTAAAGATTGGTTTTGGTATTCCTTTTTACGATGTGGGTTTCTATTAAAGAAACTTTCTAATAGTAAACCATTTATAACCCCAACGAATTTCGAGGGCGAAATTCATTTTAAGGGGGGTAGAATGTAACAGCCCGAGATTTTATGAAAAATGTTATTTTTAATTTCATTAATGTATTGTGTTGTACTCTACACCTAAAGGACTTTGCACAACACACATCCTTGACTTGCCTTGCATTACACGCAATCGTGACCTTCCTCGATAGAATGTGTAGTACGCAATAACGAGTTTCACTAAACAACAGTATGCTATTAAAATATTATTAAAACTAGCTGTTATGAATAGTAATAACCACTTTTTGAAATTTTGTAAATTTTATTTTTCAAAATGGAATTCATTTTTGGATTCATAATATCGAAATTAGCTTAGGGTGAAATTTTGGTACCTTTCAGATAACTTTCATTTTCTGATGAATAGTGAAAAGTACTAAATTTTAATTAAAAACAACCTTTTTAATCGAAATAATTAATTGTGATAAATTATTAATTTGAGTGGTTTTAAATTATATTTAGAATATATTTTTACAATTTAATACAATGTTGTTCATTGGATGTAATTTCACATTTAAACCAGACATAAACAAGTGTCAATCTTTTGATAGTTATTATCTCTTAAGAACACGCTATTTGTTTTGACGACGGGAATTAATTTTTAAATTAATTAATGAAACTAATATGTTGAAAATTTTGTAAAATAGACATAATTTTTGAGTTCATAATATCAAATATAGCTTAGGCCTAATTTTTTTGTATTTTTCTGGAAACTTTCATTTTTCGATGAATAGTGAAACCACTAAGTGGTAGTTAAGAAAAATGAATTTTTCATAAAACTTAATTTTACCGCTTCTGTGAGTAGAATTTCAAAAATCTGAGAGACACGGTTGATGTCAGTAAGTAAAATGTGGTTCAATGAGATGAAAATAATTTTTTGGTGAATAGTAACTTTTTACTTTTTTTAACCACGGTTAAAAGTAAATAGGGTAATTAAACGTAAAAATGATATTATTATTCCCTTAACACATGCCCTAATTCTATTGGACAAGTGTAATTCGACCAAAAACAACCTTAGAAATAAAATATGTCCATTTAGGCCCACGTGGATTAGATTAGGACATTTATTATTAATTTATTTAAAGAAGGGTTAAAATAGTTAAAATCAAAGTTTAATAAGTAAATCATTTTTAATTTGGTGTTATACATAAGATAAATTCCACTATAAATATTAATTAGAAATCTAAAAATATTTTCTACATAATGGTATTTTATTTGTAATTTTTAGACATTAAATAATTTAATTTATTTATGACACAAAGATGATGCATCAATTATCTTATTAATGAAATATTGACATAATCGATGTTATAAACACAAAAATAAATGTAATTTGAGACTTTTTATGAATTAAACTAATTTTATAGATTAATAAGACATGTTAGTATTGATTTAATTAACTTTTTGAACTAATCTTTCTGTTATGAGTTTCAAAAAAATTAATTACTAAATAGTGTCAAAATTGACATAAAATAGTTTTTAAAGGAAATATTATATTAGTAATTGTTATTTTATTTCTAAAAATCTAAGGATTGGCCAAAAGACTTAGATAAGCATATATATATTAATAATAAACAACTTGGGGTGTGTTTGGCTGCTTATAGTATGTTTATTAACCTTATAGTATAAGAACACAAGAAGACATGGTAAAAGTAAAATTATTTAACTTAATGTTAAATCTAAATGATAAGGTTAAAATAGGAACCTAAACATGTATAAATTATATTGGATGAGAGGGTTTTGACCCATCCCCACCTTAGCTACGAAATAAATCAATTTGGAGCTATTTAAAACCGAACATGACTTTATAATAAAATAATATATTTAGTTTTTCCAAAAGAGCCTTTCAACTCCCTTATAAAAGGGCACCTCCTCCCCCTCTTCCTCACACCACTTTGAGCCTTCATGCTCGGCCATACCCTGCCAAATTCCCTTATCCACTTCCCCAGAAACATCCTAGAGGTTCTGGTATTCATCAAAGACCAATTTTAGTGCCCTAAAAGGAGATATCAAAGAGGCGCTTCAAAGAAGAGGTAATGTCCGTTACCGATTCTTTCAACTTTATTTCTTCTTCCACCTATTCTTCTTAGGTTGTTTCATTATGAAGTAATATCGTCAGTATCACTCATATAATGATATTTTATTATAAGTATGAAACAACCCTATTTCACCATCTATCCATCCTACGGAAAACGAAATCACCGCACGTGCGTACGTAAGGAATACCGTCTCCACGCCGTGGTGTAATCTATTTTCCACCACCACCTTACTTGGATGTGTATAATGGTGTAAATAATGACTATATATGATTATTGTAAAGTGATATTTATTCATAAATATTATACATACACTAGAATACAATTCCATGATCATGGGAATGATATCATCACTCGTGCGTACGTACGGACTACCGTCTCCACGACGCGATGAGATTCATTCTCAATGATTAACTATTCATGAATGATTATAAACTATATATAATAAGTAATCATGAAATATATGACATAATAATGATACTGTATTTATTTATATATATATGTATGTCATCTATTTAATTCCATTCAATTCAATAAGGAAACGAAAACATCGTTCATGCGTACGTACGACCTACCGTCTCCATGAACGGTGTATTCCTTTCCATTTATCGATATATTATATATATGTATATTCTGAATATATATTATATATAAATCATGTTTTAAATTCTGGATATAATTATTCATGATCCAAGTAATCATATTAATAATTACAAGATAAAACACAAACGACAAATGAGACGATTTTACCCAAAACGCTACTTTAACATGAATTTACAAAAGAACGGGTAATATAAAGTCATAAGTGGACCATATATGATATAATAACAATGAATATAAATATGTAATAAGTCAATAACATTATTTAAATCATTATAAATGGGGTTCAGATACGTACGAAGCATATCAGACCTAAGGTAAGGGATAATTTCGAAATCTCATTTTTATCCGAGATTGCTTATACGTAAGTATTTACTGGGGTTACATTTATCATCCATGCACATGTTTTCTAAAAATGCTTTCATAAAATGTTTAACATTATTCCATGGATGTTTAAAGTCATTTTTACCCTTTATTTACTTTTTACCACATTGTATGAATGAAATCATTCCTTTGGTTACCATATAAGGTACTTTTTGACTTTTCCAAAAAAAGTACGAGGAAAATGTTATTTTTAACTTATACGACATGAATATATTTTTACAGTTTCATAACGCCTCATTTTTAAGAAGATTCCTCTACAAGATTGCATGATTATTTTTAACAAAGCCCTTATATTTTAAAATTGCATGGAATTTTGTGAAAAGAAAATGATTTTAAAGAAGAAAGGATATTTTCCTCAAGAATTCATTTCAAGTGTTTTGTCAAAACTATTTTCCATCTAAGATGAAATTATTTCATATGTGTATGTTTCAAGTAAAATGTCTGTATGATTTAACTGGTTTAAATTTTCTTATGATGAAATGATATCAATTATCTATGGATTATGTTATGATGGCATGATGTTTAAGAATCTCATTTTATTTCATGGGTTATGCTATGATGTATGATTTATGATTTTGTGGAACATGAAAGAATGATTTCATTATGAGATGGGTGGGACCTATATCTCCCTCCAATGCATTGGGTAAAGATTTTATATCTCATGAGATAGACATGGCTGGAACGGTAGGTTATACCAGTTCAGTGAAACAGGACTGAAACGAGGAGTGAACTCGGTTCAGAAATGGACTTTGTCCACTAAGATGGTCTTGGTAGCAATGCCTTCGCTACTATGGAAATCATTACATGTTCTAAATGGATTCCACAATGACATGTTTTATTCCCATGCTATTTTATCATGATTTATGTTCCATTATGATCTATGACTTATGTACTTCCATGTTTTATGTCGTTGTTCAAGATTTTTAATGTTCATGTTTTTTTAAGTTCAAATGTATATGGTATGTTTTATTTTATCCATGCTTACCCTTACTGAGCATTTGAGCTCACCCTTTTTATGTTTTCTTTTCCCCCAGGATTAAAAGAAAGATTTTAGGTAAGGAAACAAAAGTAGGAAGACCTTTATGGGATATGTTTAAGATCTTTCACCACGATTAGAAGATTACGTTCCGAGTTTCCAAAGACACTAAAATATTATGATACTTGTGTGTCTGTTATTGTTATGTATTATGTATTATGCTAAAGTAATGTAATATCCATGTACGTCAAGCTTCGGGTCTCTACAATACCCAAGGTTCAACAAACTATGGGTATATATGCTGCTGCAAAACTATCTATACCCACAGTTGTTGAACCATGGGTATGTTTTCTGTGAAAAAAACTATCTATACCCATGGTTTACTTAACTGTGGGTATATAATTTGGGTTTTAAAAAAGAATACCCACTTTTCTATAAACTGTGGGTATATATATATACCTATGGTTTACCAAAACCATGGGCAATATGAGATTTTAGTAAGATTTACCCATAGTTTCTACAAAACTGTGGTTACAGGGCTATCCCGGCACCTCATGAGCCCCCAGTTTCATGGGCTATACCCCCGGTCTGATACCGTGGGTATAGGTCAATTTTCCAAAAGTGAAGAATTCTGTTAACACTAAATTTGATTATAAGTGAAATAACTCATCAACATAGACAACGATATGAGACGAGAGATACCATGTGAAATTTTTCAATATACTCAACATGATATCTAATGGTATGAATAATTATATAAAACATGTTGATTTTATGAATGACTATAGGAAGTATAAAATAGTAATTAATTTTATTATGAGGTATTTTTCATCTTCTATCAATGTTACTATATGGAACACACATCTCATCGCATTCAATTTTAACATTTATTAATACACTAACTACCATAAAAGTGGTGATAAGGGTTGAACCACATAAATAATGAACACTGAAACTATGAATAAAATCTGGAAACAATGTTCAAGAATCATAGTTTTAAAATTTAATATTAATTAAAACATACAATAGCTAAAGATATATTTAAACAAAAATAAATAAATTTAAAAGTAAGATAGTAGTTGAATTGTAATAGAGAAGTAAATTAATCTATAGAGGTAGTTGGTGGAGAAATAAATGTACGAGCTTTTAAATTCATTTAGATCAATGAAATAAAAATTATTAATATTCAAAAAACTAAGTATTTCATCATTTAAATATTACCATTTCAGTTTTTAATAAAATATAATTTGGTCCTGTTCTATAATATTATATTTTATTCTTATTAACATCAAAATAATACATCATTTCATTCTCTGGATTGATGACTAATTTTCAAATTATTAGTAACTAAAATCTCATGGTAAAATGAAACTATTTGTTCAACACAATGTATAATTATCTATCTATGATAGGTTTAATTACATGATATTAGTTATTGGGTATCAATTATCATGTCGGATTGGGAACACACTAAAAATATAAATTTTTTCATTTGATATATTTATTTAATAATAATTCACTCAAATGAGAATTAAAATTCTAGCCTGATCACAATTGAATTATATAAAAACACATTTAAAACCAAACTCTATTGCATGATTAAATTTTAGATATCACATGACCTAGAACTAAAGCATGTGAGAATATACCAAATGAAAGGTAATTCAAACATGTTTGTAATTATTTAATTAACATCATATTAAGAATATTAATTCAAATGCTAATTGAAATGAAATAATGATTCTATAGATCATTGAAATGATGATTCTATCCAGTGAACACATTCATGAAAACACAAAAAATGATTAGATCAATGTTATCTATTTTTTACCAGCACCAATCCCTAGAAGAAAAGAAATTCCAGCACATGTTTCCCTGTTTTGGGCAATATGAAAATCCTTACAAATTTTTCACCCTCCAGGACCGAATCATCTATGTGTGGGGAAGATGTTACAATGTATCATTCATTTTAGGGGAAAAAAGAAATTTTAGGAGGATTCAATAGTCTATAGAATGCATTGTATTAGAGGCAGAATGTGTATCAACCCTTGTTCTTAATTTTTTTTCATTTTGGAATTAAATAGCTAAATTCATTATAAATGTATAACGTAAGAATTGAAATTTATACAAATTAATTATTATATAATAATGGTATGGTTATATTAACAATTAGAATATAATTAAATGTATGTATCTTATATTTGAAAAAAAATGATATATTTATATCATTGAATTAGTAATTGTTTTTTTTTTGAAAATGATAAATTAAGTGTTGATATTTTTTTACACAATTATTTTTATTTACAATTTTATAATCAATATAATTTTTATAAGAAAATTTATCATAATAAAATATATTCATAAATTAATTTGTATTTGTCTTAGAATTATAAGATAATTTTACGAGACACTGATTAATTTTTCAAAGTGTTGTAAAATGAATTATAATTTTAAAATTAGATTTTTTTTAATAAACAATTATTTTAATCAATAGTTAAATTTATCTTATATTTAAAATTATATTAATAAAATGTAGTTAATTTTTTAATTCTACAAATTAGAATATGGTTAGGGTGAGTTTCTGGTATTTTTCTAAAATAGTAGAATTTTTTGTGAATAGTGAAATATAGAAATTTGTGATATAAACAAAATTAATGAATTTTTGTGTCATTGATTCATCAATTATTTTTGAAAAATAATATCTAACTATACTTATTTATATACTAATTACAGTCATGTAAAAAAAATTATTTATAGTCTTACTCTAAAATAATAATCTAATGAATTTATTAATAAAAAACAACCCTCTCCACCACTATAAAATCCACCCATTAACACCTCTTCTCCTCACACCTCGATAGACAGGTAGAATTTTTAAATATATTTACAATTACATTACCAAAACTCTTACAAACTTCCTTGAACTTTTTGTCTCAGAAAAAGTTCAGTCCCATGGACCTTAACGAGTCTCTAAATAAGAAGAATTCAAGAGTTAAAATCCTATTTCAATTTGTTTTGTTTTTTTATTTTATCCACATATCCCCCATCCATGTGACAAGATAATTATAGTACCTTACATATAATTGAATATTATTGTTTTAATAGAACATCCATAATAAAACCTCTCCACTTCTACACTTATTCTAGAAAATTAAACCATAATCCGTGATGTGTCAATTCGACGCCTTTGTAGACAATGAATTTTTATTTTTCTCTACCACCTTAAATGCTAGACATAAAACCATAATTAAGGATAAATAATATTTTTATTTACATATTATAAGTGATATAATTTGTTATAACCATTATGTAAATATTCTATTAAATAAAATGATATAAGTTCGTGATGGTTTTAAAAACAAAAAATAAAAATTATATCATTTTCAATAGAATTTTATCTAATGATTCATCCGCATATCAGAAAAAAATTATATAAGGTATCACTTAAAATAATTTAAACATATTTATTCTATTTATTTCTACTTATTTAATTTTCAACCATTCATCTTGAAAATCAAAAATAGAATAACCATGGAAACCATGAAATAAATTCACCAGAAACCATGAAAATAACAACATATTATCAATAATTGGGTGGAAAGGTATTATTAAAAATCATATAAAGTAATATATATATAAATTTTGTTCTATAAAATATTAATAACACTATTTAATCTATTATATAGGTTTTGTGACCACATTCTAAGTAATACAAAATATATGTAAGGGACTTTTCATTAAAAATACTCTTTTAACTTTCTATTTTTTCAAAACTCAAAAGGAATGTTTTTATGACGAATGTATTTTAGATTATTGATTTTCCATGGTTCATGGAAATTATTTATGATGAAGGTTGGGAACTATATATCCCACAAATTAATGGGGTATGTTTTTCTTGGAAGTTGAATGTAATTGTTATTACAAGAATAACCATGATGTTTACACCATAAGGTAGCTATGAGGTTTACATTATAATGTAGTAGTAAGGGATACATTTTAAGGTACCCATGAGGTTCAAAAATAATATTTTATCCATGGTGGTTAAAAGATTATGAATCGAATTATCCAATATACCTTAATTATTTTATATATAATTTCAATGTTTTATGAAAACATATTTTTTTCAAAAAAGTAAATATATGATAAATTATAGGTGAGAAGTATATATTTGTGATAATTAATTCATATAATTATATATATTAATGTAAAATGGTTTATTAAACTATTTTTATGTCCCTTACTGATCTTTTTATGCTCATCCCATGTTATAAAATGTTTTCACTATTTTTAAGAGTGGTTAAGTGAAATGAAGAAGCTAAGATGAATATTTTTGAGGATTTTTCATGTAATGAATATCATGTTTTATTAAAAAAAATATTTTTGGATAAATTGATATTTTTTTATTAGTAACCAATGTGTATGAATGTGGTTTTATATGATTCAATTATGTAATAATTTTCTAAAACCCTAATCTAAAAAGATCTTTGAGAATTTCTGATAGTGAATTCAAAAAGAATTTACTAGATTATGTAATGTTTAATATTGGTAACTAATTATATTTACAATTGAATTGTTTAGAAAACCATATAGGTTAAGATGATTTTAATAGAATATCATACATGATTTTTATCATTTAGATTTTTTGAAATGATATAGAATTTAAATATAACCATGTTGATTCATCTATAATATGTTTGCTCGTAATGGGGTTTTAGAAGAAACATGAAATATGAAGTAGAAATGCACAAAGAGGATGACATGTTTCTAAATATGTAACCCAAAATGGTAGGATGTAGAGCTGAGATATTTTTGATAGCAGTGACTCAATTGAAAAATTATATAAATGGTGGTTTCATCCACTCTAGAGAACAACCCTAGCTACCCCAATGGAACATGACAATAATAGAACATTATATAAGGCAACACACTCTATATTTTAGAGGTTGTTATGATCATGTGGTAGATTATGTGTTTATTAAATCCATTGAAAAGATAATATATTTCATGGTTCTTTCATATAATAAAAAAGTTATCCTTACTATTTATAAATTTTATGTTGAAGATGACTAGTGATGGTCAGTGGTTGTAAATATTAGGGATAATTTAGAGATTGATTCTTTGGAATGGGATGAATTTAATAACATATTCCTAGAAAAAAAATACATATATGGGTTCAAATAAAGATTGAAAGGAAATTTCATGGATTGAAACAGTATGAGGAAGATTCAGTTGCCCTGTATAAAGAAAACTGCACCTGATTGGTATAGTATGCTCCAAAACATATTGAAGATCTTTATATTAAATGAAATTGTTTTACATAGTATTTAATTGTAGATATTGATGGTAAATATCCAATTGTGAATTTAAATTTTATGATAATCATGTATGATGTGCTAAGAATATAGAAATTTTATTTTTAGATGATCATGATAATAATGAAATCATATAGAAGAAAATGTTCAAATGTAAATATATTAGTAAAAATCAATCAAATAAATTTAAGGTTTAGAAAATTCATCATCCAGTTTGTGGAATGTGTGGAAAAAAATCTTCATGTGGAATAAATTAAAAAATCATAAAAGTTTTTTCAATGTTGTATGTTTTGAAGTATATCCTGAGATTGAAATGAAAGTTATCATAGTTTCGGTATGATTATTTAGGATAAGAAAATTGTAATGTGTAATAAATGTGGTGATATAGGGAATTATGGAAATTCCTATCCAATGAAGGAAATAAATTACATAAATAAGAAATAATATAATAATAATGATTTAGTTAAATCCTTTACAACTACTTCACAAGTTTTTAGTCCATCCAATGAAGTGGTATTATGTAAATTGTTTGTTTTCTCAGATTTTGCAAATATCTAATTTGATATGGGGTTGGAAAATTCATTTTATTCTAAGAAATATTATGGTAAATTAAAATTTTCACCTTAATATATGAAATATGATCATATGTTTAAAATATCATGGGAAATATTACTACAAAAATACTTTATATGAATCTTCATGTTGTTGTCTGTCGAAAGAAATTACCTGAATTATATTGATATTCCATTAATAGAGTTTGGTGTAATTATTGGTAAAAAATTACTTTCTATTTTTCATGCTGATAATTATTTTAGAGTTAATGATGTTTTTTCTTATAAGAGTTTCATTTTCTATACCTGAATGAACACATAGTATTTAAAAAATATCATGAACCTAAAAAAATGTTGAAATCTAGAAAGGAAAATTATATTTCAAATATTGTTAAAAACAATAGAACTATTTATATTAGTTATTCAATAGTGGTAAATAAATACATGTATGTTTTCCATGATGATTTTCCTAGTGTTATACATGATCAAGATGTTTAATTTACAATTAACTAAGTTCCACATGCTAAGATAATCTCAAAGAACCCCTATAGAATGGCACAAGTTGAACTTATAAAGTTAAAAAAAAATTCGTTGGAGTTTGTCGATAATGGATTCATTCTTCCTAGTACATCATTATAGGGTTTTATTTTTTTTCTAATTAAAAACAATGATTGTTAAATGAGATATTGTATTTATTATAAAGAATTTAATAACATTACTGTTAAAAATACGAATCCTTTACCTCATATTGATGACTTGTTTGAGAACCTCCATGAATCATTTAAATATTTCAAGATAGAAATGATATCTAGGTACCATAAGCTAATGGTGAATACATATGAATTTCAAAAATAGTGTTTCAGATAAGATTTGGGAATAATTGTTTTGTTGTTATGCCCTTTGGATTAGATAATTTCCCTACTTTATTTATGGATCATGCTCATATAATAATCCACGAATATTTTTATAAGTTAATTTTTGTTTTTATTGATGTTATTTAAAAGTTTTAAAAATGTTATAAAGATAATGAAAATCATTTTTCTATTGTCTTTTAAATCCTTAAAATTAAACAATTTATATGGGAAACATTTAAAATTTGATTTTTGTTGAGGCAAATTTTTTTTGAGGGGAAAATTGTAAATAACTATGGAATAATAGTTGATCCCACCATATTAAAAGTGGTTGATGAATGGAAAAGTACTATAAATGATACCATGATCGATAGTTTTCTTAGATCAGGATATTATTTCTTGATGGGTTTTTAAAAACATTGATCCATTATATAATATGTTAACTATGATAATATGAAGAGTGGTAAAATTTATTTGGATAGAAGACTTCAATGTTTGATTTTAGAAACATAAAAGAATATTGGTGAATTATCCAGTTTTTTCCTTAACTTCCAAAAATGGTAACTTGTTTACCTAATGTTAGGATTTTTTGAAGGGACTTGGTATTGGTCTGATGTACAATAATATGGTAATTTCTTATGATTCAAGGAAACTAAATCATCATTTGTTAAATTATCCAACACATGATTTATAATTATCACCTATGGTTATTGAATTATAAATTTGGAACCATAATTAATATGGAGCTTTATTTAAAATATATACTAACCATAAAAGTATGACGTATTCATTCACATAGAGGGAATTATACCTGAGGAATAGAAGATGGTATGAACAGATAAAGAAATATTATTTGACAATCAATTACGATCCTTGAAAAGTATAAAAGGTGGTGTATTCCTTGATTCAAAAATATCATGCTACATAAAATATTTAATATTTGTAAGATTATTCCCTGATTAATGATTTGATGAATTTTGGATTAGAAGTTGTTTCTATTAGAAGTTACTCTTTCTGGTTTTAGGTGTCAATGTATTCTCCTCTCTTTAATAGAATTATGGAACAACATAATGAAGACAATTAGTTATATAAAATGATATTTTTGGTTAAGGAAGTTATGTTTTCATAATTTAATGTTGATAAAGATTGTATCATGAGATAAAGAGTGATAATTTGTGTTCCTTATTAATACCATTATATAAATAATTATAATGTAATGCTAATAGCTCTCTATTTTCAACTCCTCGTGGAAGTAATAATATGTACAGAGACCTTCAGAAGTATTAATGGTTGGATGAAATGAAGATAGATTTTTTTTAAATTACCACGAAATGATTTAAATTTCAATAGGTTAAAGAAGAGTGGAAGAAAAAAAATGTGTTGATTCATCCTTTTCTTGTTCCATACTGGAAGTTGAAAAATATATAAATGGATTTTCTAGTGGAACTTCTAATGAATTATCTATGTAATAATGATATATGGGTTATTATTGATTAACTAATTAAATACATGAATTTAATTACAATTTTATTACTCATTATTTTGATCAAATTTATTATTTATACCTAAAATAGATTTTCAGGTAACATAGTGTTCCTATCTCCATTCTATTTGACCATTATTATTGGTTCACTTATAAAATTTGAAATGTACTTTAGTGGTTTTTTGGAATTAATTAAATTGTAGCACTATTGTTCATCCTAAATTTGATGGAAATATCATGAAAACAATTCAGACCATAGAGGAACTTCTTCATCATTATTAAATGGATTAAAAGGGAATTTGGAGTGTTTTCTTATAATAATAGTTTTCATTCATATATACAGATGGAACCTTTTGAGGAATTATATAGAAAACATTATGGAATTTCTTCATTTTCGGAAGTAGAATGTGATACGAATGTGATTGGTGAAAAATTATTATAGGAAGTGTCAGTGAAATTTATCATGATCTAGTAATATATGAAGATATCTTATAGAATAATGAAAAGTTATAAAGATAACCGGAGGAAAAGAATTCATTTTGTTGTAACTCATCATGTTGTCTTTAAAATATATCCTCTGAAAAGTGTTAGTAATTTTTTTACTAATGGAAATCCAATTCTATTTTCCATTGGTCGTTATAAAATTTTAGAGAAATTTTTGTGTGTTTCCAACTATTTAGCTTTGCCTATGAATTTATAGTAGGTACACTACTTTTTTTATGATTCTTTGTTAAGAAAGTATGTTCCAGAATCATCTATTGTTCGGATACCAGAAGTAGTTCTTGGGGAAGAGAAACATTCATATGAGGATAACCCTATTCAGATTCTTGATCATAGGGAGCATGTATTAATGAATAAGCTATTTCGGCAGGTTATGATTTGGTGTAGGAACCACATGGTTGAATAAGCAACATGCGAATATGAATATTAAATGAGTGCAAGGAATCCTCACTTGATTAATAAGTGAAAAAATTGCTAGGATTCAATTTCTATAAGGGGGAGAATGTAACAACCTAGGTAGTTTTAAAATAATTTTTTTTTATTTTGGAATTATATAGTTTAATTCATTATAAATAATTTAATGAAATAAGTGGTATATATAGAAATTGAAAAATCTATACTAATGGAAAAATAACCTTACATATGAGAAAATAACTAAAATTTATGTATCTTATATGTTAAAATATTATATATATTCTTATAATGACATAAGAAAATAAATTTATTTGATGATAATAAATAAACTTTTGATATTTTTGTTACTGATAACATTTTATTTACTATTTTCTAATTTAAATAATGATTTAATTGAAAATTTACCTTTATAAAATAGATTCATAAATTAATATATATATATATTATGATTATAATATAATTTTATTAGGCCTTAATTAATTCATGAACGTGTTATAAAATCTATTAAAATATTAAAATTTATATTATTTTAAAAAATTATTATTTTAATTTAATGTTTGATTTTTCATATATATAAAATTATATTTTTAAAATGTTGTTCATTTTTGAATTTAACACATTGAAAAAATTTTACTCTTATTTATTTGTATGTTTCTGAAATGGTTTAATTTTGGGTGTATAGTGAAATACTCTAATTAACAACCCAAAAATTTTAGGAAACCCTAATCGAAAAATTTTATTTGGAAAATAAATGAAAAATTCCATAATTACATGGAGTTATTACAGACTCAGGAATGTGAATCACCCAACATATTACCATAAATCATAGTTGAGAAAAGCTAAAAGATCTAAAAGATCACATCAATCTCATCTCGACAATCACAATCTTTGCCAAAGCGTCCGAAACATAGTTTTCCTCCCTATAATAATGAGAAACAATCCACCTAATTTTCTCTATATAAATGAATCATGAAATCCAATAAGTTCAAACACACCATGGTATATTCTGAAAACATATCCATATAGTATCAAAAGCCATCTAGGAGTAAGATTCAATCAATAACTAATTCTAATTCTACTGGACAATAAGATTAAAGTCATAATTTAGAGCCCATAACTCAGCCTCAAACGTTGTCTTATATCCAATGTAACTGAAAAATAATCCTTTCAAAAAGACATGGTCAGTAAGAAAAATACCACCATATCCAAACATAACCTGTGATCCAAAAGTACCTCAATCAAAATGAACCTTAAAACATGGGATTCCCATGTGAATGAAATAGTTGAAACAAAAGAAAAAAGCTATAGATTTTGAATATTCTTGCTGCGACTACTACTGGTCCTGAGGTTAGAAATCATCACTTAAAATATATTTCTCCTATTCATAGGAAATCCAAAAAACTTCTGAATATAAACCCAGAAGATACAGATTAAAGACCAATTGAAAAACACATGTTGCACACACTCAGTGGATCTCATACAGAGGTGAAATGAAAAATCTATAGAGATTCCCATACCCTGTAATTAATCATGGGTGGGAAATCTTTTTTTCAGGGTTTTCCAAAGAAGAATTTATTTATAAGGCTAAATGTAAGGAATCATCATTGATAGTATCCATGTAAAGACATTACAACATCTATCATTATTCATCTCATAAAAAGTCTCTACACTTGAAAACATCACCCCTATTCTTGAGCCAACTAAGAATATCACTATCCCCAAGTAAGAATCTATTAATTTCACTAGAAGCATAACTAGGATAAATAATTTCATGTCTATTCTTATTGTTATGATGATAAGACATGGACAAGTGTCCCATATTTAGAGGGATAATCATGCTCTCAATGATAGGATTATCATTCCAAAATGGTTTTTCAAGAAATTATGGTTGGACTGCAAATAAACAATCAACTTTGAGTAAATCATTAACATATTGAATCATTTCTATATATCAATCCATGTGTATAAGACAATATATTAGGAGTAATCGTCCATCAAATATGAATTAAACATACTGGAGATAAACTCCATAGAGGGGTTATTTTGTGTGAATAGATTCCAAGTGAACTAAAAAAAGTAAGGCATCATTAAAAATAAAGATATCCTTGATTCCCAGACCTCCACTATCCATATATTTGATACAATCCTTCCATGAAACCATAGTAATTTTTCATTCATAAACTGTCCATGTCCAAAAAAGATTCCTGAGCTTTCCTTGAAGTATATTAATAATACCATGAATCCATTTGTATATAGAAATGTTACATAAAAACATTGAAGTGATCAATTAATTGACCATGAAAACACTTTTCACTTTAGACATAGATTTTATTTTCCACATATTCAAATGATTAAGAATAAAATCAAATTTATTCTTAATATAAGAACATTTAACCTTCCCCACAAATAATTTGACTCCAAGATAAATAAAAGGACGATCTCCCCTCCCAACCCCAACATTCAAGAAATTCTATTCATCCTTCCCACCAAATTCCCCTTACCAAACCTAGTTGATGACTTATTCCAAATTATTGGTTTCACAATCACCTATTCATAATGAAAAAAACAAACCTGACTAAATTTAATTTTTTCATGGAGGTCCTTCCTTGAAGGAGGCTATCATCAGCATAGTAAAGATTACAAGGACTGAACATACCGCTTCCCTACATGATCCATTTAAATAAACCAATATTCAAAATCTCATTCATGCATCAACTTTGATAGTCTTCAGACAGGTAAATTTGAAGGCATGATAAAGGATCACCTTGCATAACTCCCTAGAGCATTTGATTAATCCCTAGGGGAACCATTAATATGAATGGAAAGATTTTCAGAACATAGGATTGTATTGATCATCCATATAAAACCCGAGAGAATTCATACTTCTTGAGAAGTGAAAAAATTAAATTCAATTTTAAAGTGTCATAATATTTGGATATATCAATATTTAAAGAAAAAATTTCATCTTTTGCCTTTCTCTTTAGGAGATTCACACCCTCATATATAGTGAAATGTAATTTATGAATGTTTGAAAATGGAAAAAACCCATATTAGTTCAGAGTGATAAATTCCTTTACAACATTCCCGAACCTTTTGTAAATGAATTTTTAAACAAATCTGTGAATTGTATTATGAATAGAAATAAGATGGAAATCCCTGATATTAATATAATTATCTGTTAGTAATAACATTAATGATGTTTTAATTAAGACTACAAGGCATATGAACTTGAATAAATAATTATTTAACAACATTAACCACCTTATTATGAATAATTTCCCAATAAAACATAAAGAATTTATTGGAGAAACCATTAGGATATAGAAAACTATCAATCCTAAAAGAAAAAACTGATTTATGAATATATTCCTTAGAGGGAAGTAATGTAAGGTCATGGTTTTTTCTTCTGTCCAATAGAGTCTGTAATAGAATTAGTCATTATATGTGTTCTGTGAGAACCATCCTCAAAATAATGATTTTGAAAATACTCAATCACCACAATAGAGATCTCATTCTCAGATTTGAAAATAAAATAATTAATAGTAATGGATTCAATCCCTCCCCAAATTATATTTTTCATATGATTTCTATGAAATATATTTGTATTCTTATCCCAATTATGCAGCCACCTCACATTTAATTGAATTCTTCTCAATCCCTCCTAGATCGTCACGTGATCATCCAATTTGGATAGAGCATTAAGATTATTCCCTAAAGGTGTATCCTAATTTTGATTAGTAGTTTGACATCTTAAAAGAATATTTTTATCATATTTGATGTCATCATCAAGGTTAGAGAATGATTTCTTACTCTATCCCTCTAATTTCCTTATAATGGAATTCAATTTACATGCCATCAAATGCATCAAGATACCTTCAAAACAAAATACCAGAATATTAAATTCCCTGATGAGTAATCAATGATGTAAGTTTCATAATCTTGAACAAATATTCTCTATTTATATTATTTATTCATGGAATAAAAAAATTTAACACTCTTATGAGTAAATAAGTAAACAATGAATTAAAAAATCAAAAAACACCCCAATCTTTTACTACAAATGCCACATATCGCCACTTATTATTCTCACACCACAAAAACATTGTATATTATTTATAAAATCATCAAAATTAACATCCCAATACCCTTCGCGATTTCCAATACATTTTGGTATCACAAAAATGAAAAATCCATGTGCCTTATGGAGGTTCATATAGAGGAGATTTCAAGAGGAAAAATCTTCATATATTTCCATTTATTTCTATTCAATTAATTTTATTTTATCATTCTCTCCCAATATACACTAATCAATGCGACATGATAAGTCTAGTATCTTACACATACCATAATTTCATTGTTTTAATGATATATAAATCATTAAAAACAAATAATATCCTCTTATTATTGAAAGGGGAAGATTCATTTATGGCATGTCGATTCACCGCCTTTGTGGACGATGAATTTTAATTGTTTATTAACACCTTCATGGATAGTCATAAAACTGTTATTATATTTATAAAAAATATTATTAGACATAATATATGTTATATAATGATTAGGAACAAATATAATGTAATGGTATTAATTAAAATGATATAGGTTTTTAATTGCTGTAAAAACTCCCAAAATAAAATAAATCATTTTCATTAATGTTTTATCTAATTATTCATCCTCATATATGAAATAATTATGTATGGTATCATTTAAGATATTGGAAACAAAAATACCATGGCTATACACTTCATTAATGTTCCTCCCATTTCACAAAAAAATACATATTGAATCAACCATTGAAACCACGAAATAAATTCTCCTAAAATAATGAAAATAACAAAATATTATCAACAAATGGGTGGAAAGATGCTACTAAAAGATCATATAAGGTATTATACAAATAAATTAGTTGTAAAATATATTAATAACACTCTTGTAACTATTATTAAAGAGTTTTGAATATGTTTTATGTATGAATTTCCAGAGATAAAGGGCTTTTCCCTAAAAACCATCTTTTAAATTTATTTTTATACAAAACTCATAAGGATCATTTTTATGATGTAAATATTGATATTTAAATATTTTTTATGGTATTTTACATTTTTTTATGATGAAGGATTAGACCTACATCTCCCTCTAATTTATTAGATATATTTATTTTGGATGTTGACCATAATGGTTATTCTATGTGTAATTATGATAGGTTAAATATAAGGTATCTATGAGGGTTACATCATAAGGTTGGTATCAAGGTTACATGTCATGGTATCTATGAGGATTATGAATCATATGGTGTCTATAACGGTTACAATCTTATGTATGTAATTCTCAATGTTACCATTATGGTTTAATTTGTGTTTTCTATGTTTTATAGGAAACTATTATATTAACAAAGTTAGAATATGATAATTTATTAGAGAGAAGTATGTATTTGTGAAAACGATTTTATATTATTATATTTTTTAATGGAATGACCATTTATATCCTTATTTTTTTACCTTAAAGATCCTTTTGTTCTCATCCCATGTTTTATACTTTTTCCACTCGTTTTAAGGATGAGTATGTTAACAGATGAATCCAAGATGAAAAATTGTGGAGATTTATCATGAAAATATTTTCATTTTTTTATTGAAAACATTTTTATTTTTAATGAAATGAATATCATATTTATTATTCCCACTTTGAAATCGTATGGGTTCGTATTTATTATTTATATCTTAATTCTCTAGAATGATAAATTAAAAATATCATTGGATATTTTTGGTAGAGAATTATAAAAAAAATAATATATAGTGTAATGACTATGGTATGTCTTTATACAGCACGAGTGTTATTTTTTCTAGAGGGGATGCACATAATACATATTTATATTTTATATGAAATATTATGTAATAATAATATTTTCATTAAAAGGATTTACTATTTTATAATTAATTAATTATTTTAATTTCTATTAGAATTTTATTTTATAAAAAAAGTAGTCATATTAATTATAATTGTAGTAATAATAATATATCATTTATTATAAAATTATATTATCATTTAACAGTAATATAATAATTGTTAGAATTGGTTATAATTTTATGTAATTGATAATTATTGTTTATGAATTATATTATTATGTCTAATCATAGGAACATGCATGAACAAAATTATTAGTATATTTGTATATAATGATTATTTTAATATATTGTTAATATTTTTCACATAAATTATGTATAATAATATAAAATTATATAAAATATTTAAAAATACCAAAACTGTACAGAAACAAAAAAAAAAGAACCTACAACCAATTAGATCTAATCTAAATAATAATTATAACTAAGTAAAAATTTAATTAAAATATTAACAAAATACTTTACAATAAAATATCCAACACATGAACTTTTTCCTTATTGGAAAAACAATTTGGAAGAACACAAGTAGAAAAATGTAAAATACATAAATCAAAAGTATAGGTTTAAAATTTTCAATTCACACAAAATATCATGCATCATTTAAAATTAAAATTTAAAAAATGGTTTCTCATAAATTTTCAATGTTTCGAAGACAAAACTCTTCAAAAAAAAAATCATGTGACCTACCGCTCTATTACCCTCCTTGCCCAAAAAATTTGATCAATGATTTTCCCAATTGTCCTATAGATGTATTCATACCATTTTCATTACATGATTTCTACATATCTGAAAAAAAATTAATGCATTAATCATTAGGAAATCACATTGGGTCCAAATGTATTTAATGAAGAGGGATAGTGGGTAATAATTAATATTATTGACAATTATTAAAACAATGATGGCTGAATATTGAAATAATTCTTGATAAGTGCCAATGAAAATTTCTCCAACAAAATCCCACTCTCCCACAAAATAAAGACTCTTGAAACCATGAATATGATAACCAAATATTCAATATTTTTTTATTATATTTTTTAGAGACATATGTCACTCAAATAATATTTTAAGAAGAATTTTTTGAGTATCATCTCCCAATCTCACAGATATATATATAAAACAATATCCCAAAAAAGTGCACATGTTACTCACACTCAATCAAATCACACTAATGGTAGGTCATATAGGGAACTATATATTTCCTAGTGCATTTAATTCTCACATTTATAGGTAACCCTAAAGATGAGTTTTATCACATATTTTCCACAGATGTAATAATTTTTGGAACCAAAAAATTATTATATTCCATAATGAAATTACTTTTAGTATATGTGTCTACTATAAAATATAACACCTATAATAATGAAATTTTAATATCAATCCATGTTCATAAAATGAATTACTTTACCTTAAGTCAGCCACTATATGAATTTTTATCTAACCATCACATAGATTTATAATCTACAACAAAATATTCATAAAATGGACTGGGAAGGGTATTAGAAATGGGATCATCCTAAAAGGCTTCCTCATTGATTCTAAGAGATACATGATCAAAAAATTGGTGGGAGGATTAGTGGGTCAAAGAAGATCAATAAATAAAATAGATTCATTGGTCATTTTGTAGAATCATCCAAAATTATAATCCCATTGATATAAAAACATTGAATGTTGTATAAGAATCATCATGGAAATGATTTTCAAAAAAAAAAGTGAATAGGTTGATGAAAATTGTTCCAGAATCCTCTAGGGTATGGAAACAATTTTTGGACATAATAGAAAATAGTGAGTAAATAAAATTGTCTTTAAAAAACATTATCAATGCATGGAATAATATTTTCAATTATTTAAACATGGTTATAGAGAATCAAATCATTTCAAAAAAGAATCATGTGCACAAGCATCCCTCAAATACAAGTGGTATGTTTCTAACTGAGTTACTACAAAAAATACAACACTTTTCATGTGGGTTCAACAATAATGGAAATTTTTAAAACTTTTGTTTTAGTAAATTATTTTAAATTATCATTTTGGATTTATAAAATATAATAGAAATTAATACTCTTCCATGAGTATGTGTAGATATGTCTAGAAAGGTTTCCTTAATTTTATAATTCTCTAAAAATGATATAACCAAAAAATAAACACATTAACATAACATAACAAGGTCATATAAAAGATATAAAACCAAAATCAAATTAAAATTTGGATGTTATAAAAATTATTAATTAATTTACCTCCACTGTAGTGTAGGGATAAAAAATTATGATAAATACATGACATTTTATTTCTTAAAAATGTAAATGAAATGAATCTAATTGACATAAAATAAAAAACTAATAATGGGTTTCCTCTTGTTAAGATGTATGATTAATTTATAATTATACAGACATTGATACATTTCCATCAGGATCACACAGAAATATATTCCATGTATATGATTTGTTATTAGTGGGTGTGTGGAATCTATTCATTGAAATTGATATTATCCTATAAGATATAAAATATCACACTATAATATTTTCATAAAAATGGATGGGTGGAATGATACAAAAATATATATTCTAATAACGGAATGAACATGCCAATTCCCAAGAAAAACTCATATAATAACTGGAGTTTCTAGAATGGGAAGTACTATGAAGAAAAAGAATATTATCTCATTGAATGTGAAAAACAGAAAAAATTAACATACAGGAATCATCCATTAGTCATATTATGTTAAAAATATCCTAGAATTCAGTATTTGGGTTAATGTTGTATCCCCATTCATTTTCAATGTCCACCGCTAGCACATTGAATAAAATTTATTTTCTCAATAATTTCATTCTCTAGTATTTCATTTAATGTACCAAGGTTATGTCTATTATTATCATTTATGGGTATCTGAAGTAATGTGTTTTTAACATGGATTCATGTAGCATGTCGGTACAATCAATTAGAGTAGGTTACAATTTTTATAAATAAATAAAACTTTTGAATAGGTTTCTTCCATACTACCCTATACATATATAACAATTAAAACCTATGTCACTAAGAATTTAGGATCATCCATGAAATAAAATTCATCAATTTCTTCCATAATATTATTAGTGTTCTCCCCCACAATACATGATTAATTTTTTGAATATATAAATTCTTGATTTTTATTTTTTTATAAATTGGTTTTAGACTCACAAATATATTTAGAAGTGGAGATTGATTTAATTTAGAAGGGATGTTATATTGTGTGTGAAAATATATGGTGTATTTGTTCAATTATGACTATATTACAGTAAATAAGGGTTATAGTTAAATGTCATCTTAATCCTAAATAACCATTTAATTCTATAGAAATTGAATTCTTCAATTTTCACATTGGTAAGTATAGGTTGTGAACTCAAATAAAAAAGACATGAAATCACATTTATCAAAGGACCATTATATTCAACAGAATAGATGACTAAGCTCTTATATTCATGAAATTTGAATATATTGGAAGAATTAAATTATGATAGAGATGATTAATAAATGGAATGATAACAAATTAAAATAATGTCATTATCATAATATATAAATGGATGATTTTCAAATGAAATATGTACTTTACTCTCCTAAAAATAAATATTCTGGATTAGATTATCAACAGGTAGTCAAGTGTCTTGTTTAGAAATATGTCACATTGTTTATATTATTCAATTTATTTTATAAGGAATTTTTTGAGTAAAGAAATGTTATATTAGTTTTATCTTTAAGATAATTTCATCTATCTATCTCTGTGAATGAATAATCGATTATGTTCCCAATTAATGATTCAATTGTTTCACATGAATTATAAAGGTCAAAATTTTCCAAAATTAATCAATCTTAAAAATTATTAAAATTCTATAAGGAATCTTATCACAACATGTTGGTGAATTTTTATATAAATCATAACAAAGAATTGAATAAAACCCATTAAAATTAAATGACTTACCATATTAGCTTATATGTGGTGAATTGTTACACATTATTCCTTGAGCTATATTGAATTAGGTAGGGTGTTGATTATAGATGTGTTGTGTTGACCAAAAAATTATAAAATTCTATTGGAGTGATATTTTAAACTAAATGAAATAATAAACACCTTGAGTTGATATGAACTTATTTTTTTGTGTTTCATTATTTTGGTTTTTAAAATTTATGGCCAAAATCAATCTTTTTATGGAACCCATAATGATAATATTATCCTCTACATTAGAGAAACAAATTTGGAACATATATCACAAGAATTCCCATTTCCAAATTCATGATCCTACCAACTACTTTAAAAGTTTTGATTTGGGTCTAAAAACCGAGATAATTTTCTATGAAACATGGAATATCCTCTTGAAATAATGTTTAGGAAGATGGGTTTTCTATGTTTTTAGCAACTAAAAAATCTAAATATAAAACAAATTTTCAAAATCATTAAAAAATTTAACTAAAATTATCTCTGAAAACTATGTTAATCTATAGGAGAAGTAAAAACTTATGGAAGTGTTATATTTTTGACCAATTATTTTGTGTTTGCAGTGGAATTTATTTAATTTTCACATCTAAATATTTATTATTTTAATTATTACCAAACCAAATTTAAAAAAAAATACTATCATTTAACATTCAATGATGTTATAGGGTATTTTAACTTGCCCATAAATACTCCATCATTTTATTATCCTATTTTATATATAATTTATATTTCATTTTGAACATGAACCAATTAGTGAAATAAATTGATCCTTTTCTCACAAAATCAATGTATTTATCCATGAATGGTTTCCTCAGATGATATAACATAATAGTTATAAGTAATTAATTTATTAGAGAAAGAAAATAATATTAATTTTCTCAATAATAAAATTATATATTCCAAATTATCTTATATAATATTTATGATTCATTCTCATAGATGATCAAACTATGGGTAAATAAACTCTATGATAATATTCTTATTGTGATTACATATTTGGTGTTACAGAAATAGGAACTGTAGAATGTCTGAAAATACGAAATGAATATTAATTGAAATCCGCATAAAATTAATTAATTAAACACCTTATTTAGAATAGTAATTATAATGAAAATCCAATATGGTTAAAAACAATGTCATGAACTAACTATCACATTCATCAAAACATAACCATTATAAAATTATCTTTCCATCATTAAAACACAACATGAAAAAATAAAGAATAAAATTCACTATGTTTATGATAATTAAAACATAAACCCATGATACGGTAGATATTCAACCAATAAAACCATTTCCTATTGATAAATTAAATTTGGTTTTGAACCACATAGCATGTTCATAAACACAAAAAATGATCGGTCCCAGGATCTATCTCATTATGTATTATAAATCTCTACAAGTAGAGTGTGTCATGACCCTTCCACGGAACCCGTTCCGTGACTACCCCAAGCCCACCTACCATAGGCCAGGGGCTGGAGACTAGCACCAAAGGCGTAAATCCCTAAGTTGGGATTGCATTGCCTTTATAAAGAGAAACCACACACAATCAGAGTAAACAATTGGAATAAAAACACTAAGAATAATTTAATAAAAATGTAGTGTTGAATGTAAATGGGCCAGTATACAAACCCAACTGAACAATAAGAACAAGTACAAGTAAAAAAGAAAAATAGCTCCTGGATAGTCCACTGAGGAATCCCACCTGATGGGTAGGTAAAGAACTCAAACAACTCATCCCTGAGGTATGTCCCATATAGTCCATCTCTGAGTAGCCACTCGTCTATCACCCTCATCCTCGATCACTACTGTCCTTTGTCTACAAACAACACAATAAGGTGCAGGCGAATCCTGTGCAGGGGTGAGTATAACAATACTCAGCAGGGGACCCCGAGACCTCCGAAGGTCTCCTAGTATCCACTAAGGATAAACCACAGGAGTAAGATACAATCACGAAGTATCAACAAACCTTACTTAGGTATATACCCATACATATACCTGAGTTACCAATCACAGTCCGGCTCCAACCCTAGAGCCCAAGCACAACCCCTTACACAAAGGAATTAAAGTCAATCATCTCGATGATATCGACTGAAAGTAAAGACTCAACTCACACAGGTATACAACTTTTTTAGAGTGATGGAGATGATCAGATATAGACACTAAATAATCTAAGATGTTGGAACCAAATGGGATACAGGTTCAGCTAAGCTATTGGACCCACACAAGATACATGACCAGCTGTTATAGAGTAATAGAGATGATCATATGTAGTCACTAATTCATCTATGCTGTCAGACCCACACAGGATACAGGACCAGTTAAGCTGTCGGACCTAGATAGGATACCGGACCAGCTATTCTAGAGTATAAGAGATGATCAGATGTAGTCACTGATTCATCTAAGCTGTTGAACTCACAAAGGATATAGGAACATTTAAGCTGTTGGACCCACACAGGATCTAGGAATAGAATTCAGAACTGTTGGACCCACGGAGGATCCCGATACAATAGTCATCACTTTTGAACCCATAGAGGATTCTGATACTGTATTCATCACTATCGAACCCATGGATTATTCCAGTACATAAGTAATCACTATCGAACCCACGAAATATTCCGATATAAAATTCATCAGTGTTGAACCCACAGAGGATCCTCATACAATATCGTTACAACCAGCCCTAGGGTTCCTGCATACAACACGCTCAATTTTGGGAGGGTCTGATCCTCGATCCAAGTGTCGATACCAGAACTATCACGAATTCCGGAGTTGAGGTATCTCATAGTTCTGTCTCATCATAAGGAACCCAACGTGATAGACGACGTGTCAATCAGACGCTCGATCTTAGAGTTATTGGTATTTCTGTTCGAGAGCCCCGATTGGATTTACGCACGATCCAAACTCGGACGTTTTCCAAACATGTCAAAAACTCACTTAGAGTATCCAAAAATAACCATATCATCTCTAGGGTCCTAGTTCCATAGACGGATCGTCAATCAGATGTGTGTTTTAGGAGATATTCACATTTAAGTGAAGATGGGACCGACCAGTCAATCCTAGTGGGCTGGCGGGTCGGCCCGACCTGGCTCGGTGAGTCCGACCCGATTTGGGGTCGGTTCGGCCTGGTGGGGCGCGGCCCACCGACAGACCCGGCCTGCGCTGTAGGGTGGTCTGGTTCACCCGGCGCCACCACATGGCACTGCCTCCTCCTCTCCATGGCCGCCCGTCGCCGGCCGGTTCGGTCCAGCGCACGCGACCTGCGGTTTTCCTCACGCGGTGCCTGCGGGTGCCATGGTTCTCCAGCCCGGCCGACATGTGGCTGACTGGTTCACCCAGCAGAGAGGCCCGCGGAAACAGGCCGCATCCTCCTCCATGCGGCTCCTTGTGCACCGTCTTCCTCCAGTGGGAAGGCCGTATCTGGCTTCCGGTCGTCCTGCTGAATGGGTGGCCCGAGCCGTCGTCTGACCCTCCACACGGCCGCTGCAACGGCGCCATGCCCTCTACCACGGCCCACCCTGGCCGTGACCCTCCTCCGGTGTGGTGGGAAGGCACCACACCCTTCGGGCTCTGTCATGGCCCGCTTGGCCGCACCTTTTCTTTGAGTGGAGCAATGAAGGCCATTGCACCGCCGACCTATTCGTTGATCTCCCTCCATCGTAAACACAATGAGAACAATAACATGAGGAGGGAGGGTCGGACCGTGTTCATGAAGTCTGATACCTCCTCATTACGTTGTTAACATTCGGCATCAAGAGCACAACACATGATGAGGAAAGGAGAGTATAACCCAAACTTAAATATAATCCAATCTTACCTTACCTCAATTTCAGTGATCAACGACGGAGTCACGAAAGATGGAGGTCATGGGAGACGGATTTCATTCCGTCAATATCAGAGGAGGAAGAGCTTGGTGAAGACGATTCAAGTCGACGTCGTTGGTGTAATTTGAAGATGAAGATGCTTCCCTATCTTGCCCCGGTTGAAGAAGGAGGAAGAGAAGTCCGTCATTTTTCATTGGAGAGAAAGGTAATTCTTCATTTTCTTCACGTTCCTCGTTGGACGAATGATTCTACGTCGTGATCTCCCCCCAAGGGTTCTCCAAGCTCTACCAATATCTCCTCATCTCCTTAGTTCTCCCAACAAAGCTTATTCCAACCAAAATAAAATAATCTTATTCCTTATTTTAATGGTTGGCATGAGTTCCAAATAATTCAAATTAATTAAGTTGGTTCACTTAATTAAATGTATGGAGTTAGTAGGAATTTAAAGGGACTTAATTAATTAATTTCAAGGGAGTGTTGGAACCTTAATGGGAAATTTAAGAGCTCTCCCATTTCTGGGGAGTTCAAGGGGTTTAAAGGGGGTTAGAGGAATTAAGGGGATTGGGTGGGCCCCACCTATTAACATCCTCTTAAGGGAGGTTAGAGTGTGGTGGGACACACCAATAACCTCCATTTGGTGGTTTTAACCACCATTTAAATAAAAATATATTACACATATTTTTAGTTAATTTTATTTAGAATCCCCAAAAATTTACTTCCATCCTCTGTAAAATGCAACTATGGTAAAGGTCATTTAAACCGAATATCAGCGCTGTGAGTTCAACAGTTTCCTCATATTTCAATTCTGAGCACTATTTCGAAAGATAGAAAATGCCGCTCTCATGTTTACTGAACGTACCCGAAACAAAGTTAGGAATAATTATTAACAGCTATCCTTAACCCACTACGATCGAGGTTAGGATCTGCCTAGGTGAAAGATTCCCCCAACGACCCAACATTACCCTCGTATTTCTAATCCGAGTTACTGTTTAAAGGTTATGAATTTTACAATAAAATAATTTTCACTTAATTATTTTATTGGCGGCCAAAAATTGACATTCTATGGTGACCCTCGCTGACCCAAGTTAGTATCTGTGTAAAGAAATCCTACACTCATGAGTTCAGAGGTGGTCTCTGATTTTTAATATGAGTTACCGTTTTTGAGTTATAGTAATTTGAAAAATAAAATAACATTATTTAATTATTTTATTTAGGATTATTCCATTTTCGGGTTTTCTCACAGGAGGCCCGTGCCGAATAAAATTATATCACGCTTAGGGTAGAATCACCATCCTGAGCATAACGGTGGCCTCAGATTTATGATTTGAGTTACCGTTTAAGAGTTATTACACTTTTTCAGTAAAACTGTATAAGGACATTAATTTAAGCATAACAAAAATTCTATAGATCATTCCAGGCACTCTGGGCCTCGAAATAACGCGCCGTCAGAAACCGTGGACTTGTAAAATTCCCAAAAATTTATGAAAAAAATTTCCACTGAATTTCCATGTCTTTACATTCTCCCCACCTTCGGTTTTTATGTACCGATAATCTACAACTTGAACTAAGGGAACAAATGGGGACACTGAGCACGAATCTGAGCCTCCCGCTCCCATGTGCTCTCCCGGAGGTTCCCATGATTCCAAAATACACGCACGAGAGGTATTGACCATCGACATAGGACCTAATACTGTCGATCCACAATCCCTACTAGAACCTCTGTAAAATTCGCCCCGTCGTCAACGTCCAGCTTTCCTTGTCCAATGATGTGGGAAAGGGTCATGCACGTTTCTCCTCAGCTAGGATACATGGAAGACATCGTGCATCCAGTGCAACTGTGGTGAAAGAGCTAAGTAGTAAGACACCATGAGTACTCTGCTGAGGACCTAGAATGGTTTGATGAATCGTAGAGATAACTTGCTGCCTCAGCCAAAGTCCATAGACCTCGTCGAGGTGAGACACATAGAAAGAGGTGGTCACCATACTCAAACTACAATGGTCTCCATCTCCTGGATGTACCACTAAAGGAGATGCGTGGAACTCCCTCAACACTTCCTCCTAAAGTGCAACTAGTACAATTGTACATTCTCTGAAGTGTATGACATGCTCCCCACCTTCAGAAAATCCATCAGGTGCCTACCCTGTGGATATCTGAGCATGTCGCATCTGACAGTAAATGTCCCAACGTTGCGCCTCCCTAAATCACTGAAGAAGTGGGGGAGTGAATGTAAGAGATTGAAGGAAGGATTCTCCATCTCTATCCACAAAGGAAATCTGCAACGCGGCCAGCTGCTCTACCGCCTCACCTAGCAGCTGAATGACTGATCTCCTACTGAGATCATCTTCTACAATGTTCCCCTTCCTAGAAGTATAGACTGTCTCAAAGTAATAGGCTTGGAGGAACTCAAGCCAACACTATTTTCTTAGGTTCAGGTCCTTCTGCGAGAGGATGTACTTGAGACTCTGGTGGTCACATTAGACTATAAAATGTTATTACAGAAGATAGTGCCACCAAATATTCAAGGCAAAGACCACTGCTACTAACTATCGGTCATGGGTAGTGTAGTTCTGCTCGTGCTTTCTCCACTACCAAGATCCATACGCGATCACTGATCACTCCTGTATTGGGACACACCTGAGTCTGGTCCCGGATGCATCACAGAATACTATGTACCCTATGCCCTCCTCTGGTAGCCTCAATATGGGTGCAATAGTCAACCTATGTATCTGCTCCTAAAAGCTCTACTGGAATCTCTCTGGCCACACGAAGGGTTTCCCCTTCTTTATCAAATGATGAAAGAAGTGATGTAACTTAGGAGAAATATGGCACAAAGGTAAGTCTGGCTGACTCATGAGTTATCGACTGCACTCACTTCTGCATGATTCCACACTGTGCTTCCTGGGTTTTATTTTTTGCTGACCAAAGTAAACCCCATCCCAACATTTTAGATAAACCACAAGATTATTTCCTAATAAATTCAATATGCGGATGAACTGTGGTTGCCCAGTCCATACCCAAACTAACATCATAAGGCCTCGACGCTGTCACCAAGAGGTTCCAATCGAAACTCTCACCTCAAGGGTCAGATCACACTGTCATCATAATGGTGATAATCGAGTATCCTCCCAAAGGTATCTCTAGATGTGAGGGTCAAGTCAAATGTTTAACCAGAAACTCTAGGTCTAGAACAAGATTTGTGGAAGAAATGAATGATTGGTACCTATGTCTATTGATACAGTAGCTAGTAGTATATTTATACCCTACCTCAAATCATTCCAAGAGCACTTGGGTCACACTCCTTGATCGCATGTAGCTAGTCTCTTCCCCTAACCTCTAGCTCCTTGAGCCTAGTAGGGAATACAATGTCAGGTGGTTGTAACATATCAAAATGTTCACCACCTCATGCTACTCTCCTAGCTCTGCCCCCACGTGTGCTACCCTGCAGATTCACCTCTTCTTAACACTTCCTCTTCCTGAAACATCACACATTCCCAAGTCTAGGATACTTGTGCCAATTCAAAGCTTCCCACCGCTAATATACACTGGCTATATCTGTTCATCCAAATAACATTCAACCACAAAGGTTCTCTGAAGCACCCTAACATAAGTAAGTGTGTATAGAGGAAAAAGTGCAGGCTCATATGTCCTTAATCACATCGTGATCATAGGTTCATTCATTAAAGCACTGCTCGCAATGTATTCATCGAGTACTAGGAATGGTTGGTACTCCTTGTTGAATACTTAACTACCGACATGTCATTCTTCCAAAACTGCATAAGCTCTAGAAAACCCTCAGCCACCTTCTCAAGCCAATCTTCAGCCAACTGTGGGTCGGGCTCTCCCCGGAACACGAGGGATACCTATTGCTGAAACACATGTAAGGCACTATGCCAACAAGTTTCCTCTATCAGTACCACCGGTAGTGTCTGCTGACCAATAGGCAGTGATATAGTCAGAACACTGCCCAAAGGTACCATCTCAGAAAATTATCCATGTACCGAAACCTCATCACTATGCGGACCATCCTCATGGTCACTCACTGGAAATGATTTGTAGCGAAGATCAACATCTGCTCTACGAGTGTCTCAACCAGGCGGAAAACTCTAGTAATCACATCCATCCAATCCTCTACTGCCTGGAAATATGTCTCACCTCGTAACCTCAGAGGCCTCTGATGATGGAACTCGTGCAACACACTTAGTCGGCTTGCACCATCCTTCAATTTGGGCGGTATCATCTACTGTCCAATAGGTGGTGGTGATGCTGGTACACCACCCGAAGGTGCCAACATTGTAAGAGGTCCCTGCACCGGAGCCCCGTCACTCGGTGGGACGTCGTCCTATACTCTCTCGGAAACCCTAGATGGATGTCTATATAGTGGCATCCTGTTAAGGAACAGATGCGACACAGTCAAAAAATTATACCTGGTGAGATGAGTCAAAGAGTTCACCAATAATACCCTTGAAAACACATTCGCAATCAGTGTTTTTGTGCAATGAGTCAGAAATCAGAGGTCAAGGTCTTGGTGTATGGATACGTTGGCTGCTGCACCATCACTGGACTCCCAAGACTAAAAACCACACTCAATACACTTAACAATATTGCTTCACAGTAATACAGATCAGAGTCCAAAGTTATGCGGTAGAACCGACTCCTCTGATACCAATTTGTCACAACCTTTCCACGGAACCCATGTCGTGACGACTCCAAGCCCGCCTTCCATAGGCTAGGGGCTGGCGACTAGCACCAAAGGCAGAAATCCCTAAGCTGGGAAGGCGTTGAATTTATAAAAAGAAGCCACACACAATCAGAGTACACAACTGGAAACAAAACACTAAGTATAACTAAATAGAAGCGGAGTGCTTAAAGTAAATGGTTCAATATTCAAACCCAACTAAACAACATGAACAAGTACAAGTAAAAAGAAAAACATCTCTTGGATCAACCACTGGGGAATACTACCTGATGGGTAGGTAGAGAACTCGAACAACTCGTCCCTGAGGTATGTCCCGCCTAGTCCAGCTCTGAGCAGCCTCTCGTCCGTCACCCTCAGCCTCGATCACTGATTTTCATCGTCAACACAGAACACAAAAAGGTGCGGGTGAAGCCCGTGCAGGGGTGATTATAACAATAATTAGTAGGGGAGCCTGAGACCTCTGATGGTCTCCTATTATTCAGTAGCGGAGGGCGCAGCGCAGACGCACCGGTCGCGGTTCTCCAGCCTGACCGGCACGCGGCTGGATGGTTTACCCAGCCGAGAGGACTGCGAACGCGGGCCGCGTCCCCCTCCATGTGGCACCTTGTGCGCCGTGTTCCTCCAGTGGGCTGGCCCGATCGGCTGGGCAGCAGTCCCAGAGACCGGGTGGCCCATGCGGTCGTCTGTCCCTCTAAACGGCCGGCGCGACGGCGCCACGGAACGCCTTGGCCGCAGCCCTCCTTCGGCGTGGTGCGATGACACCGTGCCTTTCCGGCTCCACTGTTGCCAGCTTGGCTGCAACTTTTCTTTACGTGGTGCAATGACGGCTATTGCGCCGCCAGCCTCTTCTGTGATCCGCCTCCATCGTCAAAACAATGTGAACAATAACAAGGGGAGGGAGGGTTGGACCGTGTCCGTGTGGTCCAAGCCCACCTCGTTACGTTGTTAACATTCAACATCAAGAGCACAACACACGATGAGGAAAGAAGAGTATAAGTCATACATAATAAATAATCCAATATCCCCTACCTCAATTTTAGTGATCAATGAAGGAGTCACAGAAGATGGACGTCGCAGGAGATGGACGTCCTTCCATCAATATCGGAGGAGGAAGAGCTCGGTGAAGATGAGTCGAGTCGATGCCGTCGGTGTAATTCGAAGACGGAAAAGATTCCCTATCATTCCCCGGTTGAAGAAGGAAGAATAGAAGTCCGTGGTTTTTTGTTGGAGAGAAAGGTAACTTTTCACGTTCTTCACATTCCTCGTTGGATGAATGATTCTCCATCGAGAGCTTCTCCCCAAGGGTTCTTGAAGCTCTACCAATATCTCCTCCTCTCCTTAGTTCTCCCAAAAAAGCTTATTCCAACCAAAATAAAATAAGGTTATCCCTTATTTTAATGGTTGGAATGAGTTCAATGTAATTCAAAATAATTTAGTTGGTTTATTTAATTAAATGTATAGAGTTGGAAAGAACTTCAAGGGACTCAATTAATTAATTTCAAGGGAGTGTTGGCACATTAATGGGAAGTTCAAGAGCTCCCCCATTTATAGGGAGTTCAAGGGGTTTAATGGGGGGTTAGAGGAATTAAGGGGATCGAGTGGGCCCCACATATTAACATCCTCTTATGGGAGGTTAGAGTTTTGTGGGCCCCACCACTAACCTTCACTTTTTGGTTTTAACCACCATTCAAATAAAAATATGTTACACATATTTTTATTTAATTTTATTTAGAATCCCCAAAAATTAACTTCCAACCTCAATAAAATGCAATTACGGTAAAGGTCTTCATAAGGGAATACCAGCGCTGTGAGTTCAGCGGTGTCCTCAGATTTCAATTATGAGCACTAGTTCAAAAGATATAAAACAGTGCTCACATGTTTACTGAATGTACCCAAAAAAAGTTCGGAATAATTATTAACAACCATCCTCAACCCACTACGGTCATGGTTAGGCTCTTCCTTGGTGAAAAAAGCCCAACAAATCCCAACGAGACCCTTGGATTTTCAATCCGAGTTACCGTTTAAAAGTTATTAATTTTACAATAAAATAATTGTCACTTAATTACTTTATTGGCAGCCAAAAACTAACTTTTTCTAGTGGCCCTCGCTGACCCAAGTTAGTATCTGCTTAAAGAAAGGCTACCCTCACGAGTTTATCAGTGGTCTCATATTTTTAATCCGAGATACGGTTTGTGAGTTATAAGCATTTTAAAAATAAAATAACTTTATTTAATTATTTTATTTACGGTTATGCAACTTTTGGATTTTCTCATAGGAGGCCCGCACCGAATAAACATTAGTCCCACCTAGGTTAAACCTACCATCCTGAGCGCAATAGTGGCCTTGGGTTTTTGATCTCAGTAACCGTTTAAGTGTTATTCCATTTTTTCAGGAAACCTGCATAAGCGCGTTAATTTATGCTTAACAAAACATCGTCGGATCATTCCGAGCACTTTGGGCCTCGTAATCATGCACTGTCAGAAACTGTGGACTCTTAAAATTCCCAAGTATTTACGAAAAAAAATTTCAAAGATTTTTTAGGTCTTTAAATAGTGATTCCCTTGTAAAATTATATGTTGTTCTAAACATATAAATCAATAAAAATTGAACACCCACCTAGACTAAATCCTCGATACATGTCTTAGAAATGAGAAACCATGGGACATGGTGAAGATTGGTGATTCCCTAGGAAGAGGCTTCTGTCAGTGGAATGTTGTAGTAGAGAGGTACGAAAGGAGTTTGTTGCACGCTAGTAGGGGATACGACTATTGCCTAATCGTGGATGTGGCCTTGTGAAATATTTGTGAGATGAGGGAGATCATTCCCACTTGTTTAGTTCTTCCACACAAATGGATTATGCATGGGAGGTCGATAGCCTGACTTCTCACTGCACTATGAGAGAGAACATAGATTAGATCATTTATTGTTGTTGATGAATGTACTCAATAGTTCAAAGAATAATTTCTGTGATCGATGAGGGATAATTATCATTGGGGGTTTATCTATAACAATATTCAATTATATTCATGTTGAAAAAAACATGGTTAATTTTATTATTTATTTTTTAGGTCATGTTTCTATGATGGAAAGCTAATTTTTATAGTGTTAGGTGGTGATGAATGTGACTTTTATTGCATGACATTATTCGTTAACCATGTTTGAATTCATTTTGAATTATTTTTTAATTGGATTCATACTTAGTTAATTATATTTGTTTATGAATTAATAATTTGTTGGACTTTGAACAAATTCTTTGATTCCCAACCATGTGATACCAAAAATGTATTCATGAGTCAATGATCATCAGAAGAATTATTTTTCCATATGTTGATAGCATGTGTGAGAGAATCATAAATCTCATTTGAGATAATTGAAAATAAATAAATATATTATTAAGAAAATGAATATATTTTTCCAATATTCATCAAAAAATAAATGAGTGATACGAAATCATAATCTCCTGTGGTAAAATCCTATATAGTTATATATTTTGACTCTAAGAAACAGGTCATTGAAATTTTTTGAATATAAAAAATAATCTTAAATCAATGAATGGCACAATGAAATATTTTGAATAAATTATGAATTGGTGATAATTGAATGAATAATTATTCAGATGTGGATAATAAATAACTGGAACTACATTCATATGAATGATTTAATAACTCTAGAACATTGTTATTTTTATATTTATTCCATAGAATAAATTATTCCACTTAGAACATGTTACATAAAAAAGTTAATTGTTTTAAAATTTTAATTATTTTTTAGATTTTTTATTGTATAGAATAATTAAAAAAATAAACGATTAGGAACATTTTAACAAAATTATATTCATAATGTTTATGAACATTATATTTAGGGGTAATAAGAGAGTGGGAAGGAGGAGGATGTGCCATTTTTTTAGTGTTGTAGTGCACAATGATATTAAAGGGGAGTTTGGTGGCTTGGTTAACTACTGTAGGGAGAGGGGGATGATCCATGGAAGGAAAATAGTGGCATGAAGCCCCTTTCCATCAATAATGTAAATATATAGAGTGTGACATAGTGGATTTAATTAGTGTGGATCTTGGTGTGGGTTATGTCCAGGTACAATGTGGATAAAAAGATGCAGGCAACACCTACCAAGGTTTATAAACAATGTTAATGAATGAAGATCCCCCCTCATAGGGTTATGCCTAGATAATCCGATAGAGGAGTTCAAATCCATGTGAAGTTCCCTAATACATTAAAATTTTAATTTAATTAATTAAATATATAAAGATAATTATAATATATAAATATATATAAATGATTGTGTGATCTTATGCCTAAGGTTACCTATATGAATATAATATATAAACTATTATTATAATTTAGATAAAATGACTACCTATCCTAAAAATAATAAGATTACAATAGGATGTTATTCTAATTAAATGATAAATAATAATATTAGAAATTTTATGATTAATACCACAATTATAAATATTACAAATATAAAAAAATATATTGCTACTAAAAAATAAAAAATGTAATATAATAAAAAATAATAATTCCAAATTAATTTAAATATAAATGTAAAATAATATTTCAAAAAAATAAAAATATGTGAAAAAATAGAATTACTAAATTTACATGTTAATAAAACAGATTTAATTATATAATTATATACATAATAATAATAAAGTCGATGATAATAATAATAAATTATAATAAATACATAAATGAAATAAAGAAATATTTTCATAAAATTAAAAATAAAATACAAAATATCAAAATCACTTCAAAACTATGAATAAAAAAATCGAAGATAAAAAAATTGTTAAAACTATGTAAAAATTTATAAAAATATTTCTGAAATCTAGAAAATCACTATAATATTCTAATTTATGATACATGGGTTATTACTAAAGGTAATTTAATTTATGATCCATGATGTTTAGATTATGAAGTTTATTTTTCTTAGATGTAGATAATATTGATTGGGAAGAAACTCAATGGGGTACTCATATCATGAATACATGGTAATATGAGGAAATTTAATCCCTAAAATTGGATGTGATAAATTAGTTTTTTTTCAACAAAAATATTCTATGAAATTTTCATACAAAAATGAAAAAGAAATTTATTTAAATAAATATGAAATTTGAAAATTCTATTACTACTTATGAGGAAAGATTACCAGAGATTCATGGTATCTGTAACTATCTCAACTCTAGCAACCTGGATCGGGATCCGACATTTTAATAGTGGCATGGATAATGGGGTTAAATATTGATAGACTGATCCATTTAGTTGTTTTATAGATACATAAAGGTAAACGATACACATTTTAAATAGTGAAATAAAATACAATTCATAGTATTGGAAACCATTTTTCTTCCTTGAAGTCATTCCTATAATTCTCAAACATCTACACAGAAAGGGATAAAATTAGGGGTGACCTAAAATGCTCAGTAAGGGTTACATAATAAATATTATATAATAAGTCAATAAAGAATAATCAATATAAAATGGTAAATTAGTTAAAACACATGTTATTTATTAAATAACATGCATTTTGTAATTGAATCAGGCATAAAATATATGAAAAGGTAACAAACTAAAAACACATTTCCTTTAATTAAAAACGATGTTCAAAATGAAACTATAGAGAATATCATATTTAAAATATCATGGATAATAGTAATAAATAAATAACAAATGATGAAAATGATTAAATTTTGGATATCATGATCTCATGCATCATAATACCTCTACTATCAACACCTTTATCAAGAGAGTTTGAAACTACTGGTTAAAAGCCATCTGATTAGGAAAAATAGTTTTTCTCAAGAGACCTATTGGTGCATGAAGGGTATATATATAACATATCCCTAGTCTTAACTCTATTTCCAATAAAATCTATATATATATAATAGGAATTGTTATTCATTAATCAATATTTAATAATAAAAAATATCGATATGGCGTAAAGGATACAAATTTATCAATATTTCCCAAGTTAGCCAAATAACATTCATGTAGACGCCATATGTAAAAATATTACACAATTTATGAAATAATAATATCCATCATGGATGAATATGAATATTTCTGATAAATTTAGGGTCCCATGAAAAAGGATTACAAAAATTAATGGTTTCAAGAGAATGTAAACAATCTCAACAGAAAGTGAAATTGTAAAGTATTTATTTCGTTATTAGTAACATTTAAATTCTAACCCAATGTAGAACAAAATGAAAGGACACATTTAGCATCATTAATATATATCCATTAATATTAAGTAGATTAAATGTGCAGTATATAGACCATATAAAAATAAGTAGTTGTATATTAAAAAATACCTTCCCCTAAAATAAAAGTTGAGACTATATACCTTACCACATAGTAAGGTTCAAATAACCTCCCCTTGGATTAAATAATTAAAAAATAAAAATAAAATTCCTTTACGTATAAATTATTTGTTAAATTAATAAAACAATAAGTAGTATGTACACCATAGTATAAAATTAGGAGCAGAATATTAAATTACACTCCAGTGAAGGAAATATGAGACAAAATCCCTTACATCACACTTCTATTTGGTTGAATTTTCATTAATGTCTTGTATAATGGGTTTAATAATGTTATTAATTTACTATATATTAATATTAATATTTATAATATAATATATAATCCCATTATAACATTTTCCACCTTTTTGTCAATAATATTTCAATAATTTTATAGTTTCATATTTTTTTTCATTGTTTTCTCATTTGTGTTTTGTCATGAATGTTCATGTTGATGCAAATATTTTAATGTTAAATTATCTGTATCAATATATTAATATGATAAATATAATATTTTCCCCTTATATATGATTCCATTATAATGAGAGAATGTGTTATGAATTTGGGAATTTATTAATCTTGTATGATTTATAACATGTCATATATTTCAGATATATTTATTAAATTTATCCTTATTACCTACCATGTAATGTGTATGTAAAAAACGTATCAGATCAATTAGTGAGATGGTAATATTCTATACACATGAGCGATGTAATAATATACTTGATGGCATGGGAAAGTAAGAAGGTATTTATGATATTATAATTACATAAGTATAAAAATATCACAAATATCATATACCTTTGTGAAATCAATCCTTATATACATTATTGAATTCTCGTTATGTAAATGAATTATATTAGTTTTCGAGGTGGTAGTCATTCGTACATATGAGCAATAGTTTTGTTTCCAATTTGATAGAAGTTGAGATCGATACAACTTATAAAGTTAAAATAATAACATATCAGTATATGGGAAATACTTTTTTTATATATAATAAATTTTTATAATATTTCAAAGAGGTGGAAGAATAAATAAAATGAAAATGCTCGTTTAATAATGAAATATCTTATTCAAGGAATTTGTTTAATGAAAATACATCTAAGGATGGATTTTTCAAAAAACCAAGGCATGTAGTCTATTTATATGAGACGAATGATATATTTTTGGTCGGGATTTTAGGACCCAAAAATATTTGTAACTATGTAGAATATACGAAAAGGGGTGGCCTTTTATAATTAAGGGAGAAGATAATCATTAAAAAATTTATAATTATCAATTAAACTCACATTTCTATCTTGTAAAAAGCCTAAAATATTCATCATTAATGACCATTAGAGTTTATATTGTTGAACTTTATTGCTATATTGGTGTTTTTAGAAGTTGGTAGGTTATTTTTAAACATTATCTTCTTAGTATAAACAATTGGTAACTCTATATTTACCTTAACGATGAAAATTAATTTTTAATTAATTGAAAAATCATAATGGTAGAAAATTATATAGGACTTATTAGATAGGAAATAATTATGACTAAAAAAATTTAATATATTTTCTAAAACAAAATCTAGAGAAGTGGAAGAATCCATTTTAAAATTTTACCCATAAAAATGATGAAAATGTGGGTATCCAAAGAGAAAATTCTCATAACAATGTGAAGTTTCAAATTCAAAATTTCAATGAATTTTAATACACTAAAATAAATTGTATATAATATATTATAATTGATATACTGTTACTTTTTTTTAAATTATAAATTAATTTTTTTTAAATATTTTATGTAAAAGGTTATTTTTCAAATAAAAACTCATTTGTTTTTTTTTCTATTCATTGAATAATGAAATATATCACAAAAACTCCAAATATTACCCTAAGATAATTATTATATTAAAAAATTATCTCTATTTTATAAAATAAATTTTCTAAATTAAAAAAATATAAATTTATTATATTTTGTAAGAAGCGACGAAATCCTTATTTTTAAAAAAATACTGTATATTCAAAAAATGATTGATTTAATTTAAAATTTATGTTATTTTTTTAATTAATAAATTGCGTATCATTTAATTGGAGTAAACTATATATTTTTCATAATTTAATTTTTCTTATACATATATAATAATTTAAAATCCCTTGTGTTTTGGTCATAATAAAATAATATATTAATAGAGTATCACATATCATATATTCTAGGTGTTGTGTGCATCACATGCTATTAATGAGATTTAATTTATTTAAAAGGAAATAAATAATAATGGCTTAAGGTGTTAGACTATTAACTACCAAAATAAGTTCTTCCTTGAAATTTTAAATTAATTGGATTTTAAAAATATGAGGGCAGTTATTCTTTATAGCGTACTTTAGTTCCCACCTTGCTTACTCGCTTTTTTGAATTTTCTAAAATACATTTACAAAAAACAACTAATTCCAAAATAATTTCTCTATATTATGAAGAAGAAATACTAGTTCTTCCAAGTATAATAGATCAATTTATAATTCATTTTCATCATATGTGGTCACATGAATTATGTCTAGCAAGAATATTCTTAATAATTATATATAAAACAGAACATGTAATTTTGAGAGGAATTATAGCATTTCCCACACGCAACCCATATACCAAAACCCTTCTAAACTTTAAATGGTTCTATTTTATAAAGGGATTAGTTCTTCATTCCAACAAAATCATATGGAACCCTGCCATGGAGATACACTAAGAAAAACATAATCTCCCACTAGGAATTCAAAATCATTCTTCCAAATATTGGAAGAACTACATTTCCTACATTGATCATGTTTAATGTGAGGCTAAATAGTGTTGACATTGCTATTGTATGTTCATAATGTTATAAGACTACATGTTTCCTTTCACCAATCTTATCCCAACATGTTTAATTCCAATATCTCTTTCTATATAATTCTTTATATATTCCAATTTGAATACGTGGATGAAAGAAACATTTATAGGACAACTCAAGCAAAGAAAAATAATGATCCCAAAAACCATGAATTACATGTGAGGATGACCTCAATATATAATCCAATTTTTTTATAGTCCATTCAGAATCTCCATCTGATTTCAGATAGTTGGAATTACTGAAAATTATCTCTATATAAATATCCTTCAGAAGAGTTATACAGAATTTTGAAGTTAAATGGGGATCAAAGTCAAGCATGATTGAAATATGTGTTCTATTAAACATACAACATCATTAATATATATGTGATTTTTTTTATGAAGAGGAATTTTTTTTTATTTTGAATAAATGTAAAAGGAATTTGTGATCAATAATAACACATATTTCATCATTTTTTCTAGGAGTCATCGGCATTCATTTAAAAAAATATATTGTAATTCCATCATATTTAAAAAAGGAATAAGAAAATGTTTTTTGAATATTCTTGGATGATGTATCATAGCATTCAATTATCTTGAAACCCAACATTATGGAATATATTTAGAAATTTCCTACATCATGTTTACCTAAATAATATTCCATCAAATACAAATACATCATTGTGATACTAGTGTATATATAGATGTTCAAGCTATGAGGGCCATACAAAAAATTCCCATTTTTAATCAATTTTTTATGGAGTGCATAATATCATTAAAAGTTTTAGGAAACCATCATCAAAATCAATGAATTTTATTTTTCAATCATTCATAAAATTAATTTACTTTTAAATGATCTCATCGTCAGATTGATAACTTTTTTTCTTTTTATATAATGATGTTTTCTATATAATTTGAAAAAGAAGGGATGTAACTTATTACATAAACATTCGAATATCTATATTTATTATATAAATTATCATAGGATACCTCCCAATAGTCATTTTTATTACTCAATGATCATTACAGTTGAATGCATCTTCTACCTTGTCTTCATTTCTTGTGTGGTAGTGTACCTAGAAATATTAATCATTAAGTTGGTCGATCAATATACTTATCTCATATTGTGATATATATGTAAAAATATGTATTTTATTACTTTATGATCCTTGTGTATCTCACATATTTGATCATAGAGATAATTTCTCAATATCTTCAAAAAGGGTTATTATTGGAAACATGATATCATGGATTAAGTATTTCTATTCTTGATTTATCAATTATGATTAAAAATATATAATAATATTATTATTTTGTATTATAACACAACTATTTCAATTATATGATTCTTTATTATATATAATAATCCCATCATTTCTATATGGTAGAATCAAAACTTGATCATTGGCTCATATTCACATTAGTTTACCATAACATTAATCACATCTATTTATCCAAAAGAACCTAACCCGTTTATATGTAAATTTAGATAATTGGTAAGTTAAGCAGGAAAAACCTAAAACATTTATGATATAAATATTCAAAATTAATGAAACTATATACATTGACTCGGTTTTTTTGTTTTTGAGTTTCCCTACCTTTCTTTTTCACCCAAGGTTAATCTGAGATTACATCCATAGGGAATATATGTCCAACAAAAGAATTTTTTTATTCTAGAAATAAGAGTTACTAAATTTCTCATAAAATATATTCCATATTATATTCTCAAGAATAATTCACATATTATTATCATTTTCCTCATATATTTATGAAAACACTGAGATATCATCAATTAATACCACAAAAAAATCAACTAGATAATCCATGAATATATTATTCAATAGATCCATAAAAATCAAAGGTGTGTTAGTAAATCCAAATGGAATTATTGTTAAATAATAATTTACCTTTATTATATAGAAATATGTCTTCAGAATTGAATCTTTTGTTACATTAAATTGATGATAATCATAATGAAGGTCGATTATTGGAAAGTATTTGGCTCGACATATTTGATCTAATAAGTCATCAATTTAAGGAAGTTGATACCTATTCTTTATCATGATTTCAATTATTTCCATATAATCTATTCAAAACATCATGGATCCATATTTACTCATAGTGAATCAAATAATGGATTGCAATGGTTAATGAAAATTTATAATAAATCCATTATCACAAGAATCATCTAGTTTTTTCCTCAAATCCACTAATTACAAAAATTCCATTCTATTTGGAATCATTGATATTAGTCTTGAATCATGTATTAAATCAATGGAAAAATTAAAATTTTCCTTTTATGGTTATCTATGTAATTAATGAGGAAATATATCCATATATTCCTATATAATAAGTACATCTTTAATTTAGAGAATAACCTACCCATCCTAGATTTAGTCTTCTTCCCCTAGTATCTAATTCAGCAAAGCTACTAGGGGAGAATCTAGACATGTCACAGATGATAATTTCTATTATCTAAAGATATAGAGTTATACATTAACATCATGAATTATAGTTTCATTATTCTTAAAATAAATTTTTCATATTGAGAAATTCAATCTAAAAAATACATTAAACCAATTTCAACTACACATATGACAATATGGTTATAAAATAAATCATGTGTATGTTTCATAATGTTTACTTCCTAACACTTACCTATTATAATTATATTTCTACAAGGATCGTTGGATAATAACTCCATTCTTAAATTTTTAGGTAAACATCTACTTTTTATTGAACCTAAGGATGATATAGAAGAGTGTGAAAATCCATAATAAAATAATTTTGTTTCCCAAACTTGAATCAAGGATTAAACTATATTCTACTACATAATTGAATACTTTCACCTCATTTGTAGTGATCTAAAACTCATTTCCATATCCCATTTGATATTTCCATGGTAGGTTACTAGGACCCTTGGTGTAACCATTGTCATAGGGAACCATATTCAAATAGTTGAAACACTGCATAATAGTGATTTCATTTTTCCTATTTCACTATTTGGTATGGTGAAACCAATTTCCCCAATTATAAAAAACATATATGCCCTTAAGGAATTAAAAAGGTCTAATGATTTAATTGTTATAACAAGGTGTAAATTTGTACATCAAAAACTTTTTCCTTGACACATTCAAATTTTCATGGTACTGATTCAACCTCTTATTTTCTTGATTTCACATGATCATATCAGATCCACATAGTTACTTATCTTCACTAATAGCACATAATTTTTTTCCATATGAAGAAATAAATTGTGACAATGGATCTCTCTAGGGATTTGAACTTATTTCATACAATAAATGTTTAATCATTCTACCCATGATTCAAATTTTAATCCATGACAAAACATGATATCCCTGTCCAGGTAGTCTCATACTCAAAATTAATTTCATTATTATTTTAATTTAATATTACAAATTTATTTTCATATTAGTTTTTCTTTCTAATGGTGGGAATATTTTTTCAATAATTTCTTCTTCAAAGAATTCTATTCCATGAGTTCTATTTTTTATTCCTGATAATTATTCAAGAGTAAATACTTCCATTGATCAACATCTCCTTTGAGACAATATAATTCATGTGTAATATTTTCCATCAAATTGCATAGCTAGTATATAAATTTATTATTGAGATAATTATTCAATTCCTTAACAACCGTTGGATTAGTTGCTCCACAAAATAATGGGGGATAGTATTGAATGATGAAATCCAACATATTGGAATCATACTATGGAACTATTTTCTACATTTGACCAAGGATTCTTTTCACCATCTGATTAAAATTAACTAATATATCCATGATATGATTCATTCTAATACTACTTATATTTTCATGATTAGTATGGAGATCTCTACATTGGTCATGAGTATTAATATCCTTCCCACATTTCCAGAACAATTTCTAAAGAATGGCATATACTAGATACGATCAATAAATTAAATATTTTAAAAAATATTTTTTATTTATAAATATATTGTAACACTTAAAATAAATTAAAATTTATGAATTTATGATCACATAATAATAAAATTTGTTTCATTAAGGATATAATTATATTTAAATCCTACATAATAGCATGTGAATATTATAAAAATTATAATTTGTAAATTACCATGTTTTTTCAAAAATATTCTATCGTAACACCAATTTTGAATGTACATGGTGATGATTAGCTCAAGAAAAATACACCATTTTCAGAGCTATTACACCTTGGTAGCACTGGGAACGAACCCATACACATGTTTCATCCATACATGGATGTAGAAATATGAAAACCAATAAATTCTCTTCCTTTTCAAAAACAATAAAGATGTTCTTCTATAAATATAATCAAATTATATAATAGGTTTACCTTCACAAATCCATGTCTTCCAAAATCATGTTCCCATGTATTATACTATAAATTATATGGTACTAACATTAATTATCCTATCTCCTATAACCTAGAGCATATTCTATCTTTTTGACATTAGAATTGATACATGTGGTAAAATCCTAATGGAACAATCAATTTATTAGTTTTTTTAGAATTAGATGCATACATGATACAAATTTTACATAGAGAAATACTATTCAATGATTACTAATTAAAAAAAATTTATCATACTTAAAATATTACAAGAAATTTTCTTCATTTCCTTAAGAAATGAATCAAAATAAGGAAGATCTAAAATGATAAGTAATGGTTATATACCCTTGAATATGTCAAGAATAAATAATTATTATAAAACATAGAAATAGAAAAAATTGAACAAACATTCCATTTATAAAATAATTTGAAAATCTTAATTAGATATGGTATAATCAATATTAAAATGTAAATAAACGAAAACACATTCCATTTAATTAATAAATATAGAATGAAATAAATCCTGAGAAAATATCATAGAGAAAATATCATGGATTATAATAATAAATTAATACTCAATAATTTAAATGATTAAGTATTCGATTTCATGATCTCAAACATGATGATACCTTTACTACAAAGGCCTTTGTCATGATATTTTACAACTACTAGGTAAAAACCCATCTTATTTGGATAATTGATTGGATTCATCTGACCTATCAATTCATCCTAGGGATATCTATAACTAGGCCCCACTAACAAATCTATGTTTAAATAATTACTTATATATATATATAATAATTAATTTATTTCATGATTCAATATGTATTATCATTAATATTTTATTATGTATAAGAAATTAATTTATAAATATTTCTATAGTTAATCAAATAACATCCATTTAATAATCATATGTAAAAATTGTGTACAGTTTATGAATTCATCACATACATCAAATAATAATATAGATATATAAGATAAATATTGTGTCCAATAAAAAATTATTACAAGAAATTAACTTTTTCAGGAGTTGTTAAATAATCACAAAAGATCGTGTGATTGTAAATTAATTTTTACCCCTTGGGTAAATTTAATATTTTATTTCCTTTAATAATAATGATTAAAATAAAAATAAATTATCAATAATAAATTTTTATTCATCTAATATACATCGAATATGATATATATTGACCCCATAAATTTTAATCGGTTCATATTAACAAATATGACTCAACGAAATAGAAATTGAGATTAAACCCCTTACTACATGGTAATATAGAATTAAAATCCCATTTTTGGAAATAATTATAATTGAAACATTAAATATCATGAAAAAATATTTATTCATGATATTCAGTGGAGATTTTATTGTATGTATAGAATATAAAATAAATTATGTGCACAACAATAAAATACTACCCAATGAAAGAAAATTAAGATAAATACCCTTACCTCGTGATAATTTTTAGTTGAACATGATTTACCATAAATTAAAATGGTTTTGAGATTTTTATTAATATAAAATAGAACCATATACATAATTAAAATATAATATATTATCTCCATATAAATTTTACCTCCCATTTATTAATATTTTTTTTGTATTAATTTAAATATTTTGACACGCCTGTTTTGTGAAGGAAGATCCAACTGATGCACATATTATACAGTATCATTATATCCAAAATAATATTAATGTTATAAATTAAATTTGGACTCATTAAATACATTTTCATAATCAATCATGAGGATTTTATGTTGTAAATGAATCATATTACTTCATGTAGATGGTAGGTCATACCTATGCATGAGTGATGACATCGTTTCCTTAAGGAGTGAATGGTTAAAGAAGTGGTTGTATATTAATATCTCAAAATTTACCTCTTTTCATATTTGTCACATATTTTAATTATATTTATCCTTATTTCCTTCATTTTAATTTTCATTAAAAAATTGAGTCACATCGCTTTCTGGGGGGTAGTCCGATATAAAAATGAACAATGTTAGCATATATTAAAAAGAATGGAAAGTAATAATTTTAATGTGATATTATCAATACATAAGTATAATAACATCATAAATATAAAATAAATGTGCTAAATCCATCATTATATCCATATTTGAAAAGTGGTGATGGACAAAAAATTCTATCAGTTCGGGAGGTTGTAGACCACCGTAAAAATGATAGAAAATTTTGTTTCATATGAGATTTAAGTGGATATGGATCAAAGTTATTCCATTAAAAATAAAATATATTAGTTTATGGGAGATATTGATTATATTATACTAAAATGGTTGAATATGATTTTAAGGATATGGAGTAAGAAACAATAAGAAAATACTTGTTTAATAATGATACCTATAATTCGAGGAACATCATTTGGATAATTCAAAAATCCTCCTTAGTAATGAATTTAAAATATAAAACGTTTATAATAAGTTGTTAGAAGTGTATGGAATTGATTTGGATATCTATTGGCTGATAAAAATGGAATTTTATGTGGGAATAATGGAGGAGTGGGAGTATCCTTTTATAAGTGGGGGATATGTCATAAATGAAATTATATAAAAGAGACAACTACACCCACATTTTTATAATGGAAAAATACTAAATATGTGTCTTTCTTGATTCTTATAATTGACATGGTTGAAATATATCTCTAAAATAGGTTATGGAAAATTCGGCCTGTTATTTTTAACAATTAAAATCATAGTTTAAAACCAAGATGTATCTTTTTTACTATAATGGCAGTAATTAATATTAAAATATTTATTGGTTATAATAGTGTATTTTTTAACCATATTAAAAAAATTAATTATTTTGATTAAAAATGTATATTCCATTTTTCCACTGTAATTTATAGATGTATGAGAATCCATTTTGAAATTATACTTTGAGGGGTGATGAAAAAGAAGGATTTTAAAGTGAATTTTTCATAAGTATAGAATGATTTAATATAAAAGTTAAATATAAAATTAATTCAACTATAAAAAACGTGGCTGAATAAAATATAATTTAAAAAATATTAAATTAAAATCAATTTAAAATTTATTTTACATTGTAAATAATTTTAATTTAAATGTTTTTAAATAAAAACTTGTATTTGTTACTATTTATCGATAAATTATTCTTTTTAGAGAAATAAAAAAAATCCTCATAAGATAATATAAATATTACTATTTCAAAAAATAATTAATTTTTTTAAAACAAATTAATAAAAATTATTTAATCATAATTGTATAATTAGAAATGAAACTCTTTTATTTTGAAAAAATAATTATTTTTCTAAAATTATTTCTTTTATATTAAAAATAAACATGTTATTATTTATAATATATTGACCACCAACAAATATGTAAAATCAATATATTATTCGTAATTTTGATATCCATATTCATACTTACTAAGTTAAATCTTATGGTATAGTGGTCATTCTAAAATATTATTTTAATAGAGTTTGATATTTCATTTAAACTCATTATTGAGTGCATCACAAGAAATCAATGTGATTGTATTTTCTTATAAAGAAATACAACATAATGTTTTTAGGTGTTATAGTTTTATTTCATTCTCTTAATCGATTAAAAAATCAATGATAACAGATTCATTACTATAATGATATGTGGTCTCCGAAAAGTATTATTTATAAACAAATAGATAGTTTTTTGAAATATATTGATCAACCATAAATATCAAATTTCAAATTAAAGATGCTCAGTTTTCTTATTGACATATGGTGAAAAATAGAAAGTTGGAATTTTTAAAAAATCATAATAACCAAATATAGCATGAAATGGGAATTATTTCACAATAATGTTAGAATTATCCAAGGAATATTAGAGAAAATATTTTTAAAGGGACTGATAAATGGTATAATAATATAAATGCTGAACATCAATAAAAAGAATGATTATGTGCTATGAAGAGTTTAATAAATGAATGTAATATTGATAAATCAAAACATTATTTCATAGCCACACTCAAATTTATAATAAAAATGACTGTAGAAATTACACCTATCATTCCATGAATCTGAGGGTTAATGATGAAAACCAATGTCAGAAAACTCTTAAGCCAAGAGACAAAGGGACATATCACGTTATCAGGAATTTCAAGGTAGGTTTTTAGAATGAATTGTTGAAAGGTAAAAATTTCCTCCGCTATAAAATAAATATTTTATAATTTGGTTATAGATCTAGATATTGTTTTATATCAATGGAATTAGATTAGGGTATTAGATTTAAATATCAATTATCAGTAGTTTAATTATTAGTTTTCACTCCTAATTATATAAAACTACATTTTAAGAATATTACTTCTCTCCAATGCAAAAGTGTGGTTATTTACATCCAATAAATCCTCTTTCACTCCCTCCAGTTGAATGAGATGTTATTTTAGTAATAGGATGGTTTTCTTCATGTCAAACCTACCACTATTTACATGCATGTAAATCAACATTTGATATTCTGAATCCACTTGTTATCATCTTTTTATTAAAGGTAGAATATGAATTCAAAGTAAATATACAACCATTTCATGGGTCTCATAACCTATTCATGTTTAATATTTATAAAAAATGGTTAGTTTGAAAAGTATCATTGAATAATAGATTATTTTTTAGGAAAATATTGACATATTTCTTATAGAATTTCCTACTCATCCACAAAATCTTGAAGATTATTTTTCCAATGAACTCATGCCCAGTCCTTTTAATTTTTAAATTACATTATATATATTCATCCCGATTTATCTTCAATAATTTAAGAAGAAACTACAATAATATATTGATAAAGGAATCATATTCACTAGAGTGTAACTATGGGGTGAACCTCTTCTATTTATTAAGATTAAATTTTGGTCAGTGAATCATTTTAATGATTATTTGGAAAAGAATAAGGTTACTATAAAGAAAAATTACCCTATAACTGGTATAAATGATTTATTTTTTCAATTAAAAAAAGATTAGTATTTTTTCATGACTTATTTGATATATTGATATCATTTTCTATATTCCCACAAGGAGTATATATAAATATAACCTTTTGTATGAGATATAATCATTATAAATTCATATCAATGCACATTGGATTAATTAATGATCTTTATTATTCATTTATTTAATGAATTATGTCATTATAAATTACCTCTAGAAGTATTTGGTAGTCTAAATAGATGATATTCCAAGATATTTGAAGAGAGTGAATGAAAATTTTGAACACTTTATAATTTTGTTGAATACCATAAGGAAGGATAAATTCTATGTAAAAATTAAAATATGAAAATTTATAATTGAAAAAATTTCATTAATAGGTTTCATATTATCAAGTGATAATAAATTTGTGGATCCTTAAATGGAGTTAGATATTGAATAATGGCCCATAAAACCTCAAAAAATGAGATCCATATTTATCACTCGGTGATCAAATAATACTGACACATTAAGAATGTTTTCATGTTGATAACCAATCGAATAACCATATTAACATGGAAGGGATCCTTGTTCATTTTGAATAATTAATGTGAAGAAAATTTCATGGAGATGAGAAAACGGTAGATTAGTGACCTTGAGTTTATACTACCATATAATTGATAGGGTCTTGTATTCAATATTTATGGATCGAATAATAGACTATGATGAATCACCATACATTATGAAATTGTGGTTACATTTTCCTTACAACATGATATGATAAAATAATAACTACATTTTATTTTCATTTAGTTACATATTTTCAATTATTTATTCAATAATTCTCTTAGTATGTCAATAATTGTGCAATAATGAGGCTACCATGGTGTCAAAGTGGAAAATGCAGAAAAATAGAAGAAATTTCCAATTACACGTCATGAAACCTCATTACGAAACTTGTAGTTGATAATAACAACATGATGCAAGTAATGAATAATTTTGTGACTTTATTCAGGAAGATTTCAATTTATTAAGCCATTACACATAGTGATTTGAAGTTACACATCGTAAACCCATTGAATTAGAAAACCACTCCGAATATACAGCTTGAAGGGTGTTGGAAATCGTGATCATGATACATGACATGAATGGAGTCAGATAATCAAATATCAAAAAAGATATGCATAAGATACACATATATTCAATATATATGGAGATATGATTGAATCCACATTACATGAGGGAAATCCAGTTACACGTTGTGTATGTTTTCACATATAAACAAAGTAGCTGGGTAGTGGATATGAGAGAGCTTCTAAAGAAGAGACTTTTTCCTTTACCATTTTTCTTGAGTTCCCTACTACATCCCCTCCCCTAAACTCAAAATTTTCAGTTTCTTTTAGTTATTTTTTTTCAATACAAGCATCGTGGAATGTTTTTTCATGATATACTTCATTCAGTTTTTCGTCATTACCCATAGTAATCACTAATCATCAATGACCTCATGTTGCCTCAATTCCCATTTCAAGTAAGTTGTTAATTTTTATTTACATATATTAAAACATATTTAGTGTTCATCTCCATTAATCATTTAAATAATTGCATGTTCTGAATTGCTTAAACTTGATCATTCTTAGCATTGTTGAGAATAATGTCTATTTTTTTTACATTCCTTAAATCCTACCAAGAGTGGATCAAACACTAAGGTTAGGGATTAAGAGTAGGGGCATCTGAATTTAATAAATATTCATTTTGTAACTTCATATTCATAAGGAATAGTAATCAAGATAAATAATCTTTATCAAACCAATTCATTAGAACATCTATGATCATAGGGTATTAGAGTGAATGACCCTATCATGATTGGTTTAGATTAGGCTATTAATAAAAGCCTAAAATTTATTTCGCCTTAGAATCCAAGACTAATGCATCTAGGTTTTCACTATTTCTAGTTCAAGGAGTAGTTCTTTATTAGGTAGAATATGTGGATTTGACCATAGTCAACTAGTGAATTCCTCGTGATATGAAGACTAAACATTAGTATCATACCAAATTAGAATGGAGACCATATTTTAAATAGATCTATGAAATTTATATTGGTACCACTATTATTCATCAAGAAAACAATGAACCCTATAGAATTATATTTCACAAACTGAACCAATGAGGAATGAATCCTACTACAAAAAGTTTAAATATATAGATGTCTTGTTCTATCTACAGTAACCATGTGATTAATCATAGAAATTTTCTATACTACACTCTAGTAGAAATGGATTTTTAAGAAAAAATATTATTCTAATTTAACTTTAAAACCCATGATTTCAACATCATGTTCAGGCATGTAAAATTTTAAAATTGTATTTGGGGACCATAAATTTGTGCTTCGCATAGTCAAACCATTGTCAATGACTTGGTATTAACTTTCCCTCATACATTTATTTCTCTATTTTAAGACTTCACTACTTCTCCACTCTAGAAGCATAATGAATGTACTAAGGCCCATTGACTCATTCATGGAGTATGGGAAGATGTGAATAGTAATCCTTAAATCCAGAGATTGAATTGTATATTTCTACATGCTTCCAGTAAGACAAGGCCAATGGGAACCATCATGTGAGACTCAACCTTTTGAATTCTCTAAATATGAAATAAGTGATTGTCATAGAGAACTAAATGTTGCAATATAGAACCATCATGGATTATGGATTTCTATCAATCCATTATTTTGCATCAAGAATAGTATGTCCTCCCATTCACACTCGAAATTTTGATATAAAACCTACACTCATTCACATTATCCTTAAAATGGTTCAATTCAGTGGACTTCACAGTGAATATATGCATGACCAGATCTCCAATATATTTGAAGTATGTGATACCTTTATAAAAATTGTAGTATCATCAGATGAAATCATAGTTCATGGATTTCTCCTCTATTTTATAGATACATCCAATTATTTTCTAAATGGTAAATATCCCTAGTCAATCACTAATTGAGAAAATAGTTCCAAGAAGTACCTAGATAAATATTTCTCAATAATTGAAACATCAAAACTCTAAAATAACATCTTGAACATTTCTCATACTGATGGGGAATATACATATGAATCTTTGTTAATAATTAATGATCTGATGTGGAAGTTCCCACACAATTTCCTAGAAATTAGGATTTATCTTCTGACATTTTTGTGATGGTCTTTAAAAGGATGAATGAATAGTCCATGACAATTACACTGAGAGGGGACTGATATTGAAGATTCATGAAGTTGAAAGTTACATTTTATAAGAAGTATCTTATAATTACAACCTATAGAAATGTTGTCCAGAAACACCTCAGTGTGGTTTACACCAATTGTAATAGGAAACTAGAATAGAAATGTAGGTGGATATGCTCATAAAGAAGCTAGAATCATTACACTTTCATGCTAGACAACCCCATCCAACTCATGTAATGAAAATAGAGTTGTGTGACATGGGAAGTGTCCCACAACTGTACCAAGGCTAAAAGATAGTAGTTGATGAATCACAAGCTATTGATTGTAATTACATCGATTATAATCAGAAAAAACTCACCATTCCAAAAAAATAGTAGTATTATCAGAAAAGGTCGGCTTAACAACCTCTTTAGAACAACCATGGCTATTATCATGAGTGATGTGGTCATGAAACATTTTGAAATCAAGGACCAGTAGGGTATCCACTCATAAACAATGTTCCAATACAAATAAAATAGGTGTAGAAGAATCCTGTCACACAAAGATCACATCAATAGTTTCAAACCACTCAACTATGACTTCAGCAGTAACCGTCTTCTCTGCTAATGAAATTAGAGAACCTCATAGATATTTTTGTTCCAAAATGATACCATAAAATGAATAAAAAAGTGATGGAAATGAAAAACCAATGACCTAATTTATGGAGTCTAAATTTTCAAATGGGTCACATCTCATATACTTTTTCTGAAAGATTACAATGTACTATACCGGGTAATATAGAGATATACCCAAAGGAAGAAGCTAAACTATGTAGTATGGAGAAGTGGAATGATATATAACTTTGAAAATCTAGTTGGATGTATTGAAAGGTATCTTTAGGAACCTAATAAGAAACCAATATTAGAAGAATAAAATTATGATATGACCACCCAAGTAACATCCCAAGAGACATAACTAGCCCAAGAACCTTACCAATAAAAATAAAGAGTTTATGTTGCACCTCCACCATAAAATCCAACTATTCTTTTTCTAGAAATAATAATATATATAAAATATGTGGCATGGTAAAATAAGTTCATAGAAATTTTCAAACAAAAACATATCAAATATACCCTTGGTAGAAAACATTACTCAAATTACAAATTATTCCAAATTCTTAAATGAAATCCTTCCCAACACAAGGAAAATGGATGATATTGGTGCCATATTATAAAATAAAGAGTGCTCTTTTATTTTTCAAACAAACCCCTCAAATAATTATAGACCCACGATTTTTTCTATATTATGTGAAATTATAGAGGGAAATTTTGGAATATCCCTCGGAGATCTGGGATAAATCATCAACATAATTCCAATTAGTGTGTTTCAAAAATTGGGACTTCATGATCTCAAATCAACTTGAGTAGCCCAAAAATTTGAATACTGTTCAGTGTAATATCATAGTGTAATTCTCAATGATGCTATAGTCAACATCAAAAAATTTATATTTCCTACAGGATTCCTAGTTCAAGACTTGTAAGAAGAAGGTGGAATCAACATTATTATGAGAAGACCATTTTCAAATAGATAAACTTCTCTGATAGATTTTAATCTTGGATGTCTAGTCTTTAGAGTACGTGAAAAACATGTATACTTCATTCTAGTTTAATATGCTAAAAAATAACAGGATTCCATTGATTTAAAATATATATATAGGTTAACCTTGAAGTTAATGAATACATGGCCATAGAATAAGATAGTGATGATTCATTTTCAGATACAAAATAAGAGTATTAATTTGAAGTAATGAGATTCAATGAACCTCTGAAAAGTGATACCGTTCCACCATTAACCCCCTCAATTATTCAACAAACAAAATTAGGGATAAAGACTCTACCCAATACCTATAAGTATTTACACATATTATATTAAAAATATCTAATAGTGATGTTCAACACTGAAATATTTGAGGAACCAGAAGAAAAATTTCTTGAATTACTGAAAAGACATAATCCTTCAATTTCTTGGGGAGTGGAAGAACTCAAAACAATCAGTCCGACTGTATGCATCCAAAAAATTCTATATTAGGAAGATGAAAGACCCAAAAATATAACCTCATAGGTTTATCACACCACCAAAAAAGAAGTTATCTAAAAGGTTGTTTTAAAACTTTTGGATTCTGGAATAATCTGTTCTGTCTACAATAGTAAATTGGTGATCTTGCTACAAGTAGTTCCAAATAAAGGTGGACTTAAGGCAAAGAAGACTGATGAAACAGAATTGATCTCAACACACACCAACACTAGATTGAGAGTTCATGTGTATTACAGAATCATGAATGCATAAAAATAGAAATAAACATTTATATCTTCCCTTTATAGATAAAATGATGAAAAGAATTTCAAGAAATAAATTATACTATTTTCTATAAGGATATTAATGATAAAATCAGACTGAAGTCAACCTAGCTGATTACTCAGAAACCACATTCACATGTATATTTGGAAAATTTTCCTATAGTCGAATGTAATTCAGAATGTGTAATTCTCCAGAAATTTTTCAGAGTTTCATGATTCATATATTCCATTATTAAAAATACTAATTATTAGAAATATTCATTGATGAAATCTCAGTTTATGTAAGATATTTCGAAGTATTCCTAAGCAATCTAGAGTTGGTTGTATGAGGCTATGAAGAAAAATTTTAAAGTATTTAATTGGGGAAAGTTTCATTTTATAGTTCATGGAGGCACATTCCTCGAACATAAAATTTCAATAGAAGACATATAAATTAATCCATCCAAGATCATGGAAATCAATGGTTTACCTGAACATTCAATAGTGATGGGAATACAATTATTTCTAAACCATGATAGATTTTACAGAAAATTGGCAAAGAACATTTCAAATGTTTCTGTCTATTGGACACCTATTGTTGAAGGGAGTTCATTTTGTACTAACTGAGGAATGTATGAAATAATTCAGTAATTCTATGAGAAGATTCAATCATCCCCCATAATCATTTTCCAGACTTGGATAAGGAATAAGAATTCATGTGGAGTGTTAGTCACTTTACTATTGTCTCTACAATGGGGTAATGAATTTGTCACATAATATATCCTATGTTCTACGCTAAAAACACAAATAATGAAGATATATCACAATACACAACTATAGAGAAATAAATCTTATCCATAGAGCATGCCTTCAAAAAAATTTGTTCCTATATAATCATATCCCAAATGATTGTGCATATGAATTATGTTTCCCTTAGGTATTTTATGAATAAGAAGGATGTCAAGACCAGAAAGATAAGGTGGAGAGTATTTCTATTTAAATATTATATTGTGATCAATGAAAACAAAGGAATGTAAAATTTGATTGAAGATCATTTATCCCCACTTCCTATGCCCATCATTAATGAAAATGATGATACGAACATCAAATTTATTTCCCTGATGAAACCATATTCATCATTAAGGTTCCACAATGGATTTTAGATATTAATAATTATCTCTACATGTAATTTATAAACCAATACCTCTCACATAAATAATGGAAAAGATTATTGGATGAAGGAAAATATTACTACTAGGATGGACCACTACAATTTGAACGTTGCACTTTTTAATTTTTGCGAGGATACATTCCAAAAAAAGGAAATGCCAAATGAGATTAAAATGTGTCATACGTCACCAGAAGAAGAACATAATGGTCCCAAGTGCACCGTAGTAATGATTATACAAAGTGGACTCTTCTAGACAATACAACATGAAGACTTAAGGCAAAAAACAATCATGGAAGTCAAAATCTTCGACATATGGGTAATAAACCTCAAGATAAAATTTAAAACATTATAGGGAATGTCCTATATTTTTGTTGGAATTTACAATGATGCAAAATGGGTAGAATCTAAAGAGACACAACATGACACAAAGAAAGTGGTCATGAATTTCCTTAAAAATAACGTGTTCTCAATATTTGTATTTCCAATATTACTCAATAGTGATTGATGAACACATTTTACACATAAATCTATGAGTGGTTTACTAAAAAATTATGGAATCTAGTATAATACAGTAACTCCCTAGAACCCAAAAACAAGTGGGATAGAGGAATTGTCAAATGGGGATATCAGGAAAATCATGGTGAAAACATTGAACACAATCCAATGTGACTAGAGTTTAAAGATAGATGATGCACTACCGACATACAACACTTTATAAAAAACTCCCATGGGTACAACACCATTCATATTTGTTTATGGGAAACCATTTCATCTTACATTTGAACTTGATTATCACTCATACTGGGAAAATAAAATGATAAATTTTGATTCTGAAATAAATGGAGGAACTAAGATTCATTATTTGGATTAATTGAAAAAAGTTAAGATGTTTGATTATGAAAATGAAAATATAATCAAAGAGATAAGAAATGGGATAATCAATTCATAAAAAATCATATTTTTTTCATATGGAATAATTTCCTAATATTAAATTCAAGATTGATATTTTTTCAATGGTAAGATGAAATCTCAAGGGCTTACACCTTTCGAAGTCATTAAAGTTTTCCCTTATGGGACATTCGAAATTCAGAGGGAGGGTGGACCAAAATTAAAAGAAAATGGCCAAAGGCTGAAAATAGTGCTAGAACAATTTTTTAAGGCTCTTTCATCAGCATTATGTTCAATAGATCTCTAATGGAGTCAAGATATTAATGTTAAATGAAGTGTTGACTGGTAGGAAACCCAGGGTAGGTCAACGTAGCCTATATTTTAACAGGATAACCTAATGAAAGTATAGGATCTTAAAAAAGATGGAGTTTTAGGATGGAACAAAAATTGATCTACAAATGACAGTTACACATCATCCTACCATGTTATATGACATGTATTCTTTCTACCGATGATATTTTAAAAACTAGAGTTACATTACATGAAATGTGGTTATTCATCATGTAACACAATGATATTCCACCTCCCAAAAACATACCAAACTCACCCACCTCCAACATTCTCCTTCCCTCCCACACCCTCCTCTTATCATGGCTACACATAACTAAGTACCCTTCCCCCTCACCATTTTTCTCTCCATCTCAACAATTGTTCACCTATATCCCCAAACTCATCCACCATCTTTAACACAACCCCTCCCTTACCCCCTACCATCTACACCACCTAGCTGACCCCAACACTGCACCTCCAAAATCTCTACTCCTTTTCCATGATAATATGAACCTCACTAACATCCTACCATAAACCACCCTCCCTCTATAATGGATAGGATAAAGGAAATACTCCCTGAACCTTCTGTGTCATTGTCTCACCATGACGAGAAGCCACTAGCCAAATGTCCACACGACATCGCACCTCCATCACCTCCTATAGAATCTCGTGATGTTTCAGCTGCATAGGCTGAATCCTCATCATTATTTGAGGACTCTTCTAGTGATCAAAACATCCATCCAAATCCCATTAATTTATTCTGAAACCCAAATAACCTTGAAAAACTCAACCAACTATAGTCTAAGACCATGACAACGAACAAAACCTTCGACATGATGATTCTTTCCCACCTCATTATAGGTTACGAAATCACCAACCTCCTTGAGGAACTACATGTAGACTACATTATTGATGTTTTAGAGGAAACATAAATAGATATTTTCTGGATTTTCATTCTACATTTGAGTTGGATGTTGATATCCTATGATTTCATCTAGGTGGATGACCACATGAGCTATCATTTTTTGGATTTGGTATTGGTGTGGGAATTTATAAAGAAGATATTTCCACATCAGAGAAATTTTCGATACATAATATGTAGGCAACCCTATCATATTTTAGGAACCAATGGTAGATGATTGCATGAGATCCTTGGATACCGCATGAACAGTTAGTAAAAAATCCACCCAGTTCAGCAACCTATCCTTGTAGATACTTCATATAGATTTTATGTACGAATGGTTTTCTTGGTTAGAATTACATGGTAGTGTGAGCCATATTGATTTATTCATTTTGGAAGAATCCTTGGGTGGACTAGACATCAACATGGAAACATATTTCACCCATTACTACAAGTCTCATGCATAATGAATTTGATGTACCTTAATGGGTGTATCATTCCTTAAACACTTAGCGAGACATCTCAGAGTTTTTGATGTTGATATTCCTCTAAAGAACATAAGACCCATTGAATTAATTTATTTAATGATGCTACAATACATGAATATATTGGTCAGGGAGTATAAAATTTACCACAAGGAACCATGTGTTAATGAAACATCACCAATAGAGGACTCACTAACAGTAGTAGACCCAACATTTGATCTACCCCTAGTTTCCACCTACACTAGAAACCAATATCCATACCCATACCACCTCAGCATCTAGTAATACAGCTCCCACTTATCTAACCATGCTAGATATATGGAATATATTTTTATTCATATGAGAGAACATGTCAGGGATCTCCACCCATATCCATTTACCATTTGTAGAGATTTCAAATTTCACTACCCACCACCAAAAGTACATGTTGACCACTTTTCATCTACTTATATCATACCAACCATAGTCTATCCTAACTTGAAAGTAGATATCACTAACACCACTTCCAAACAAGTGTACCTATATGAGAAGGCCCAATTGGGAAAGGGGCCTACGACTATTACATCCCTCGAGGTTCCCAACATCGTTCTAGCTACAAGACTCAAGAACTCACAATAGATCATAACCTCTCTTCTACCTTCCCCATCCTATATATCTAGATCCGTGAATCCACCCTCTTTCGATGATCCAACCACTACTACTACTTCCACATCCACCAATATGACTGGATGGCAACCATTACCACCTAATGGAGGGTTGACATTAGAGGAGATTTTTGGTTTTGATGAATGATTGTAGTCAGACATTTTTCTCATATTTTGTTTTGTAATTTTGGTGATAAGGTTGGATATTTTCATATTTCAATCTATTTATGATCCCATTTTTGAATGCTTATATATATGGGAACTTTTTTTATCACATCTAATTGGATTAGTTTTTATAACTTTTAATTTTTTAATAGCCTTGTCTAGCTCCTCTGTGTCATATATGGTTGTCAATAGACTTGTACAACTATCTATTTTGTTACAAGGGTATATCAAAATGTGGCTGAAATAGAACATCAACATCAGTAACTCTCAATCGTGATTCATGCACAAAAAATCCGCCTCGATCTATGATACCATTACTTCCAAATGTGATGCACGATCATGCTGCTCTTGAACTCATCATTCATTGTAAGAGACCGTATAAGCTGAATGTAATTTCAACAATTAATTTTATATATTAGATGGGACACTGAACTAATTGAAATCAATTAGTATTTTTTGGCCCATCTGCCTACCTAATGAATATATTTTTTAGCACTTTACGGGAGGTAACCCATATTTCAGAACATTTCTAGATTGATTCATTGGGGTAGGGTCTTTTTATTTTATTTTTCAATACCTCTTAAGATATATTTGTAACCTATTTTAAATTTAAATAAAATTGGTTAACCTTTCTCATTATATAATGTTCCTTCCTATATTTATTCTTCCACATATTTTGAACATATTTACTAATGTTTCATCTAGTAAAAGGATTGTTTTATTAACCCATTTTTCATGTGACCCAGATTTTGCATCCCAACAACCCAAGATCCCTCATGGTATTCTAATAATTATATGGATATCTTGCTTCCCTGTGTATTTATTTGTTAATTTAGATTTCATTTTTCTGAGCATTATTTTCTATAGCACTTTGACAATAATTTCATGGATAGTGCAAACACTATCTTCTTCTAATTAAGAGTGACTTTTTCATATGTTTCATTTTAAAAACACTTAAATTATTTTCTATTCTCATATATATAGTATACATTTTTCAACTTGTAAGCATGTTTTATACCTCAAAAACATTCTTCCCATTTAAAAAAAAATAAATATTTATGTTGGAAAATGATAGCATCCATTTTTTTCACTGTAATTAATTTTAAAATGATTGTTGAGCATAGAAAATTAATTCAAATTCTACATTTTTCAAATTATGTTTAATTGACATAATATATGGTTTTATACACATAGTGTATTCTATTTTCTATTTTTTATTCTCATTCTTGAGAGTATTGGTATCCTAAAATTTATTATTCTATAAGAGCATATTTTTGGGGTAATACCTAGGACATATAAACCTACAAAAACTTACATTGGGAAATTATTGATGCTATGAAAAAATAATTAAAATTTTAAAATGACTAAGGAAGTACTTTTTGACCAAATTTTATGGAGACTGACATTTCATCATTCCCTTATTAAGACCATAGTTTCCTTGAATGACCTTCTAAGATAAAGCTATTGCCAGCCAATTTTCCCTTCCTACCCATCCCTTTGTGTAATTCATGACACTACATTGAATAAGTGTATGGGAGGATATCAGACAACATGGGATTATTCCAATTTAGAGATGTATTGTGTTACACATATAATTATTTTTTTGTGATCTATGTATAATTTTTCAAATTCAACATCCAATCTATAACTTTTTCAAAAAAAAAAAAAAAAAAAAATTGACATGGGTTGTGTATTATGAAGTTAAAAAATCACCATTTCCACCTATATGAATTTCTAAAATAATAATATGTGATTAGGGGATGGATGTGAGATCTATCCCAAAAATGAAATCTAAAAAAATACCACAAGAAAATTAATAGAATATGATGTCCCTCTTACACTTACATGACATTTAAATTGATCTAATTTGAGAAGTAAGGAGTGTGTCCTTATTTATGATAGTAGATTAATTGTACAACTCTTTTTCTGACATTCATGCATTATATTTCAGGTCCTAACCAATATTTAAGATTTTTTTATCACTTTTCACCTACCTTCCCACAACATTAGTGTCATTTGAACCTCATTACTAAATCCCTAATGAAAAATTGTGTACTTGACCTTACGAAGTGAAGATAATAGATAAAATTCAATGATATGGTTTGGAGCATGTACTTAGGTTATGATAATAACTCAAAATTCATTATACCCAGAGTGATGAGATAAGAATCATTGTAAATTAAATTGAAAATAGTTATAGAATTGATAAATATTTTTTAAATTGTAATTAAAAGATTAGTATTTTTTTAAAGAACAGATCTATTAGCCATGAATGATTTTCATTGTATGTATAGTTATGGAGATCCTCAATTTCTTGTTTTATATAGTTTTTTTCTATAAATATTGAATATATCTTATTTTAAAAATTACTTACCTATTTGAAATAACTGTTGAGACCTTTTCTCTTGAGGATAGCCAATTTTTCATGTGTGGTAGAATCTGAAAAGATTTAATCATATCAAATTTTTTATTTTCATTTCTTTAAGAATTTTTAGTGATTTATTTGATAATTATATTGGTATATTATATATTATGTAGAAATGAGGCTTCTAGGGTTTCAAAGGAGAAAATAATGAAGAAGAGAATAATTTTCCAATTACACATCGTCAAACCTTATTACACGATGTGTAGTTGATAATAACAACTTTTTGTAAGTCATGATGAAATTCATGACTCAAGTCATGAAGATTGAATGTGGAGAATCCATTACATGTTGTGAGTTGATGATATAGGTCATGAGATTTTTGAATGAGAAAATTAATCCAAAGAGAAAACATGAAGGAAGTTACAATCACCAGTTAGGTCTACATGACGTGGAATGAGTAAAATATTCAAATCCCGAACATGATACAAACAAGAGATGTATAGATTAAAAATAAAAAGTGATATATGTGGATTGTAATTACAGGACATCAATCCAATTACAGGATGTGTATGTCTCTTCCAATAAAAAAATTACTTTGGCGGTGTATTTAAGAGAGCATCCAAAGAAGATACTTTTTAAATTTTCATTCCCTTCAAGTTCCAGTTAATCCCTATTCTCTAAACTCAAATTTATTGGTCTCTTTTTTATATTTTGTTTTAATACAATAATTGTGGATTTTTTATTCACCACCTTCATTCCATTTTTAATCATTTCCTTCATTCACCCCTGATAGTCAATGATCATAGGTTTCATTCATTTCTATTTCTCTTAAGCAGTTAATTGTGATTTAGGTTTCTTAACCTCGTTTTCATTCTCATCCTCATTAATAATTTAAATCCTTTCGTGTTCTTCATTTTTTTTGAAATTGATTTTTATTAGCATGTTGAGAACAATGTCGATTCTTTATTCACATAACTTCAATCCTACCATGATTGGATAACCCACCAATGGTAGGGTTCAAGAGTAGGGGTATCTGAATTTATTAAATAATTAATTATAAACATAGAAACCATAATGTTTAATAATCAAGATAAATAATCTTTTTTAGTCCAATTAATTTGAACATTCCTAATCACATGGTATTTTAGGGAAGAACCATATCCTGATTAGAGTTGATTAAGCTATATCAAATATCCTAAAAATCTTTCTTCCTTTGAAGACATGATTTTTTAATCGAGTTCATCACTTTTTTTCCAATCAATGAATAGTTACCTCTTGGGTATAACTAGTTGATTTGACCATAGTACACTAGAGATCTCCTCTTTCTTCACAACCCGAACCATTGGATCCTACCAAGTTAGAGTTATGATTAAAATTTCTACAAATCCCTAATGTTGATTATGACACCTCTTTTATTCTTGAATAAGACCATTAAATCTATAGATTTATGTTTCCCAAACCGATCCAACTAAAATGGACACCTACAATAAAAGGTTCCATGACTTAGGTTTCCAGTTACCACTACGTTCTTGTGGGATCAACCATAGACATTTCCTTTTCACTACCCTAGTAGAATGTGATGTTTCAGAAACAATAAAATTTTAATATGGTTGTATCCCATGTGAATTCAATGACACATTGTGTGCAATATTCCAATGTAAAAATCATGAGAAAAATTACCTGACACAAGATTTATATTTAGCAGTACGAGTTTTTCCATAAAAAATGTGGATTCCATATATTTATGGTGAAATATATGAAATGTATAATGATTATTAATTATTATTGTATATCTTTAGATATAAATTTTTTTATATGACCTAACAGAGATTTTGGAATAGATTAAAGACTATCACTTCTAAATACACTATCCTGATAAGATATAGAACAGGGAAACTAATGCCCTAATTTGGAAAGACCGTGTTTGTTTTCTATGATGTGGATTGAACTACATACTATATTTTTGAATTTTTATAATATGGATCATGATATAATGTAAAAAGAGGAAATATATAGCATTCTAAAATGAATGTTTAACCATGCACCTTTATGAAATTTAAGAGGCATATCAAGAGGATATGGAAGTGCATAAGAAGGATTTAAATGTTCATAAGATTAAATGTGACTATAATTGAATGATATGTTATTGGAACCATGTATGAGTCCAATTAATATAGGAAATGATGATGGATGTGTAGGATGAAGCTCCAAGTTCTTCATTCATTATTTATCATTGACGTATGAAGATGTCTACAAATAAATAAATATTTATGACAACATAACATTAAATGCGATATTTCACAGATTGTATATTGATACATGATATGTTTATATAATAAGGATGAGATAAATAATTCTTAATATTTGTTAAATCAATTACCTAAAGAATGTTGGAGTTAGGAAAACATTACAATGTATTTGATCATGGGACTATGAAAAAAACCTAAAGTTAAAAATTCTATTTTTTAGTTGATCTTCAAAAAATCATCAAATTTAATGTATATAAATGAATATTTACCTCATGATTACATATATAGTAAATTATATAAATAATATGATTATATAAATAATATGAATATATAAATTGATAACCATTTTTTAATATATCTAATTGGGATTTGATGTTTACCTCAATGTTGTAGAAAAGTATTAAAAATGTTTTGAATATAGAGATGAATATTATCCAGGCATATATTCCTTGGAAAGAAGGCTAGTTCCAGATGAAAATTGATTACCTATTCGATATGTTGATAATTTATTTTCAGGAATTTATAGGTGGTTGGGATGAAAAACATCCTCTTACATAATTCTTATAAAATAAAATTTTCTATTCGATAATTATGATGGATGCTTGGGTAGTTATATTGTGAAATATGAGATAAACTCCATCATATTTGGATAAAAGTGTACAAAAAATGTTTTTCGTTCTTATCTATTTATGAAAATTTTCAAGAAGTGGCAATCCATTAAAGAGTACATCTTAGTGGATTAAATTTGATAGGAATGTTATGAATACAGTCTATATGGATATGTAGAGTTTGAATTTGACCCAAATATATTCTAATGAATAATATCATCGAATAATTTTATGAGATTTATAGAAAAAGGAAGGTTGGTCCATAGATATATATACCCATTAAAGGTTATTTATCGAATAATAATTTTTTATTATCACTTGGTTATTCCCATAGATTCACTATGAAGTTCATGAGGAGATATATGTATAACTTCTATGTAATTACACACCAAAATCATCAAATTTACAGAACATAGAGGTTCTACCACTTGAGAGTGATATATAACATGAGAATCAACTATTCAAGATTTTTAATTGAATAGATAACATGTTGTAGTATAGGTACAGTCACCATGTCAATGTTTTGTGTGGAAAACATAAATTTGGAGACGTTTCATGAGAAATTGAGAATTTGATGAGGAAAAAGAATCATAAAATGTTTTGTTAGACTAAAAATATTTAGTTGGATAAATTTTTATAAGGTTTTATAATTTATCAAACTAATATTTTTGGATCTATTTCTATTGAAATAACGTTTATTTCATTTTTTTATATTGATTTAGACAAAACATTAGGTTTAAAAAAATATTTAAAAACTACTAAAATACAATTATTTATTGTGATTGTTATATAGAAGATATTATATCAGAGGGTATTATTTTTACTAAATATATTATTAGAAAAACATTATAAATATCTATAAAACAAATTAATTAATTTTTAGTTGATTTTAATGTAATGTAAATAAATCAGAATAAAAAAGTTGTGTTTTTATAAATAATCGTTTTTATGCAGAATATTATTTTTTATCTAAATTAAAAAATTTAATATAAGTAAAAAATATATATTAATTAAATATTTATATTATATATTCAATAAAATATTAAGATATTATATAATAGTTTGACCATGTAATGTATTTTTTTTAATAAAAATTATATTTATAAAGGTGAATATTCTTAACTATAATTTTCTATAATATTCACATTTTTAAAAAAAAAATTCTAAAACATTAAGAAATATTTTATTTCATTAAATTTTATTCATAATTATTGATATAATTTAATTATTTTCAAAATATATTGGCAAAAAGTATCAGAATAGTAACCAAAATTTTAAAGCAATAGTTTGAGTAGAAAGAGACTACATGGGGTACATTAGAGATAAAGCATTAAATTTGAATGAAATATATTTTTAATTTTATTTAATTCTGTTATATATTCTATATTTATTATATATTTTTTTTATTGAAACATTACATGAGCTGTACAATATAACATTTTTACGTTTAAAAAAAATCATTTGTGTCCTCTCCCCTATTATAAGAAAAATAAACATATCACATCATACACACACATAATAAGGCTTTTATATCATCCATGATTAACAATAAAACCTTAATAAAATTACTAATAATATTTATATTTCAAATAAAAAAATATAAAATACTTTACATTCATGTGCTGTAATCCAAATGAGTATTTCAATAAAGAGGTGTAACTCTTATATGAGTACTTTCAATTTTTTTCATAATAAAAATTATAAAAAACTATATTTTCATCATAAAAAATCAATAAACTAATAAAAAAATATCTTATGATGTTATTATAATAATGTATCATCAATTATTTGTCACCTTCTCTATCAAATTCTAAATGAAAGCATTGTTCATGCATACACGTGAGAACCCCCTAACAAAGCGATGTAATTAATTTATCATCACCATCATTCATGGTTTGATATTATGATGGATTTAATGTTTACATATCATATTTATGAAATAAAAAGGATTATGGAATTATTTAATCATTTCTATATTTATATGTATACATATCTATGCGAATGAAAATACCCATTGTGTGAATGTGTGGTTTACCACATCATTGAAGCATTGTGATTAACATATGATATATGATTTACGTAGTTGGAAATAAAGATAAATTTAATTAATATATTTTATATATATTAGAAAATAGATGATATAGAATGTTTATTTTTTATTAATCATTATATTTTTTCATCAATTGAAATGTGAAAACATCACTCTTTCATATGTCTGAACTACTATCTATATGAAGTGATATAATTCACGATTCAAAGTAAATTTTTAAAAAGGTTTTAAAAGGATTATATAATTATGAAATTTAAAAAATATATCATTATTATTATTTTTAATATAATGAAACCATGTTCATGGTACATGTATCATAAACATTGAACCAAAACACTCATGGAAAACAGAACATTTTTTACATGTTATTTCATTTAATGGAAAATATTCATAATAATTGTTTAATTGGAAATATTAAATTAATGATATATCATATTATATATTTTATCTTGAATATGAAATATATATAAATATACAAAATAAATCTATATTTTTTATATGAGAGGTGGGAATTCTTATGAAACAAGATGAGACCCATGGTATCTGTGTATGTTACAATATAATTATTTTTCAGGATCATTTAAAAAAAATTCTATTCAGGATAATTATATTTATATAATGATAAAAATCCAATCAATTTTATTTTACTATGGTTATTACTATAATATTTTTTTACTATTATCACTTTCCTCTATTTTTTAATTAAAATGATTGAGAGAATATCTATAATGATAATTATATGTTATTTTCTGGTTTTTACATAGATATTTTATATTCATTTATATGCTCTCAAAAAATGTATGTAAATATATTTTTTTTGTAATAATTGGGTTTTTAGAAGACCATTTATATTATTTTATATTATTTATATAGTTTCAAATTTATTCATTTTAATTATTTTATTTTGAATATGTCATCATATGACTATTTGAAATCGTGTAAAAATAGTGTGTTTTAACACATACTATATGAAAATAATTTCCCCAAAACATTATCATTAATTTCCATTAATCTTCCTATAAAGTTATAAATTGTTATTTTAATATTAAATAATTTTCCCAATATTATATTATTTAAAAAGAAACATATTTTCAAATGAAAAGATTAATCTTCTTAGGCTTTGTTAAAATAAATTGTATGTTATTTTAAAAATATTTCTCATCTATTATATCAACCATTAAGAATTATTATTATTCAATAATGAAAAAATGAAACCATATTCATTGTCTACCTTGATGATTTATGATTATTATAATAAACTATCCTTGAAACTCATTTTCTCATTCATTGTTTAACCTTTTATGAAATTTTTAATAGTTCATTAGACTTTTTTACATTCCATTGATAATGACATGATGGTATGAGGAATTTAATATTATATTGTTTCAAAATAGTTTACATTTTTCCGTATGTGAAGGTGGTACATATGTTTATTTCCTTATATTTAATATGGGTAATGACATATGTCTACATTGATTATTGGAATAAGAATGTTGAGGGAGCCCACTTTTCCATGTTACCCAATCAAATAATCTTGAATCTGGAGTGAACTATGAATATAAAAATAATTTAATAATTAGTGAACCAAATCTAATATCATATTCTTGGTATTGTAATTATAAAATGGGAATTATTTTCATTAATTATTTTGATTCAAAAAATATAGTCTTTTTCATAATCATTAATTCCCATTGATTATGATTGATTATTGATGATTAGACACTTTACTGTATTGACATATTTATACAATTAATTATTAAATTATCAATGATAAATGATTTTTGACTAATTGGGTATGATTAGTTTATATTTTTGGGATGTTCTCATAAGCTTATTATTATATTATTTTAACTTGGTATAGCTGAATGATATCACTTATTTTCAACCCCACTGGAAATATTAGCATACATAATCTTATGAATAATTTCCATTAGATATGGAGAATGGTTTTTTGTGGGGTATGTCAGAAAAGGGTAAAATGTGAGAGGCTATATTTAGAAGATGTTGAAGCTACTTCATTGTATATGATGATTATTAATGTAGTATTTAAAGACACTAAAACTGTATATTCCTTAGGAATATATTATTTTTAAATATATGGAATATTAATTTACAATGATATAATATTTACATAGGTTATGAATATATCTACATAATGACTTCTAATTATTAAAACGTATTTAATAACTAAAATAATGTCATTTCATGAAATTTATAAATGAGGAAACTTCTCTTCTCATTTAACTTCATAGAAATACCCCCATTTTATACCCAAATTATAACAAAATCCACCATCACACTTCAAGACACAGATAATAGGTTTTATAATTTTCAAAATACCGCCCCACATTATCTTAACACCCACTAAGAAGGTGAATTTTCAATTGATGTATAAATTTATAACTGTTCATTTCAAATTTATATATTTTTTGATAATTAATTATTTAAAATGTTTTCGTAAAATATCATAAAATAATTAATATCATTAACATGATGATATGATTTTTATAAATACAGAAGAATGAATAACCACCATTACCTTTTCTATTATGAAAAACATAATAAGAATTCATGTAATGTGGGGGATCCATTGGCCATGAGACACATTGTTCTATCACCAACAACTATTCGATCATTTAATTGAAATTTATTATTTAGGTATATAACTAAGGAAACATTTTTTTTTCTAAAATGAAAAACCATATTACTTCATTAAATTATTCTATGGAAAATTAATCGTTTTTCCTTGGATAGGTGTTTCATAAAACCTCTATGGAATGATTGATTTAAATTTTTATATTCATCAGTATATTACATGGATGGTCAAGAGAAAGATTCTAATATATAAATCTTAACTTTATGAAATTATTTTGATTATTCAAATTAAAATTATGCAACCTATTAAAAATAATATATATTAAAAATTTTGGTAAATTTATCCATCCAAATCAATGTTCTAAGAGAAAAATTGATTTCTTTATGTAATTTCAAAACATTTTTTAGGTTATATTATTCATATATTTAATTAAAATTATGATACTCCACACATATAAATGAAAAATAAAACCATTATTAATAAATAATAAATATATTACAAAAAATAAAGTGCTTTATAATCTTCCTATAATTACAGTATGATCATTTTTTGGGTTGGTTTGAAAATATACTGGAAGAATTATATATATCCATATAATGATAAATATTGGAATTTAATTTATAATAACATATTGAAATATAGATAATACTGATTTATTATTGGTTCTACAAATATTAATATTAACATTTGAATCCTTATTTCCAAAACCCCATTTGATAATAATGAATCATTGAAGTATGCTCATCATCAAATAATTTATTATCAATAATAAAAATATAAAGTAGAATAAATGTATACAATTATAAATAATTTTAGAAAACTATTTATGGTACATTTTATGATGTTGGATTTATTATCCTTTGGTGACGAATGATTAACAAAACCTCCCTTACGAAACGATTTCAAAATGATCATGATTAATGATGTAGGATATTTAAAATTACTAATTACTAAAAAATATACATGTAGTGAATAATGATAAAAAATTATAATGATATATGAAAGTGAATAAGGATATTAAAATAGTAATTATGATAGATATTTTTGATATATGTGTTTGTGGAATGGAAACTAATTGAGAAATAATCAAAAAGATTTCTTTGAATAATTTTTAAATCACCACGGCCTGGTTGATATCATGCACAACAATATAATTCATATGGTTTATTCATAAAAATATTGTAATTAAATATATTGAAAATATTTTAATTGTAGATACATAAACACAAATTATATTGTGACCCAATAATTCTTACATTACCATTTATGTGACTTTTCTTCAAACCCACTAATCATTCATTTAATCATTATTGTTCTGAATGATCAATTTCATATATTCTATGTAAATTAATGAAATTAATTTAATTTTTTGGGCTTTTATAATTGTTTTATAAGGATTCCAATTTCTACCCCTTAACTAAAATACAAATTTTCTTTTCATTAAGAATTAAAAAATCCATATATTTTTTCATTCTTAAAAATATCATTACATTGTGATAAAATGTTATTCCATGAGAATTAGTATTCTATAGTTGATATATCCATCTATTTCAAATTTAATAAGATATTTTATATTTTATTTTTGTGTAAAACTATGATTTAAATCAAATGTTATTTATCAATGAAATTTATTTACATAAACATGAATGTTTTCATATAAAATTATTACCATTTTTAAATATAATTATTAATCATCTAACATGATCATTATTACAAAAATATTTTTTCTTTATTTTATTACAAAATATGAGTTTTACCATGTGAACTCTATTTTTCCATTTTCCATTTTGTAAAAGTATTTTTCAATATATATTTTACTGAGATGGTTTTCAAAATATTCATATCAAAATATTCAATAGGTTTCTGTAATATTATAATAAAATGTTTTATTTTATAGGAAAAATTTATTTTTGACAATATTAGGTTCTTTCAAGGATCTATTATTAATTTTTTTAGATATATAAATTTTTAAATATTTTTAGGAACTCATTTTTGATAAATTTTGTATCTTTCATGGTTCCTTCCTAAGTATTATTTGATTTAAAGCTATGGTTTTCAAAATATTCTATCATAACATTCAATAATATTTATTTCATTATCATGGATACATTAGATAATAATCCATTTAAATGTAATTTTTTCATTTTTTTTACCATATCAATTGAGTTTAACTATAAAATCATCATTTAAGTTAATGAATAAAACATTTTATAATAAAAAATTATGGATTTATTTCAATTTAATTTTTTTTCACCAATAGTATTAAATATATAGAGGATAATTTCCATAAAACACAAACATAATTTTTTTATAAACTTATTTTATGTGATTTAATTAATGGTACCTTCTATTTATAATAACTAAGACTATTTATTTTTTTAAAAAAATCAATAATTTTTATGAGATGAAATTTTGATTCCTATGGGTCCTTTGTGTGTTGTTTTATGACATTTATTCATTTTGAACCAAATGTTTTTATTATCAAAGGGTGGGTTACAAATAAAAACCCAATTAATAAGTAATATTTATATCACATAACAAATAAAGGGTATATGAGAGGATTTAGCAGAAGAAAAAAAATACAAGTGGGGATTTATCCCTATCCAATGTGCACACAAAATGATTTATCCCAATATAATGGATACATACGAGAATTTATCACAAACCAAATTATACATAGAAGGATTTAACCAATGATAATGGGTATATGGTATGTTTAATACCCAACCAAAAGGTGCATGGGGTGATTTATCCCATTCCAAAGTTGAACATGGGAATATTTATCTTAAATAAAAGATTTCTTATGAGGATTATCCCCAGACCATTATGGTACATGGGTGATTACATCTGACATAATATTTAGTTACATCACAATTTGATGGAAATATTATAAGATTTACATCCTAATTATCTTCAATAATAAAATTATGTAACAATTTTATACACATACACATTCTTATGCTATTCTCTCATGGCTCATGTTTATTGAATCATTTCCTAACACAGAGTTGATTCTCAACATTTTTTACCTAATTTATTATCTATTATTTTTTAAGAATAAAATTAGTATGTATCTTCATTATACCAATAAAATTTTCTTATAATATATTGTGATGATTTATTTATTTCACCTATGTTTACCACTACATAATATACATTCTAATACCTTACATTTTTATTCAGTTCTCATTTTTTGAAAATGTGTTTGACCTAATGGATACCAAGATGGAGTTCGAGTATGGTTGAATTATGTATAAATTTCCCCATTTAATGTGGAACTATTTTTATGTGGAAATCCCTCAATGTCACTAAACCATTATCCCTCTTGTTAGTAAATCTATTTTTTAGATGGATTGATTATTCTATTAAAAGAATATAATAATTTCAATTTTTTATCAAGGTTTTCAATATATGGTATATAATGTGGGGTATATAAATTTTGAGTATTAGTGCAGGTATTTTGTAATGAAGGTTTTAAGGAACATACATTAATCCTTATTTATTAGTATAATGGATATGTCTACGTATAATATTACTTCATAAGAATTTGGTAGTTTTTAAAATATATAGGTATTCTGAAAATTACATAAAAGTCTAGATATTGGAATGTTGATTTCATTTTTACATAGAATCATTTAGGGGTGATGACCATGAAGAATGATGGTTGATAATTAAATTTATCTTTACTCTACAATATGATGATTGGTCTTAAGATTACAAAAAAATCCCAATAAATTTTCACAAAATATTATATATAAATTATCATTGTCAATATGAACCATTATAAATTTTTAATTTTCTTATTAGTATATTCTATTAATTTATTGCGTTTGAAAGAAAAAAAAGAAATAAGCTATGTAAAATGAAGAATGTTATTGGAAAAATCTGTGGTTATATTATTAAGATGAAAGTATCATATGTTGAAGTTAATGTGTCTTTGGACAAGACATACTGGGATGGATATTTCATATTCATGTGACCTTTAAACCTAATTATATTTACTATTATCACTAACATGGAAATATTTATTTATTGGATGAAACATCAAAAAAATATATGAGAAATAATTTTTAAAAAATAAAATATGTATTATATCTTAATAATTTATAATAAATTTTTTTAGTGTTTTTCAATATTATTATTATGATAGAAAATTTCTATTTTATTTTATTACGTATAGTAGTGAGGCTCATATCACAATACAATGTAAATTATGAATCTCTTATATATTTTCATTGTAGAATGAAAATTATCAATGATATTATGGTGTAATGTAAATATTTATTTGGATTATGTGAAAATTAATGGACTAATATTTAGTATATTTTCATTAATTTTTTGGAAATGCATACTTAATGGTATCAAAAACCCTGCAAATTTAAATTTTAACAGTGAAATATTATTATTGTTTACTATCATAAAACTCATGATTAAGGTGCATAAAACTCTTAGTATTAAAGAATTTTTCCAAATGAGGTGATAAATGGTTGATTAATTTTTAAAAAACAACATTAGATGGTGTTTAATACATTGAAATTTATTATTAATTTAAGGAAACAGTGATCAATGAAATTATTTTTTAAATTTATCATATTTTTCTTATAAATTTATATATTTTCTATTTTGTCCCTTTTTTAATTAGTGGTTACTTAAATTTTATGGTTAATGATCGGGTAGTTCTTCGGAGTAATATTAATATCAATTTTGTTTTAAGCCTTAATTATTCAAATATGTTTTAAGAAGAAATTTAATAAAAAAATATGTTATTTGGGTATATATATATATATCAATACATTACTGTATGAATGATTTAGGTTTTTTAAGAAATAGTACATAACCTAATATATCTAATTCGATTAACATAGTTTTCATATCATAAGTTATATCATTAGTGATGAATTTATTAACAATACAATCAATTACATTCATTATCTTGTGGAAAGTAAAATTTTGAGGTTATAATTTATTAATTGGTTAGAATATATTGACCTTATATTTTTAAAACATTAAATAAACACAATATTCATAGGATAGTTTAAAACAGTAAATGAGACTAACCCAAAACCCTTCGTATTTAAATCGTAACAAATTAAAATTTCATGTAGATGACAAAAAATTATTTTAAAAAGAATATTATAATTTAAATAATAACATATTATTGTTTTTCTTTAATTTTATAAACGTGGATAAATTTTGAAGAATAATTAATAAAATTCATATAGTGTATTATTTTATAAAATTAAATCAATTAATTTTTAATTATTGATGGAATATGTAACATTTATTTTTGAAAATTAATATATAAAAGTGAAATTATATAAAAATGTATCTGAAATATGATTCAGGACACTTAATTTCTAATAAGATATTTTCCAATAACACATTTTCATAGTGTTCTTTATTTTATATAAGTAAAATAATATGAATATTTTATTATTTTTAATTTACAAGTTGATATGATTTTTTTATTTATAAGGTAAAAATTATTAAAGGCTAAATTAATAGATATTTACAAAATATTCCTTTTGTGCATAATAGTGAAAAATATAATTCTTAAAAATAACATGAATTTATTAAATATACTGGTACATAAATATGAATATGAATTTGTTGAGGAATTTTTTCTATGAATAAATATTATTTTTACATGTTTTTTTATTATTTTAAAAATATTGATTTTAATTTTGAAAAACATATATTTTACAATTTTGATCTACATTTATATGTAAAAAAGTGCTTTAAAATATTATAAATTTTGAATCAAAAATTAATATATATCCCAATTTTAAATATAATACTATAATAGGGATTTAAAATTCATTACCGCTATGTTAAAATTATATCAATATGATCAATTAATTTTTATGCGTTATGGATAAAATTTTTCAGTGAAAACTAGTAAATGTAGAAAATAGAAAATTAGAAATTATAAAAAATCTAACAGTAAACTACTTAAAATATTTTTGGGGATAATTTTTAGTCATTTATTAATCTTATCATTTCCCTACTATGTTATGTCTCAATTTTCGAGCTTCATGATTTTATATTGAATTTCAAATATCATAATGTATTGGGTATTTAAAAATATTCTATACATTTCCATTTATAAATAGTCACACTCTTATCCTCACATTCCATTATTTCATTATCAATTTTATTCATAAGAACCCCATAAAAAATATCTCATCCATATTCTTATCAACCATCAAGAGGATTTAGTATTTTTAAAAATCCTATTATGTCCTAACACCATTTGCAATGATGACAATTGATCATGTGAGTTAAAAATATATAACCATTATATTATCATTTATATTACATTATATTCATATATTATTCAAAAACATCCATAGGGAAATTATAAAATGATAATTTAATTTTCATTATTATACTGTTATAATTTTATAATAATGTAATGGAGTTAATCACAATTTCTTTTACAATTAATAAAAAAACAGTCATTTCATCGTTGGAAAGGCAACAACAATTATAATGAAATTTGTTCCTTCCCCTCCATTAATGTTTCATCAAAATAGGTCATTTAATATATATGCATACATATATTAAAATTTTAAATGACAAAAAATATTACACATTTTCTCTATTATAGAGAAAACAAAATTGTCACCTGTGCATACATGTGGACTAATTATTCATTAAAATGACTAATTTCCATTATTATTTTCATCCCATTGTAACATTTATTGTAAAAATAATGGGTTTAATGGATAAATATTTTAATATAAATTTTCAATTTTTTAATAAATAATTTTTTTAAATATTATTATTAATTATTTGATTAAAAATCTTACATGGTAAATTCAACTATATAAAAGAGTATTTTGAGAGAAAAATATATCTTCATGTTATGAAATAACTTCATATAGTTTATATGAATCATTTATACTATTATGGTCATTTAGAATAGTTAAAATTTTAAACATAAAATATTTCTTTTGGTAAAATTATTTTCAACTAAATAACTTCATTATTTTCCATCAATTAATATATAATCTTGTTTTGATTGGTTTAAACACACACATGATAATTTATATTGATCTATATAATGGGTGACTATCTGAAATTATTTTTTATCAATATATGATAAATAACTAAAGAATATTTTATATTTATGGGATTTTAATATAAAAATTTAACTAGTCATTTAATAATATATATATTGTTTATTAAAGAATCCTTGTAATAAACACATCATCAAATTCATCATTACGAATCATAACATGAATCAACCAATTAATTTACAATAATATAGTTTTTGAATAAATTTAATTTTATTTCTATATTTCATTATATGCAACATCAATTTAAGATTATGCTACACACATAAATGTGTTGGCTTCTGTTACATGAAAGGGTATGTTTTAAAAAAAAAGTATTATATTATTATAATAATATTATTAAACCTAATATGATATAACATACCCAATGATTAAATGGTTATGAATATTATTGTCTAAATTATGAAAATATATAGTTGAATTCAGTGGTTATAAATTAAATAGAAATGAATATATGAGGTAACTGAATATATATGAATTTTTTTATAAAGAACTATTTTTATTCTCGAAAATGTATTTTATCCAAAAAATATAAATTAATTACAACTAGTGAATGATAGTAATTAAATAAAAATTAAATCTAGTTTTTGAATCATTTATCTAATTTTTTTAATATCCATAATATAAGAACAAACCTTGTTTATTCATAAAACTACATATTTTCTAAAGGTAGTTTTACCACCTTTAAATGGAGAATCAATTTTAAATCCAATTTTGACACTTTTTTATTCACTATTTTAGAAAATAATAATATTCTTTTAAATTGTAATAAAAAATTAACTCTGATTTAAGTTTTGGTATTTCAATGTATGATTAATAGTAATAAATCATTACATTTTTATTGAAAATTGATTTAAAAATATAATAATTTATATTTTTAATTATTTTTATTAATTATTTTTAATGTATATTTATATAATTATTTATCAATTTATATAATTTATTTGATTAGAATAAATTTATTATTGAATAATAAATTTTTTTTAAATCTTTTAAATATTTTCTATATAAAACCTATTTTTCACAAACCTTCAATAAGATTAAATTTAAATTAATTTAATGAAATTATATGTTTTGAATTTCGAAATAATTATTCCAAATTTTTTAAAATAGGGTAAAATAAATTTAAATATGTTTCTTTATTTTTAGGAAATATGAATTTGGTCATTATTATTATTTTATTTACAATTATTAAGGGACAATTGGGTATTTAGGGAAATTTTTTTATTATAATTGTTATAAAAATATTGTGACTCATGTACTAATTTCTTTGAGTGAATTAGGATCTCCGAAAACAATCCTTTGGAAAATTTTATGGCCTTTTAGACAAACATGGATGATTTAAAATTTTCTATTATTTTACTCTAAGTGATTTCCAATATGTCACACTTACATTTTTTCTAAGTAGTGCATTTATTATATATGATAATTCAGAATATCTCTTCAACTATATATATTTAATTGAAATATAAAATTTATTTATTCATAATGATAATATATTTTTAAATTTTAGGGATTAAATAATTAAATTAATGGATTTAAAAATAATGATGAGTAATTTTTTAGTTAACAGGTAGATCAAATAATTTTTACTAAAAAAAATAAAAGAAAATTAATTTTATATCATTAATTTTATAAATTAATTTTATAGATAACCTTGGAATATTAGGTTTGTATTAATGTTTTTATTTGATGTTCTTTTATGTAGATGTGTTTTCTAAAATGGCAGGAAAGGAATAATGTCAAATTGACAGTAATGATATTTTAAAATTAATCATATTTTATTAATTGATATAAATGTTATAAAAACCTTACAATTATACAAATGAATACAATGAGGTATAAAATTACATCCATGAATCATTTATGGTACTTTTTTCATGTTATTGTAACTATACCAACCCCTTTTCTATAAAAATATTAAATACCATTGTAAGAGTTAAAGCCTTTAACTAATGGTAAAAGATAATATATAAGTGTTAGAATGTGACATAAATTCTTATGAAAATTATTGTATGATATTATATTCAACCCATACTCATAATATCTTCTAAATAACTCATTTGGGATCCAATTTTTAATTGAAAATTAATTAATATCAATTTAATATTTTGAATGTTTCCTAAAGTACCCCTCAAATCAATTATAAAAGGGAACCACCTCCCTCAGTTCATCAATACACATTGACCCTTATAGATTAAACAAAACCTACACAACTAAGATCCCAACTTCCCTCACCTAATCATATAAGTATTACATTTGCCAGAAATCTAACCAAGGATTTGTTTTGGTATAAACCAAACATTCTTACCTGAAAATTATATTCCCATCTTCGATGACCACATTATATTTTATTTCATTATCAAAGCATTAAATAATTCTTAATAAATTATTATATAATATCCTAATTATAATAAATTTACTTATATGTTGTTATGATATTATTTCAACCTAAACTTTCAAAAACATCTGTAAAATGGGACAGTTAATCAATGTTTGTGTGTATTGAAGACTATTGCCTCATGGACCAATGTCATTCTCTCTTTCGTTTAACACATTTAAAGTTAGGAATAATGAATATCATTTAGATTATATATTATATATATAGTATTTATATTTATTCTAGGATTTTTTAACTTTTATATAACCCATACATTTATGTACTCCATTTAGGGGAATATTATAACATCATTTGTGGACTTGTGGACTATCAAAATATCAAAGAGATGAGATTCATTCCACTAATAAATGGAATGTATTAAGGATTATTTAAAAATATTGTGAACTATATGACATAAAAATGATAATATATTTAAAATATAAATATATATAATTTAATTTAATTATTTTTATATGAAAATGAAATGGAAGTAGAGTTCTTCCATTCATATGACATATTGTCTCTAGGAAGAGTGCATTTCTATTCCTATATTAAAATTTTATGGATTATGATAAATAAAAAAAATACTTAATATATATGAAATTTAAATAAAAGATAATATTCTGGAGATAATGAATTCATGATTGGATTAATTGAAACAACGAGTAAGAGTAGGGCCCCAACAATAAAAATTACTTATTATAGAGATTAGTCAATAATTTGACATTAATTAATATTGAGGATATTTTTTGTTTTAGAGAAATATAGAATTATATTTTAAATTATAGATAACATCTTGAATATCACTTGTATACAATTATACTAACTACTCATTTTTTCATAAGACAAAAACTATTTAAAAAGAAATATAACATTGTTTCATGTTTTAACAACATAACTTTTTCCCAATCACATCATTAACACTATTCTTCATTATGTCACATGAAAAACATTTAAAAACATGGTTTGTTCAAAAATAGTTCATTATGGGATACATAAAGCAAGAAAACTTTTAGTCTTGGGATAACATAAAAACTATGAATACTTTATTATAAATTAGTACTTTTCATCTTTTAAAAGTGTTTAATATACTCCATTGAATATAATCTCATTGCTTACCCTTTTCTATGACCAAAAAATTACCAGAAGCCCATAGAAAGCAATATATAACATATAAATATAAATTAGGACATAAACATACCTAAATGGAATAACCAAACGACCAACTTCCACATATATTACTAAATGGAATAACCATATGATAGACATCCATACCCAATGCATTGGAGGTTATAATGTAACGACCTGTCCATGGTATATCATGGAACCATCCATAAATTAGTTTATAACGTAACCAACCATCATTGGTTTATCATATAACCACCCATGAAATGTCCAACTACCATTATATAATTATAACACATAAAATATTATAAATAGAAAAATTTTACTAATAACATTTCATTTGCAATCAGAAGGAATAATTTTAATATATTAAAATACTTAATACATTTGAAAAGCCATTTTCTTTTCAATAACACCTAAAAAGGGAAAAAGTGATTTATTTTCGTTTTATAATAATTAATTATTATAGAGGAACCCAAATATCAAATAATGATTATAGTGATAGAGAGGTTGTTGTCGCTGAATACGTTAAAAACAATCCTTTTGTCATTTAGTAAAACTCTTCGTTGAAAAAACAACTCCAATTTTAATGAAATTAAAATTAAAAGTGGTTTATTATAAACTGTATAAAATAAGGGGTTGTATATTAAGAAAAATGTTCCTCAATGAATGGAGATTGAGACAAAGTCTATTACCTTGAGTCCAATTAATCACATATATTCCTTATTTTTCTTGGATAATATACTTAAGTTAACATTTTATTTTACTAAAACCTTTTTAATGTTTATTTTTACTTTTATATCTCTTAATAATATGTTTTTAAAATTACATCATTATTTAAGTTAATATCAGTCATTTTGTTGATATTGGCTACTTGTGTCGAAAATGATATTATTATAATTACAAATTGTCAATGTTGTCAAATTTAAATTATCACCAATCTAGTATTCCTAATTTAAATATCATATACATATAGAATATATGTTCTTATAATAGTCCATAACATTTGGAGATAAGAGATGAAATTCACTTTTCAGGGAGATGGTAAGCCGTATAAACCCATGGACACTACATTAATTTATATTTCATATTAAATAAATGAAACATAGGTATATTATAATTATATTATAATATAATATGATATATATGTTACATAAGTTCATTAATTCCTTACTTTATACATTCCATGTATGGCATGAATGAGTCATATCCCTTTGAGGGACCGGTAGTCTGCACTTCCTGAAATGAAATTATCGTATTTAAAAATCATGAAAATCATAAATGTATGTTTTTAAATAAAAATTAAATTATCATAGAGACAATATAAATATAATATATATCATATATAATTACACTTCTATAATAATGGACACCATGGGAGGTGGAAGGAGGAAATCGAACAATCATTATTTCGTGAGGTATTAGTTAAACATACATTGAAACAGTATGTTCGTATCCATTAGTGGGAGGTGTGTGTAATTGTAGTTATAATACTTATATTTATAAAATTATATTATACTGAGGGTACTTTTTTTCTATGTAATCAAATAATAAGAATATAATAGGTAATGGAGAAATAAAATAATGTAAAGGATCTTTAGAGAAGATGCTACCTCTTAAAATGTGTAACTCCCTTTGATATGATCCAAAAATATTTCTTGAATTTACTTCAGATAAGTTAATGATTCTAGGAGGAATATATGTGTGTTGGGAGATTATTTGGTCATATTTTTTATGGTCTAAGGGGCTTTAGAGGTGTGACTAAATGGGTACAGGTGATGCCATTTTATAATTAGGAGGAGGGGCACTTTAATAAGGCATTGAAATATTATTTTATTACAAAATGATTTTTGATTTGAAATGGTAATAAAGTCATTTATTTGAAATATAAGATTATTTTGGTTCAAAAACATGTCAAAAATATGTTTTATTCAAGTCTAGGTCACAAATTTAACCTTATCATTTAGTATTAACCCTTAGTTAACTAATTTGACTGTTACGATGTCTTCTTGTATATTCATAATATATGGTTAATATAGCTACTATAAAATGACAATAGCACCTAAATTGGTCCACTAATGAAATTTTAAACATTATATAAGTAATTTGGAAGAATCATGTATTTCTATAACTTTATATCATTTAATAAAATAGTATTTGTTTTAAAAACTCGTTTATGTCAATTTTTATACTCTTCATATCATGAATTTTAAAAAATCAACAACAAATTTATTCATTATAAAAGACATCATTTATTCAAAGATAACAAGTCATACTCATACATAAAATTAGTGTATGGAAAAAAGCTTCAAAATAAATTTATTTTAATTTTTATAATCTCATTAATTTAAATAATCATCTAATAAGGTAATAACTACATCATCATTGTGTCATAAATAAATTTTTTTATAAGATGTCTAAAAATAATAAATAAAATACCATAATGTTGGAAATAATTATATTGTATAATTACTATTTATAGTCAAAAAAATCGATTATATAACCCTATATAAAAATTGTTTTACTAAATGATAAATGTTTATTTTAAAATTTTCATTACATTAAATTAATTCTTATAAAAAGTCATCTTCACATCCATGTGGCTCCATGGGGTCCCAAAATTGACCCGTGGACTCCCATGGTCGGAAATATCACATACTATAGGATTATGATATGTGTTGTAGTAGTTTAATATTATTATAATATTAGTTTTTACCCTTATTTACCATATTTACCTTTTAACCACTGTAAATAAAATATTTATTGATGTTACTATTCAAAATGTTTAAAAATAAAAGGTACCAATTTAAAAAATTTGACATATTTATTCTAAATATGGAATTGATTTTTATAAACTGAAAATATAAAATTGGATGAAATTAATTTAAAATTAATTCCCATTATCAAAACCAAAAAGTTGGTTTTCAAGAAGTAATATCTATCAAAAGATTGACAAATGTTTATGTCCAATTTCAAAGTTAAATTATTTCCAATTACCAATATTAAATTAATTGATAAAAATATAATCCAAATAAACTTTAAAACCAATTAAAATTACAATCTCATTATATAAATAAATAATTTAAAAAGGCAGGTTTGATATAAAAAGTTGTATTTGTCACTATTCATTAAAATATGAATTTTATCATAAAAATACGAACATTTCTTCAAAAGTAAAATATGATGTTCCTAATCTAAAGAAGATATTTATTTTGTCAAATTGAACATATAATAGGGACAAAAAATATTTTTAAAAAATGATTCTCCATTAAAAGGCAGTAAATTGTTCTTTTAGTAATATTAGAGTATTTCATGCTTAAAATTAGATTAATTCTCATTTTAAGACTCTAGATTTTTTTGGATAAATTTAAACCATTTAAAAAACATTTATAATCATATTGTAATTAGTTCTATTAATTATTTCAATTACAATGGATTATCATTAACTACCATTTTAAAAAATAAATATATTATATTATATTTTGGTATAACTCAATGTTGTGTGCAACCTAAGATTTAAAAGTAACTCGTTGTTACGTGTTGAGTACACTATATGAAAAATTTTCTCTTTAATGTAAAATTAATATTTTAATATTAAATAGTAATAGTTATGAAAATATATTATTCTATAAATACTAGTGATTCTACATCATTCCTACCTTTGGAAATAGTGTCCCCATAATATTATTTACTTATTAAATATGTTAGGCATTCCTCCCTCACAATATTTTCAGATTAAAATGTTTCCTAAACAAACATTTGGTTTTTATACAAAACCATTACTTGATTTTTCACATTATTCAAAAATAATTTCTCTATGCGGTCTAGAATCTGTACTGGATTTTCCTGATATGAAATGATCTCTCCAAACTGAACTACCTCTGGACTCCAAACCTGAGATGGATTTGGTACAAAGTTTCCCAATATTGAAACATGAAGACAATGTGTACCTAGGATAAACATGGAGGTAAAGTAAACCAATAAGAAACTGATCAAAATTTCTCTAGGATTTGATAGGGTCCAATGAACCATGGACTCATCTTTCCATTTTTACTAAAAGACATCAGACTTTTCCATGGAGAAGCATTGAGAAAGACATTATCACCTACCTCAAAAGAAATATCCTTCCTTTGGTTATCTGAATAACTTTTATGCCCACTCTGTGTTGTCCTCATGTGCTTCTAAATCAACTAAACTATTTTCACCATCTCTTCTACCAATTCTTGTCCCATAAACTACCTTTAACTAACTTAATCTAAAAAAGATGGAGTTTGACACTACTTTACATATAATGCATCATGTTGTAACATTTATATACTATAATGAAGACAATTTTTAAAATAAACCTCATCCAAATAAATATGTTGTTCCCAACATCCCAGGTGATCTATTAAATAAGAAAGTATCATATCTTCCAATGTCTTAATTTTTCATTCTGGCTTCCAATCTCATTGTCAAGGAAAAGTTGTACTAAAATTTAATTTAAAACCCAATGACCTATGATGGTCTTTCCAAAAGATAGATGTGAACCTGGGATCACGATCAGATAGAATGGAGTGGGAAAATCTATGTAGAATGACTATATATTGAATATTCAATCAAGAAAGTTGATATATAGACAACCTATCTCTAATAGGATGAAAATGAGTAGATTTAGTCAATCGATCAACAATAACCAATATTTCGTTGTTAATTTGGGAGGTTTTTGTTAACCCCAATACAAAATCAATGGACACATTTTCCCATTTCTACTATGGCACGTGAAAAGGAAAGATAATCCCCTTTGGTAACATCCACTCTTCATTAGCCTGCTGAGAAATAAAAAAAATCACTATAATTTCAGCAATATCTCCTTTCATTCCATCCCACCAGAAATACTCTTGATGATCTATGTACATCTTATTACTACTAATATGAACCTAAAATGATGAACTATGAGCTTCTCATAACAACTCTTTCATCAAATGTGAATCACATGGAACACATAATCTCTTTCAAAACCTCAAAACAAAAAGTTTATCCATGTTAAACTCATGTAACATAACCTTCTGAACCAATTCTACCTATTTCTACAACTCACATCCTTTTTTATATGCTTTCTTAATTCTGTATGATAGAGATGATTTCACAACCATCTAAAACAAACTAGAAAAATTCCCTTCACCAACAACTTTCAATACAAAATTCATCAAATTAGAAACCAAAGGATCTCATTTTAAATGTAGCATTGTTAATGTATCATTAATATTTTGACTCAAAAAATCATTGACATTATTTTCCTTTCACAGATGGTAATGGATCATGAAATCATAATCCTTTATTAATTCTAGCCCTCTCTTTTGTATCATCTTTAATTATTTCAGAGTGAATGTATACTTAAGACTGTTGTGATCTGTATATATTTCACAATTTACACCATAAAAATAATTCATCCAAATTATTGATGAAAAACAACAGAAGCTAATTCCAAATTATGTGTAGGTTAATTTAGATCATGAGGATTCAACTAACATGAAGTATAATCAATTACTTGATCATTATACATTAGAAAACAACCACATCTATCAAATGATGCATCACAATAGATACAAAATAACCATTCGTGGAAGGTATGGCCATAACTAGAGAATTTAACAATATACTTTTCATTTCCTTAGTACAATCATGACATTATTTTGTCCAGATGAACTTAACTCCCTTACGTGCTAGCTTAGATAGGGGGATAGATAATTGAAAAATGTTTTCTACAAAACATTGGTAATAACCCAGTAATACATGAATACTACAAATCTCTATGATATTGGTTGGTCTTGGAGACTCTTCAATAACTTTTGTTTCATAGGGGTCAATAGGTATGCCATATTTAGAAATAATATGACCAGGGAAATAAATTTCTTGCAACCCAAATTCACTCATACTAAAATTTACATAATGTATTTTCTTTTATGGTTTTCAAAACAATCCTTATGTGATTTTCATGTTCCTATCATTTTTATAATATACCAAGATATCATCTTTAAAAACAAAAAATATTTATCACATGAGTCAACCGATCCATCTCTGCAACAAATTGGTCAATTTGGATTCTGACCATCTATGGATGCTTATTTTGAAGGTCATTTCACTATGTATGCCTTCCCAACACAGCTTCCCTATATCATATATGAAAAACCATTATGAACAAACATATCATAGATGATGCAACATAGTAATCTTTAAATTATATATCATTTCAATTTGAAAATAATGTAAAATATTTTATGGATATTCATTTAACAGTATCCTAACTCCTAAATTTATCTAAACCATACTTTGATACCAACTATATGGTTCAATACTTGAACATTACTTATTCTTACGATAAGTCAATAATTTGACTTTAATTCACATTGAGGATATTTTTAGGTATCAATATTTACCGAATTAGATCATAACTTGTACATAACATCTTGAATATTACAAGTAGTCAATTCTACTCTCAATCCATTTTTTATAAAACAAAAACTCTTTAAAAAGAAGAATGACATTGTTTAATGTTTTAACATCATGACATTTCCATGATCCCATCCTTGACTCAAATATTTTATATGTCATGTGAAAAAAATTAAAAACATGGGTTGATAATAAAAATCTCAGTAAGGGATATATAAAATTGCAATAATTCGTCTTGGGATAAGATGTAAACCATGAATACTTTATTGTAAATTAAAATTTTATACCTTTTAAATGTGGTAAATATAATTCACTGAATATAAGATCATTGTTTACCCTTTTTCTATAACCAAAAAATTACCACAAGCCCAAATAATGAAACATAAAACATATAAAAGTAACTTGGCTTAGAAACATTCAAAAATGAAATAACCATACAGTAGACTTATACAAATATCACCAAATAGAATAGCCACATGGTTGACATCCATACCCAATGCGTTGGATGTTATAACATAACCACACATCTATGTTTTATCACCGAACCATGATTAATTTGGATTATTACATCAACACCCATCATTGTATTATCATTTAATAACCCGTTAAATATCAAAGTACCATTATATAGTCATAACAGATAACATAATTCAAATACCAGCATTTCACTAATAACATTTTATTTTCAAACACAAGAAATAATTTTAATTTATTGAAATACATAATAAATATTGAAAACCATTTTAAATACAAAAACACCCAAAAAAGGAATAAGGTATTTCTTTTCCTTTTAAAAACATTAAGGCTTATAGAGGTATCCAAATATCAAATAATGATTGCGGCGACAGAGAGGTCGTTGTTGCAACATACGTTAAAACCATTATTTTTTTCATTTAGTAAAATGATTCAAGGAAAAAATGATTCCCTTTAAATGAATTTAAAATTAAAATGGGTTTATTATACAGCTTATAATAAAAGGAAGTTTATAGTTTCCATATATGCTTTAATGGAAGGATATAAAGACGAAGTCACTTACCTTGAGTCCGATTTGTAACTTATGTTCCCTATTCTTCCTTAATAATTAAAATATGGTAATTTCAAATTTCATAAGAAATTTTTAAGGTTTAATATTTATTTTATATCACTTATTACATTTTTATAACAATTACCTAATTATTTATGTTATTATCAGTCATTTTGATGATATTGGGTACTTTAGTTGAAATTGATCTTGTTATAATTACAAATTGTCCATGTAGTCAAAAGTAAATTACATCCAGAATAGTATTAATTATTTAAATATCATATACATTCAGTATATATGTATTTATAATATCCCATAACATTATGATATAAGAAATTAAATTCACCATTCATGGATAAAGTAAGTCATACGTACACATGATCGCTACATTCATTTATTTGTCATATTAAATAATTGAAATCTAAATGATACATAAGTATATTATAATTTCAGTATAACATCATATGATATATATGTTAATTAATTTCATCAATTCTATCCTTTATACGTTCCATGTATGGAATTATCGAGTAATATCACGTTGATGGGGCGGTAGTCCACACTCCCTCAAATGAAATTATAGTATTTAAACATCATGAAAAGTGTAAAGTAATGTTTGTAAATAATTATTATAGTAACATAGAGATAATATAAATATAAAATATATCGGATATAAATATAGTGACATCAAAATGGCCACCATGAGAGGTGGTAGGGGAGAATAAGAAAATCATCAGTTCATGAGGCAGTAGTTCGCCGTACACAGAAACAATTTGTTCTTATCCATTAGATGGAGGTGTGTGTAAGTGTAGTTAGAATTCATCTCATAACAACATACTAGTTTTTATGATAATGTTGTTATTATGTAATAAAATAATAATAATACATAGGGAGTGGAGAAGTAAAATAATGGAAAGGAACTATAGAGAAACACTACCTCTTAAAACATGAAACATTCGTTGATTGATCCAAAAGGCATTATTGAATTGAATTATTCATAAAGTAATCCTTCTAAGAAGAAGATATAGGTGTTGGGACCTTATTTGAGTAGAATTTGGAATATCAAAGTGGCTTGAGATATGTGATTAACTGTGTGCTGGTGATTCCATTTTATAAGAGGGAGGAGGGGAACTTTAGGAAGGTATTTAAATATTATTTTATTATAAATGATTTTTGATTTCAAACGGCCCCAAATCCATTTACATAAAATCTAAGATGTTTTTGGGTAGAGAACCTCACAACCAATAGGTTTAAACAAGTATAGGTTACAAATTTGACCTTATCTTTTAGCTTTAACCCTTGTTTAACTAATTTACTCTTACCATATCTTCTTGTATATTCAAACTATATGGTTAACAAAGTTACTATAAAATGAAAATAAAACCTCACATGGTTAAGAAATTAAATTATAAACATTATCAAAGACATATGTCCAAATATTAGATTTTTTGCACTGTTATATCATTTAATATAATATTATTTGTTCTAAAAACTCATTTATGTCAATTTTTATAATATTCATATAATGACTTCTTAAAAACCCATAAAAACTTAATTATTTAGAAAAAACTTCATTAATTAAAATATGAAAATTAATAATCATCCCTAAAATTTTTGGATATAAAAAATAACACTCAAAATAAATTTATTTTAATATTTATAATCTCTTTTATTAAATTCATTTTGTAATTAGGTTATCACTTCATCATCATTTTGTCATAAATAAATTTTTTTATATAATGTATAAAAATTATAAATTAGATATTATGATGTAGGAAATCATTATTTATTTCAAATTACTATTTATAGTTAAAATTATCACTTATATAACCTCATATAATTTTTTTACTAAAAGGTACATGTTTATGTTATACTTTTCTTTACATTAAATTAATTTCTATAAAATATCATTTTCATATCCAAGTGGCCCCATTGTTCCCCAAATCGACCCAAGGATGACCATTGTAAGACATATCTTATATAATAAGAATTTCATAGGTGTTATAGTAGTTTAATATTATTATAATATTATTTTTTACTCTTATTTACTAGATTTACCCACTAACAATGGTAAATAAAATAATTACGAAAGTTACTATTCATAATGTCTAAAAATAAAATAACCGATTAAAAAATTTAGAGCTCTTTATTACACATATGGAATCCATTTTTCCATATTCATAACATATAATCGACAGAAATCAATTTAAAATTTGTCCCCACTGTCAAAATGAAAAAGGGTTTTTCTATGAAGTAATAACTATCAACAGATTAACATGTGTTAATGTCATATTTCAAAGTGAAATTACATCCAATGACCAAAATTTGATTAAATGAAAAAATATAACACAATTACACTTTAAACCCAATTAAAAGTATAATATAACTATATAAATAAATTAGATGAAATGAATTTTTTGACTTTGAATGCGGTATTTTTCAATATTAATTAAAATATGAATTTTATCAGAAATATTCCAAAATTTTATCCAAAGTAAATCTTTATGTTTCTCTTAAAATTAATAAATTTATTTTTTCAAATTGAAGATAAAAAAGTGAAAAAAACTAAATTTAAAAAGGAATCACCATTTAAAGATGATAAACCGACCTTTTAAAAATATTTGAGTATATCATACATAAAATTTGATTAATTATCAGTTTATGCCTATATTTTTTTGATAAAATTAAAACATTTAAAAAAAGTATAATAATATTTTAGTTAATTATATTAGTTCCAAAATTTACAATGGATACGAGTTGTCTACCATTTTATATAATAATATTATGATATTATTTTTTGGTATAACTCAAGGTTGTGTGCAATGTAAGATTTAAAAGAGATCAGTGGTTTCATAATGAGTACCATATCAAAAAAATATAATATTTAATATAAAATTAATATTTTATTCATAAATAAGAATAGGCATGAAAAATTTTTATTCTATAAGTATTTTGTATGCTATAGTAAGAATCCAAAATATACTTAAAGACTAGGCGATTAACACCCCAAATAGTAAAAATAATTGAAGAATATTAACAAATGGGTGATGGTATGTTGTAATAATTTAATACATGATAATATAAATATGAATATAATTCAAGATATTGTATAATTTAATGGAATTAATAAAACAATTAAATAAGTCTTTATGAGAATTCACCAGAAAGGAAACACATGGTAAGGGATTTAATCTCAATTTTATATTATTACGGCATACTGTAATGTTATAGACCTAGATTATTTTTTATAATGTATATAACACACTTTTGACATGTTGTATCATGAATATCCTTATTTTTATTATGTTATATGATTTATTTAATGTTATTACTGCATCAGAATTACAAATTAAATGTTTCAATGTGGAATGGGACACATTGAAATGCTTAATGATTGTTTTCCTTAATATCATTTTAATGATATTTAAATAGTATTTTTATTCATTAACATCATGAAATCTTGTAGTTAGATATATTACATATTGGAATTATTGATAAATCTATATTTTTTATTCAAAATATATATTTGGTAATGCATATTGATTATTATTTACATAGGTTACTCATTCTAAGGAATTCTTTGGACTAGAAATGATGGGTGGGTCTCATATATTATGTCGGCCATAGATTCATCGACGGGTTTTGATCATAATTTTTTTGGAAAATTAAAATAGGTTTCTACCGAATGGAGAAGCCATATTTAGAATGGTTTTGATTGTGTTGGGTTTCATATTCCTAAAAAATGACATCCAATAATTAAGCATTTACTTAATAGATATTTTAGTTATCGTATCTATTCTGGATGAGGGTTTCATACATAAAATCTATGGATGATTTTAATTATTATATTAATGAATAATAGGAATGTGTTTTCAGTAATTCACATTCCCATACTGATGATGCCTTATCCAGATAATAAAATTGAATGTGTTATCATATGTTTACCTTTACATATATATTTAGCCTCATGGATTAATTATTTTTTACCATTTTACTTATCCATATTGAGCATTTTATCTCACCCGTATTATGTTTCCTGTCACCAATATATAAATACGAATCTATTTAATGAGTCTCTTGGATAATGATATTTTACTTATGTTTGTTTTATTTTTTACTAATACATTATGGGTAACAAGTAAGTAGTATGGATTACTAAAACTAATAAACTGTTCCACAATTGGGGTTTTGATTCTTTATAATCATTCTAATATGCATCTGGGGTCATGGAATTACAGTTTTTATGATATAATGTTTATGTGAAATCAAATATAATATATTTAGAGAACATATATTAGGGAACATAATCCTAAGATATAATTTGGGTATAATTTTAGAATGAAACCATATAATATTGGTACAATTGATATTTTTTGGGAATTATTAGCAATGCATCCCTATTTTGATACTAAAATTGGATGTGGTTCTAGAAAAGAAGTTCCTTGGGGTAACAACTCATCAAAGGTGTGTAGGGCCTGAATCGAGTGTAACTTGGTACAAGATAGTAAACATTAATATGCACCTGGTTTGTTAGTCATGGGGGATATGCATAGGATAATTCACATTTTCTATACAACCCATGATGTTGGATATTAATGTTAATATGTTCCCAAAGAATCCAAATATCATTATTCTGAGATTATTGATGCCTAAATATTAATTTATTTTGAGTGATATACAATATTTAAAATTATAAATTATGATTTAAAATTCACGATTCTATTTTCTAATCCTTTATATACCATTATTTAAAAACGAGACATAGAAGGAAGAATTATTTCAATAATCATGGAATATATAGATATTTCTCCATTAATTAATCCAATAAATTTGGTATTGGAAAAGAGAAAATTTCAATCATAATAGGTAAGCTTAATCAGGTTATAGAAAATATCCACTTCTAGATGGAGAAATATGTTCCACCATGAGATTTTTTGGCGATGTATGACTTTAGTTAAGAGAGGCCCACAACGTTTAGTGGGACTAAAAACACAATGGAAGCATAAGAATTTATTATCTATTTGGAGAATATATTTATTGAACTGGGTTGTGGTAAAAACGATGAGATTACACTCGTATTGTATTACCTCAATAGTGATGTAGATAATTGGTGTTTTTTGATCATGAATACTTGGGTAGATGAAGAAATAGATGTCATGTAATTACTAAATTATGAGGATACATTCATATATAAATACTTCCCTCATGAGTATCAAACTAGGATAAGTGTAAATTTTATTATATTACATAAAAATAGGAATAAATTATTATAGATATTAAAGTTACCTTTTCCTAGTTAGCAAAGTATGTTATGGATTTCATACCCTATATGGAATACAATATTTAAAATTTCTTTGAGTGACATAAAGCCTCTATCCGAAGGCTGTTAATATCTCAAACATTTTCTTCATGAAATAAAATAGTTATATGTGCTATCAAGAAAATGAAATAATCTTGTATGTATTAATGCTTCAAATGGAAGAAAGATAAAAATAGAAAGGATGCTAAAATATGAGATAAATGGAAGACTGGAACACATGATTTCCCCACATGTGATATATCTTGAAAGAATAACCATAGTAAATTCTTGAAAGGATTGAGTGATTTTTATATGTGTGGAGAAAATTGTAATGAGGAAAACGAATGTCAAGTGATGAAGGAAAGTGAAAATTTTCAATGTTGAAACTACAATAATATGGGATATTATAAAAAATATTCAACATGAATCAAATGAACATACATAAAAATAATATAAGGGATCATTTTCATAAATATGTTATTGAAAAAACATAAGTGCAATGATTACTTTCCTCCTATATTTGGATACTTGAATATTTTTTTAAAATATTTTTTTATGATATCCTAGTTTTAAGTATAATGTAATGTATAAGGATTGTACTTCAGTACTTTTTCATCAATGATATGAAATCTGCTATTGAATTATAATGATAACCAAGAAAAGTTATTCAGAATCAAGTTTAACTTTTTTGAAAACTCATGTTTGAAAAAAAGGTATGACTTAATATGCTCCTAATTTTGGGATAAGGATGTCAGATAAAGAGATTATTGATATGGAAAATGTAAATATGATACTACTAACTTATTTTAAAATGATTCTAATGTTTTCGATCATAATACCTGGAATGGTCATATGGTTAACCATTTATGAATATGATTATGTCATTCTTTGTATGATGTTTTATATACTAATGTATTACACTACTATAAGGAGTAACTTTTTCTATGATATGAAGTATAAATAGCTCAGGGAATAATCAAAGAAAAATATTGTGTTTATATAACCATATATTTACTTCTATCGTTATTGAGTGTAAGAATATATCATCATTAAAAAATGTTTCTTAAAAAATTATGTCGTCCTAATATTATTAGTTTTTATGAAATGAATGACTTTTATTCATGCATCTGGGTTATTTTTTTGTGGTTATCAACTTTCTCATGATTATATTCTTTATCATTATCAGTCAAACATGATGGTAATATTTCTCATCCATCTCCATGTTCTCACCATTGTTCTCCTATCAAAAATTAAAGTTTTTTTGTGTCCTTCAAATTTTCATCTCCCTCTTATTTAAAAGATGATTTATTAACCCTATTTACAATGTCATTTTTTCTATAATTTTTTATTTACGAGTAACAAATCATATACTACCAAGATGAATTTTAATTCGTGAGAAAAAAATTTAATTAAGGTGGAGAGAATGTAACACTCTAAAAATTTAATATGTTTTTTTTTGGAAAAAATTTATTTTTTTGCGGGCTACATTTATATGGATCTTCATGTTAAGCATAAGATACACACAACAATGGGATGGATTTCATTACATTCCAGGTAGAGTTTTATTAAAAATTAAAATATTATAAAAATATTAATTTTTAATATAATAATATATGACTTAGATTTTGTGTTTTGGGTTGTGAGTAGTATTATGAAACATATAAAAATATATGTTTGAATTCATTGGTTACAAAATAATCAGAAATAAGTATAGGAACCAACTGAATATATATATGAAATGTTTATATAATAAATTATTTCTATGCTCACAAATTCATCATATCATAATAAATTAAATTAATTACTATTTTTAAATTATATTATTGTAATATATAGTCAATAAAATATTTTTTCCCTCCATTATATTTAATTAGAATAAGATATAAACAAACCAATTTTTAAGCATATAAACCTATAATGTTTATTTTACCCTCTATTTATTGATAACATATTTTAAATCCAATTTTAAAACATTTTATAATTTCTATTTCAAATAATATACTTTTTAGTTTAATTTTAATTATAAATATTTAAGTTGGTATAATTTTTGGTATTTTTCTAATAAGTTTCATGTATCAATGAATTTTAAAAACATTGAATTTAATTCGAAAAGGATTTTTGTCTACATAGTTTATAGTTATAAAATACATATTTTAATAGGTTAAAAGTAAAATTAGATCATTTTTTAGGATTAAATAATATTTAAGACATTGTAATAAATTTAACATTTAATAAGGATAAAAATCATTTCAAAATTTTGATTTTTTTCACATTAAAAAAATGCTTCCGAACCCCGTCTTCAGAAATAATTTTAAATTAAATTTATGAAATTTTATGTTCCAAATTTGAAAAAATGGGTTTCCTATTTTTTATCAATTGGTAAACTTTTCATAAATAGGTTCCTTTTTTGTACAGTATAAATTATACCTATATAATTTTTTTAATTACCAATGTTATTTATAAATTATGTAATTAAGGTAATGAAAAATATTATAATTATTATAGAATTTCACAATCACTGTAAATTTTTATTATTATTTAATGTTCCCAAAAATAATCATTGGGATGATTTTATGGACCCTAGGACAAACTTGGATATCTTTATGCATTTTTAGTATTTTATTCTAGTAGATGTCCAATATTCAAAACACATGTTTGTAAAAAGTATTATATTCTTAATATAAGGCCACTCAAAAGATATATTTGACTATAAATAGTAATTTTAAAGATAATAGTTTTATATATGTCAAGATAATTTATTTTTAATTTTCATGAAATAAGTAATTAAATTAATGGTTTTCACATTGGTGATGCAATAAATTTTTAATTAATGGGCATATCAAATAAATGTTATAAAAAATATTATAATAAATTTAATTTGATATAATTAAATTCATCCACGAATTTTATAGAAGACCAAGACATATTATGGTTATATTAATGGTATTAAAAATCATATCTTGTTTATTGAAATTTAAAAAAAATGTTATATGAATAGTGTTACAATTCACATTAATGAGATTTTGAAATAAATAACATTCTACTAAATGGTATATAAATAATCAAAAACTAAAATTTGGTTAAATGATTTGGATAATGTTATAAATGTCATCTACGACTAATTTATGAGTTTTTGGAATTTTTTATTATCTATTATAACCCTTTAATAATACAAAGGAATGTTTTCCCAATAAGAGTTAAAAGGAATTACCAAGAGTTATAACCAAAAGACAAGGGTAAAAAATTTAACAAGACATTCCAAAAAAATTTGTATGAAATGATTTTGAAACATCCTAATTTTATATTCCAAATAACTCACATTGGGAAAAATTTTAATTAAAAATTAATTTCTAATAATTTAATATTTTTTGATTCCAAAGGTACCCCTCACCGTAATTATAAAAAAGGAACCTCCTTCCTCACATCCTCATA